>QAOC01041115.1:0-18413 GCA_003255005.1 Begonia fuchsioides | reverse complement strand
GACTACAAATCACTCTAAGAGTCTACTTTAACTCTTATCAAGGTCATAAACTCTAATTCGTGATACAATTTGACCTAACAACCAAAACAAAAATGGACTTCAAATAAACACTTTTCACTTAAAAGTCTAATTTCTCAAAATAATAATGAGGGTTGTTACAACTGATGAGCGGTCGACAGAAGTTTAACCTCTGTCTGAGGATGAGTCGACATAATTAATAATCGATTGACATAACCTGTATCAGACTTAACAATTTCTGCAAAACTCGACCGACTTGTTAGACAAAAAAGGTACCCTTTTTTGAGGGTATTTCATATACATTGTTCAAATCAACTTCTCTTTAATGGTTAATCAATTATACAACACATTAATATTCATCATCAAAAAACAATGGTTACTTAGCTAACAATCTCCCCCTTTTTGATGATGACAAACCATTATTGATTAACTATCCGTTTGAAAGATGATATTAGCAAGTTCACATGTTATATGAATTTTATGTAAAACGGTCGACAAAAATATGGCCTCTGGACATGTATGCAGTCGACATAATAGTTTAGCAGTTGACATAAATATGGCCTCTGGACATTCGATACAATATTGGCCAGTCGACCTAAGTGAAGCTTTTGTAACTTGTAGACTTCTTGTCTTGAATATCTTGCGGTCAACATATTCTTATAGCGGTCGACATAACATTCTTCTCTGGTTAGCTCATCAGTCAACATATAACATAGCGGTCAACATAAGAAGGTTGCTGCCTGAAGATAGGTTGACATAGCTGGGAAATGGTTGACACAAGTTTATCCTCCGCCTGAGGATGGGTCGACAAAACTGATGAGCGGTCGACAGAATTTTATCCTCTGTCTGAGGATGAGTCGACATAACTAATAATCGGTCGACATAACCTATATCATACTTAACAATTTCTGCAAAACTCGACCGACTTGTTAGTCAAAAAAGGTACCCTTTTGTTGAGGTTATTTCATATACATTGTTCAAATCAACTTCTCTTTAATGGTTAATCAATTATACAAAACATTAATATTCATCATTAAAAAACAATGGTTACTTAGCTAACAATCTCTCCCTTTTTGATGATGACAAACCATTATTGATTAACTATCTGTTTGAAAGATGATTTGAGCAAGTTCACATGTTATATGAATTTTATGTAAATTCTCCCCTGTTGTAAATGCATGCTCCCCCATAAATATACATCCATATCAAATATCATTGCTAAATAAAGGGATGGATACTTGTCCCCCTTTGTCATTATCGAAAAAAAATGATCCAGATAAATGTAAACAGATAAGGACCTAATGAAAAGCATTGTTCTACAAAACGTAGGTCCTAAAAAAAAGAGACGGAGCGTCTATTCTCAAGGAGATCCAACTAATGGAGATCCATGCACGTCTAGTGCTGGAATGGGAACAAGCTCGGTATCTACAGAGGTAGGAGAGGTAAGAACCTCAGTGTCTACAACGGATGAAATCAGCACCGTATCGGGAGGGGATGTACGCTGAGGAACAGGTGATCTAACCGGAGAGACAAATGGTTCTGCATCCGATCTTGCTGAGGGGATTGGCTCAGCAATTGGAGCAGGAGAGAATTGTGTGGTAACTCAAGGAATGGCTGCCACTGGTTCATCAAAGTTTTCTCCTTCTTCTTCCTCTTCAAAATATGCATCCCATGCATCAATTTGGCTCTTAAGGCCATCAAATTTTTTGTGCAGAGCATCAACTGATGTCGTGAGGCTCGTAATTAGGCCATTGAGCATATCTAAGCGCATCTCAATCGAGGAGGAGGAGCGATGCTGTCTCCAAGGTCTCCTATCCTCGGGGGGAATATGAGCTTCCTCAACCATTAGGGGGTGAGGAGCTTGGAGGTGTGGGAGGTTGGCGAGGCAGATCTCTCTTGTATTGCCATTCTCCATCTACATTTTTAGTCAATCCTATCCGTGCGAGGGTCGAATCAGAGTAGATATCATGATTCCTGACTTCAATTAGATTAGCGGGAGAGGGATAAATTACTCCTTGTTGAGCAAAAATCTCCATTAGCAAAGTATTGAATGGTAATGATTTGGATGCTTTGTCTAGCACTTCCATCATACGTCGCATGATGATAAATTCTACATTAAAGCAACATCGGGTAAAGAACATATATAGAACATATAGTTCCATATGGCTAATGTGATCTTTAGACCCGTCCTTAGGCAAAAGATTGTAGGTCGTGATGTGATGAACTAATCGTGCCGTTATCTTGAGATCACTAGCTATGGGCTTGTACAGTAGGTTGTTTCGATCCTTAGCAACCAATTTAAGAAAGTCCTTATAATCCGAGCATCGAACTAGAGCGGGTTCTTTCCCTTGCTCGTTTTATCGATCCGTAAACTCATTTACATTACAACCCAATAATGAGTTCAATGAAGAGTTTGTAATCTTAATCGGTTTACCGTAGACTAAACTCTTGAGAGTGAGCGGGTGAGGAACTGTTTGCAAATTTGCATAAAAAAGTCGTGTAGCTTCCTCATGATATGAATTCCATAGTCCAAATAACATTTTTAATCCTAGATATTCACAAATCTCAGTGATATCAATCCCCGTAATCCTATCGGGTAGAAATACTCTACTTAATATAGGAGGTTTGACATGTAGAATCTGAGTATACTTATCTTGAGCATCCGAATTTCGAAAGAGATGTTTGTCCACTGTCGAAGCTGGAGGAATCGACGTTTCACCAGTCGTTTTTGACTTTAACATCTGCTTCCTCTTGATAGGGAGTTTGGAAGTGGATGCCATTGAGATCAAAGGAAAGATAGATGATGAGGTTGAGGAACAATCTGAAGGGAGGTTGGAATTGTCGGAAAAGGGCTTGGAATCGCCGAAGGAGGAATTTCGTGCAAGAGGTTGAGAGAAAGAAACTAGGGCGCGACTGGGTTCTTTTAAAAGCTGGGAGATTTGACACATATCAGTCGACATATTCATAGTTATGTCGACCGGTATATTACTCGAGACGATCAACCGGTCGATATACTTCTCATTATGTCAACTGCTTCCTTAAGAGAGATGATCAACCGGTCGACATATCAATACTTGTGTCGACCGTGTCCTTACCAGGCACGATGGTCCGGTCGACATACTTCCTATTATGTCGACCCCATTGCCGCAGACAGCAGACAGAAGACAATACATCTAAGCATCATTGAATCAAATCAACCCTAGACGAATTCTAATTCCCCAAAAGCTCTTCTCATCTAACGGTTTGGTAAAAATTTCTGCTAATTGATCACTCGAGCTTACAAATTCTAAGATAATATCTCCTCTTTGCACATGATCTTTTATAAAGTGATACCTAATTTCAATGTGCTTTGTTCTAGAGTGAAGAATAGGATTCTTAGAGATATTTATAGCACTTGTATTGTCACATTTGATAGGAATCTTAGTGAATGTGAGATTGTAGTCCTCTAAAGTTTGCTTCATCCAAAGCATTTGAGCACAACAACTACCAGCGGCAATATATTCGCTTTCGGCGGTTGAAAGGGCTACTGAGTTTTGTTTCTTCGAGAACCATGAAACTAAAGATTCTCCTAGAAAGTGACACGTACCAGAGGTGCTTTTTCTATCAACTAAACTACCAGCATAATCCGCATCCGAATATCCTAATAAGTCAAAAGAGACACCTTTAGGATACCACAAACCTAAGTCAACGGTGCCACTTAAGTACTTAAATATCCTTTTAACGGCATTTAAGTGAGATTCTTTAGGAGCGGCTTGAAATCTAGTGCATAGACATACACTAAACAGAATATCGGGTCGACTAGCAGTTAAATAGAGAAGAGAGCCAATCATTCGACGATATTTCTTAATGTCAACTTCTCTACCATTTTCATCCTTATCTAGTTTAGTAGTGGTACTCATAGGAGTTGTAGAGGATTTTCAAGAGTTCATACCAAATTTCTTGAGTAATTCCTTGACATATTTCTCTTGGCAAATGAATGTACCATCTAAATATTGCTTGATTTGGAGTCCTAAGAAGAATTTAAGCTCCCCCATCATACTCATTTCAAATTCATCTTGCTTATTCTTGAAAACCCATTTAGTTCCAATTATCGTGCGGTCCTTAGGTCTAGGAACCAACTCCCACACTTGACTTCTCTCAAATTGATTTAACTCTTCATGCATGGCCATAATCCAATTTTCATCAACAATGGCCTCATCGAACTTTTTTGGCTCAATTTGAGAGATAAATGCTACATTTCCACAAATATTTCTAAGGAAGGCTCTAGTTTTGACTCCTAAGCTAGGGTCACCTACAATATTTTCCTTATGATGACTTCTTGCATATTTCCATTCCTTAGGAAGATTCCTCACATTGTCATCTTGTGGATCTATAGCGGTAGAACTAGAGGGTTGATCCAAAGGAAAGATTTCTAAGGAAGCTTTAACGTTATCCTTAAGAGATAAAGAGTCCATGGCATTTTCCAAAACATCATCTTCACCTATGATGCTAATTGGTTTAGGGGATTCATCGAAAGACACGTGCATAGACTCTTCGACCACTAAGGTTCTCCTATTATAGACTCTATAGGCTTTGCTAGATGAGGAGTATCCTAGAAAGATTCCTAGATCCGTTTTGGAGTCAAACTTTCCTAGGTTGTCCATAGTGTTAAGAATAAAGCATTTGTATCTGAAGGCTCTAAAGTATTTAACACTTGGTGTTTTTTTGGACCATAGCTCATAAGGAGTCTTTTCTAAGATTGGGCGAATAGATACTCAATTGAGAACATAGCATGCCGTAGCAACGGCTTCCGCCCAAAAATACTTAGGAAGAGCATATTCATTTAGCATAGTTATTGCAAGCTCTTGCAAGGATCTATTTTTCCTTTCAACAACACCATTTTGTTGAGGAGTTCTAGGGGATGAAAAATTATGATCTATTCCATGTTTATCACAAAAGAGTTCAAATTTCTCATTTTCGAACTCTCCCCCATGGTCACTATGAATAGCCACGATAGAAAGCTCCTTTTCACTTTGAATTTTCTTTCTAAAGGAGGAGAATATATCAATGGTTTCATCCTTTGATCTTAGGAAGAAAACCAAAGAAAATCTAGAATAGTCATCAACGATGACAAACGCATAATACTTTCCACCTAGACTAGCTACCTTGGAAGGACCGAAGAGATCCATATGAAGAAGTTGAAGAGGTTTGGTGGTTGATACAAATGACTTTGAAGCAAATGAAGACTTTGTTTGTTTCCCCATTTGACATGCTTCGCATACTTTATCCTTCTCAAAGGATATCTTTGGAAGGCCTCTAACAAGATTCTTCCTAGATATCTTAGCTAAGGTATCCATACTTACGTGTCCTAGCCTCTTATGCCAAGACAAACTATCACAATAAGAGTTTGCAGAAAAAACATTTTTTTATCAACACATAAGACAACATTCAAGTTAATAGTATAAACGTTTTTGTTTCCATATCCAATGAATAGCGTTTTTCCATTTGACATATCATCAATAAAGCAAGTGTTAGATTCAAAGATAACATTATATCCTTTATCGCATAATTGACTAACATTTAGAAGGTTATGCTCTAAACCATCAACTCATAGAGCATTCTCAATAACAGGGGAGGAAGATTTACCAATGTTCCACTTTTGAAAGTAAAGTAATTAAGTAAGAAAACAAGTAACAAAGCGGTTCTCGGGTCGCCAAAGTAAGTAAGTAAGTAAGTGAAGTAAGTAAGAAAAGCAAGTAAGCGGTGACTCTGGAATCGGGTCGGTACAATTATGGTATCAGAGCAAAACACACACGAGTGGATAAGCGAACGAAAGGGTTAGTGTACTAGGTTAAGTCGGTTCTCTAGAAAGCTCAATAACTGTATCATTTGCATACTCCTATGTTGTAACAGGATTAAAGTAGAAAAAAATCCTTATTTTGGAGTACTAACGATGTGATTAGTGATTGGAGGACCATGAGGAGAGGAAGAAGAAATGTTTTAGAGGAGGGAAATAATGAAACTGCTATTAACTAGCTGTTGGAGTTGGTTAATCACCAGTTTCAACGATTGGAGCGAATGATGAATGAAGAAGAACAAAGAAATGAAAGAAACAAGAATGGTGGAGGGCTTAGCTGTGAGAGATTTAGGAAAATGAATCCTCCACCATTTGATGGACAGTCCACAGATCCAGTGTTGGCTGAAGAGTGGATTAGAGGTATCCTATAAAATATAAACAACAACAATTGGAGTCTGAGGGTAGTAATTTTGTTGATGGTGAAAGTTCATATCACAAGAATTTTTATCGAAATGAACTCGATAATTCTAAACTTATTAGATATAGTAACATGGGAGAGTCATATTAAACATATCAAAATGTATCCTCTACCTCATACTATGGAAAAACTGGAATCCAGGTACCTACAACATGAAATTTAGATATAAAGCTTTCTGAGTATATAAGGATTGAGGAGAAGTGACGAATATGAGCCAAGGGAAATAGATTCTGATGAAAGAAATAAGAGTGCTAATCATCCTCAACGAGGTGTTTTTATTCCTAGGAATGAGCATGAATATTATCTTTACTCTAAACTAGGCAAAACAACAAATCGTGCTNAGATATAAAGCTTTCTGAGTATATAAGGATTGAGGAGAAGTGACGAATATGAGCCAAGGGAAATAGATTCTGATGAAAGAAATAGGAGTGCTAATCATCCTCAACGAGGTGTTTTTATTCCTAGGAATGAGCATGAAGATTATCTTTACTCTAAACTAGGAAAAACAACAAATCATGCTCATGAATATGCTCAAGGGAGCTTAAATAAAATGAATCACTTGCATAATAAAATGGGTTGGTCTTGAACATAGTGAGGATGAGTATAGGGAACCTATAATTATGGACACAACCGTGGAGAGACAAGACATAACATGGTCATATGCAAGTTTGGAAAGAGGTGTTATGATGGAGGGGCATCATACATGTACTATGAATTCTATTTTGATTACGACGACTTGGTCAGAGCGAGATGGTCGATTTGTAAATACTTCGGATGACCATGATGAAGTGGTAGGTAAGATGTCCCAAGATTACAAAATATGTCATTTAGACAATTATCAATATTCTCATGTCTCAAGTGAGCATGACTATAAAAAAAAAGAAGTAAGAGTTACTAATCATTGGATGAAAAAATCTGGTGAGTTTGAGGCTTCAAGAAACTACCACGATTTATACCCTAGTGACAAATGCGTTCTTGCTATGGATTGGACAAGGGAAACAAGATTTAAAAATGAGAAAGATAGAGAGTAATTAAAATATGCCTAGAGTATCAAGTAGTGGGAGCCTCGTAAATCTAGAAGATTGAATGTAAGGGTTTTCAGAAGAATTAGTTAAGGAGGTAAGGGACATATATACCTAGAAGACGTTTGAGGTTTATCAAAAATTTGCCCCACACATAGGTGAGTAAAGAAAAAACTTAAAGTGTTACAGTATATTCAAGGTCTAAAGTTGGAAACTTATAGAGGAGTTAAAGTAGCTTGTACTACCAAGAACATTAAACATGCTAATGTGGTGGCCAAGAATCATGGAGAATTTAGATGTGGTTTATGAGGTATAAGAAATCTTTGATGAAAAATTCTTGGAATCAATAATACCTCAATCAAGTAAAGAATGACAACCACTGAGAAGAACAAAAAGGATCAAGTGAGAATAAGCTCAAAGGAGGTAAGGCAAAAATTAATTTTAAGGTTCTTCTCAAGCCAAGTTATGCCATAGACTTAAAGGAGGCATTTTGGAAAATGTGATGTCGGCACATGATGATTTATTAAAATGCAAAGAGAATAGGGTGTCTAGTAAGAAACTATCCCTAAATGAAAAGTAACACCCATGAACAAATTCAAGGATGGGAAATTAAGTAAGCTAACGATAAGGGATAAGTGTATGTCATCAAAGATTGACAACTGGTTCGATCAAAATGGACGATATTTCAAGATGACATTCATGAAGAATATAAACATTATAAATTTTTGGAAGATATCGGTTAGAGTAACAAATGCACCAGTAGCTTTATGGACATAACAAGTTGAATGTTTCAAACATTTTAGGACGAGTGTGTTAAGGTGCACATCTAAAAGATAGTAAGATTAGTCGGAATATCAATCTCCATTATTTTGGAAAGACCATCAGAAAAGTTTAGCGAACCGGTAGAAGAATCAAAAGGGCAACCCAAATTTAGAAGACGCAGTGAAAATATGAGTGTTAAAGTTTCAAAGTATCATAGAGCAAGTCTTTTCCCTTAGCGGAGTTTACTTACACTCATTACTACTAAGCTACAATTAGTACAACCTTTATAAGGTGAAGAATGATGAGAAGTGTAAATTACCCCAAATTAGATAACACTAGAGAAGCGAATTATATGATCCAAAAATGTTACAACAACTCAAGGATCAATATGTATGATTAGGAAAAGGATTCGAGTGTCACGAGACCAAGATGAGGTCTATGCTAGCTTAGACAGGACTCAAGTTTGGTTGAGGAAGACTCATCCCAAAAGCTATTGGACCTGTCTGGAGATTGAAAAAGTAGCATACAAATTGGGAATTTCCATCAACTATGCAAGGATTATACAAGGTAGTCCTCACATCGAGGTCGAAAAGGTTCATATGGATCCCAATTAAGTGAAGAAAATCAAAATGGTATAGGGAGTTTCAAGGTCGAATGTAAAGGTTGAATGTTTGAGGCTGAACAAAGGTTAAATTGGGGTACAAATGTAGAAGGATGAAGATTAAGCAATAATTTAATACAATTGAATGACTTAGAAAATAATAGAATGAGAGTTGTATTTGAATGATAATTGATTAATGAATGGAAAAAAAGATTGACATTTGTACAGATAGAGTAGTCGAGATTTGATGATTTAAAAGGTTACGAAGAAGAAGGGACAGTAACCTTGAATAAAATAATGAAGAAAATGTAGGAAATATTTTGGTTCTTTAGGATTTTGTAGTCGGATTGCCTACAACAAACAGAGGAGCAGGCAATAAGAATACTGGATACTAAGATAAAGGTGTTGCGGAACAAGCAAATCTCATTGGTGAAAGCTCTATGGTGAAATCATAACGTGGAGGAAGCCACCTAGGAAAGAGAACAAGAAATGAAGGAAAAGTATCCAGAAATGTTTAAGGTTCAAATTTTGAGGACAAAAATTTTATTAAGGAGGGGAGAATGGAATGACCCTCATTTTTTTAAGAATTTTATGATTTTAAGACGAAAGTATTTAAGATTTTTTTTTATCAATGTTGGTTACGATTATGAATAATTGGAAGAAGAATACTTTGTTTGGCTTTGATTGGTGTTTGTTCGATTGTTGCTAGGTTTAAGTAAAGTAATGAAGTAAGTTGGGTTAAATATACTAAAGGACTATCTCCATATAAGTTTCGGTCGACCCCAGGGACGAGGGGTCGACACAATGAAAACTTTTGGTCGACCCCAGGATTTAGGAGGGGTCGACACAAGAGTGTATTTAGGTCGACCCCATAAATTTCGAGGGGTCGACACAATTGTAGTTTCGGTCGACCCCAATATTGAAGAGGGGTCGACACAATGTAAGTTTCGGTCGACCCCAGGATTGAGGAGGGGTCAACACAAGTGTGTATTTTAGGTCGACCCTAGGAATTTAGAGGGGTCGACACAATCGTATATTTCTGTCGACCCCAGGATTGAGAAGGGGTCGACACAAAATAGTCCTTTAGTATGCTTTCGGTCGACACAACAGAGGAATGGTCGACATAAGTCAGTTTCGGGAATAGATTGTGTCGACACAACGGATGAAGGGTCGACACATTCATACATGCCGTTGAAAAGTCAGCCAAAACATGGGGAAATCCGATCGGTGGATGTAAAGAGAAGATTGATTTTGTTTAATTAAGAGATAAGAAGGCATGGTCTGCCATTTCCCTACTAGCACGACCTCTTCTCCGTATCTATTTACTCAGAGTTCTCTCGTCTGATAAGAGAGAGGGTGATTGAGAAAGAAAAGAAGTTCTGTGAGAGAAACTAGAGAGAAAAAAGAGATATCTCAGAGGAGAGGAGGAAAACTCTGAAGTTTTTGTGAAGCTGAGGTTGAAGGTATTATTCTATCCTCTGAGTTTATCTTAGGTTCCGTAAGTATAATATGATGGTATAGGTTTAATTGAAGGATAAAAATGAAGGATTTCATGTAGGTCGTTAGGAAATCGGTTAATTATGCGCAAGGCTAGGCTTTTTGAGATTTGGTCAAATTATAGCATAAATTTGAGTTTTAGTCCTTCATAAGAGTTAAAGTAGACTCTTTGAGTGATTTATAGTCTTTCCAATCACTCAATTCAAAGCTACGTATAAAAAGTTATGGACGTCGCAAGTTAGTGTACAAAAACTGGGGGAGTTTGGGTCGACCCCTTGTAGTTTGGGTCGACCAAAACTCGATTTCAGAAGCACGACATTTCTGTTTGTCGACATGGGTTGACCCCTCACAGTTTGTGTCGACCAAAATCAAACAGTGAATGCCCTCTGTTTTGTCCACATAAGTCGACATACGTTAGTTTTCTGAATTTGGTGTCTTCTAAAAAGTTATAGTAGACTCCCTAAGGAACAATTTGACACCTTAATCATCAAGAATGGATCAATATAGAGAAAGTTATAGTTATTTGAAGTTTGAATAGAAAGTTAAGACTTTATGCAGTTTCTGATCCTTAATGATTGATATGTTTAGGTCATTTTTTGGATTAAAAAGGGACTCTAGTGGATTGATTGAAGAAAGCAGCTAAGGTAAGTTAGCATTAAGATTATTTGGCCCTTAAGTGGGACTACATTGCAAAGACTAGGATGATTATTTGATGTGTGCTGAATGTTTGTTCGCATGATATGTTTGGTGATGTATGCTTATTTTCATGTTATGTGATATGATTTAAGAAATGTTTTCATGTTCATATGGTCATGCATCATAGTTTTACAAAATGTCTACGAACTATTTTCATGTATTGTTTTACAATGTAGTTGGAGGTAAATAGGATATGATTAGTGGTATGGGACGCCAATCACGTTTCGTTTCTGATGAATTAAGAACTTGAATATCAGAACAATAAAGTAAAGTAAATGGTTATTATAGGCCTGAGCACATCAAGTAGTAAGTAAGTGGGCCAAGGCCCCAGATCAATAGAAGTTGAAGTAGGTGGACGGAGTGTTCTTGAGATCCTGTAATATTTCCAAAGATAAAGAAGATATGAAACCTAAGAAACGTGAAATAAATGTGCATTGTTTTATCAACAGCATAGCATACTCATGCATTGCATTTTCTAGTTATGCTATTTACTGAGCTTTAGGCTCATAGTTTAGGCTTTGCAATGTAGGGAATGTAATGGAGGAAAGGGTACAAGTGACTGATCAAGAAGTTAGAGCAGAAGAGTGTCCAAATGATATAGTTTATTGAACGACGACCAACGGGGAGTGATGGATGACACACACAGATATTTTATAAAAATGTTTTGAATGTTATGAATATGTTGAAGATGTAATTAAATGTATGCCCTTATTTTCGTGTGATGGATTTCAAAGCTTTTGAAATGAATGTATTTTTAAGTTAAAGTAATTGTCTTCTGCTGTACGTTTTAAGTTATTGAATGCTTATGTATTTTTGTTAAAGGTGGAACTTAAATCATAGCTTTACAGGAATGTATGTTTTTCAAGTGGACGTTTTCCTTTTAAGCTATTTTACAAGCTAAAGATAGTTTTTCAGAAATTTTTAAAGTAATGAGTGTTCCACTTTTGAAAGTAAAGTAAGTAAGTAAGAAAACAAGTAACGGACCGGTTCTCAGGTTGCCGAAGTAAGCAAGTAAGTGAAGTAAGTAAGAAAAGCAAGTAAGCGGTGACTCTGGAATCGGGTCGTTACACCTAAACCCTAGAACCTTGTAACCTTGGAATGCTATAATCCTATAACCGTTGAACCTTAAACACTAAAACTTAGAACTATGAACCCTTAACCTTCAAACCATGGAATCTTGAACCCTAAACCCTGGAACCTTGGAACAATTATTCTTTGATTTGTATACTCTATAAAACTTAAACCTTGACACCTGAATCCTGAACCCTAAAACCCTGAAACCTTGAACCATGGACCACTAGAATCCTTCTACCTTGAACCTTGAACCTTGAACCTTGAACCCTAAACTCTAGAACACTAAACCTTGTAACCCGAAACCCTAGAAAACAAAAACCCTCAAACTCTAAACGTAGAACCCTGGAACTCTTAACCCTAAACCCTAGAATTTTATAACCTTGAAACCCATAAACAACCATTTACGACCCTTAAATCCTAGAACCCTTAACCCTGAATCCTAGAACTCTAGACCTTGAACCCTGAACCCTAGAAACATATAACCTTGAAACCTTGAAAACTTAAATTCTGAACCTTTAATCCAGAACGTTGAACCTTGGAACATTGAACCCAGAACCTTAAAACTTGGAACCGTGAACCTTGAACCGTGAAACTTGGAACCATGAACCATGAACCCTATAATCCTAATCCCTGGAACCTTAAGCCGTAAACCTAGGAACCCTAGAACCTTTAACCATGGAACCATGAATCCTAAATCCCAATTTGTAAACCGTAGAACTTTTGACCCTGAAAACTTTAACCCTGAATCCTAGAACATTGAACCCTGAACCCTAAACGTTGAAACTTTTAAAACTTAACCCCAAACCCAAAACGCTGAACCCTAGATCCCTAGATAGCTTAACCATTGACACTGAAACCATGTACCCTGAACCCAAGAACCCTTGATTCCAGAACCTTGAAGCCTTAAACCATCAATACTAAAACAATCAACCATTATATCCTAAACTTAGAACCCAGAACCCCTTAAACTCTAGAACTCGTAGCTCTAAATCCTAGAACCCTAAACTATGAAATCGTGAACCCAGAACCATGAACCTTGGTATCATAAAACTAGAACCCTAAAACCTTTGAACTGTCAACCTTTGTCCTTGAACCCATGGAACACTAGAACCATGCAATCCATAACCTTATTCCTTGAACCCTGGAACATTAGAACCCTTGAACATTGAACCTTGAACCTTGAATCATGAACCATGAAAACTAAACATTGCATTCATGAACCTTGAAACCCTAAACTCTGAACACTAAACCTTGAACCCTAGAACTCTATAACCCTAAAGGAATTTTCTATGGAAAGTATTTTAGTTTGACGGTTCATAACAGAAGGAGGATAGATTTTATCTAGCTAAAGCAATTGGGATCAATAGCTGAATATGTATGATAGTTTGAATCTCTGGCAAAGGCACTAGATGTGGAGAAAGCTAGATCGAAGGTGCCGATGCAATAGCCATTACCACCACAACCGAGAAAATTTTTCAAAGAGATTATTCTATAGTCGAGTAAACCATGGCAAACGGGTTGCGGAGTGAAAAGGCTGGGGGATAACCAAGCTGATCAAGGCAAATGAAAGCAGATCAAAAGTGTCACACCTGTAGGTCAATGCCCCAAATGCAACAAAAAGCACGCCGGGGAGTGTATGGCTGGATGTGGTCGATATTTTCAATGCAGAGAGTTGGGACACATGGCTCGAGATTGACCAAAAGCTCCTCAACAAATGTTGATAAAAAAAGAATTGCACCCAGAGTATTTCCAATGATTGACGCAGATGAGACAGATCAACAAGCAATAATGGCGGGTGCGCTTATTATTTAGGGAGTTTGTGCTTTCTCACTGCTAGACTCAAGAGCCACACAATCATTTATATCTGTATTGTTTTCTAAGAAATTCAAACGAGTACCTGAGGTGGCAGAGCAGATTTTTGATGTGATGCTATCGTCGAGTGATCAGTTACACTTAGATAGGGTTTTGTTTGACTGTGAAGTCCAAATTGGCAATCGTAATTTGGGCGCCAATTTTATTCTAATGGAGATGAATGGATATAAAGTTATATTGTGAATGGACTGGCTTTCTTTAGATTTTGCAACCATAAATTGTCGAACGAGACTAGTCAGTTTTAAACCTCCTAATGGAGAAGCATATTCATTTCAAGTAGTGAAAGATAAGAAAAAATTTGCTATTATATCATCTGTAAGGGCACAACGATTGTTGAATTTTGGCTGTATAGGATTTCTTATGAATATTGTGGATTTTCAGAAGAAATCTGATTTAAAACCACAGGATATCCTAGTGGTAAAGGAATTTCCAAAGGTATTCTTTGATGATTTACCGAGACTATCCCTTGATCACGAAATTGAATTCGTAGTGGATGTATATCCTGGAGCAAAACCAGTATAAAATAATTTGTAATGTATGGCTCTAGCTAAGTTAAAAGTTAAAAGAGTTGAAGGTAAAGTTGGAAGAATTGGTCAGCAAGGGTTTATACGTCCTAGTTTCTCTCCATGGGGAGTTCATGTATTGTTTGTAAAAAAAGGGACAGAACCCTACAAATGTGCATTGACTAACGTTAATTGAACAAGCTAACGGTATAGAATAAGTACCTATTACCTAGGATTGATGATCTATTTGATTAATTTTTGGGTGCACGAGTATTTTCCAAAGACTACATTCACAACTAGGTATGGGCATTACGAGTTTCTCATGATGTCATTCGGGTTTACAAATGCTCAAACTGCATTTATGGATCTTATGAATAGGGTATTCCATGAATATCTTGATAAATTTTGTATTCTTTTTCTCGATGATATTCTGGTGTATTCAAAGTCAAAGAAGGAACACAAAGAGCATTTGAGGATGATGTTAAATAAGTTGAATCAACATCAATATATGCTAAATTATCAAAATGTGAATTCTAGTTACATAGGGTGAATTTTTTTTGGGATTTCATAGGATCCAACAAAAGTGTAGGTTGTCCTGGTGAGGGAGTTGGCTCAGCGAATGGAGCTGGAGAGAATTGTGTGGTAACTCTAGGATTGGCTTCAGCTGGTTCATCAAAGTTTTCTTCTTCTTCTTCCTCTTCAAAGTTTTATGTCTTGTATTGCCATTCTCCATCTTCATTTTTTGTTAATCCCATCCGTGCGAGGGTCGAATCAGAGTAGATATCATGATTCCTGACTTCGATTAGATTAGTGGGAGAGGGATAAATTACTCCTTGTTGAGCAAAAATCTCCATTAGCAAAGTATTGAATGGTAATGATTTGCATGCTTTGTCTAGCACTTCCATCATACGTCGCATGCTGATAAATCCTACATCAAAGCGACGTCAGGTAAAGAACATATATAGAACATATAGTTCCATATGGCTAGTGTGATCTTTAGACTCGTCCTTAGGCAAAAGATTGTAGGTCGTGATGTGATGAACTAATCGTGCCGTTATGTTGAGATCACTAGCTTTGGGCTTGTACGGCAAGTTGTTTGGATCCTTAGCAACCAATTGAAGAAAATCCTTGTAATCCGAGCATCGAACTAGAGCGGTTCCTTCCCTTGCTCGTAGTATCGATCCGTAAACTCATTTACATTACAACCCAATAATGAGTTCAATGAAGAGTTTGTAATCTTAATCGGTTTACCATAGACTAAACTCTTGAGAGTGAGCGGGTGAGGAACTGTTTGCAAATTTGCATAAAAAAGTCGTATAGCTTCCTCATGATACGAATTCCATAGTCCAAATAACGTTTTTAGTCCTAGATATTCACAAATCTCAGTGATATCAATCCCCGTAATCCTATCGGGTAGAAATACTCTACTTAATATAAGAGGTTTGGCATGTAGAATCTGAGTATACTTATCTTGAGCATCCGAATTTAGAGATATTTGTCCACTATCGGAGCTGGAGGAATCGATGTTTCACCGGTCGATTTTGACTTTAACGTGCACTTCCTCTTGATAGGGAGTTTGGAAGTGGATGCCATTGATATCAAAGGAGAGATAGATGATGAGGTTGAGGAGCAATTGGAAAGGAGGTTGGAATTGTCGGAGAAGAGCTTGAAGTCGCCAGAGGAGAAATTTCACGCGAGAGGTTGAGAGAAGGAAACTAGGGCGCGAATGGGTTCTTTTAAAAGCTGGGAGTTTCGACACATATCGGTCGACACTCGACATATTAATAGTTATGTCGACCGCTCTATTACCCGAGACGATCAACCGGTCGACATACTTCCCATTATGTCGACTGATTCCTTATCAGAGACGATCAACCGGTCGACATACTTCCCAATATGTCGACTAATTCCTTATCAGAGACGATCAACCGGTCGACATATCAATAATTGTGTCGACCGTGTCCTTACCAGGCACGATGGTCCGGTCGACATACTTCCCATTATGTCGACACCTTTGCCGCAGACAGCAAACAGAAGACAATGCATCTAAGCATCATTGAATCGAATCAACCCTAGACGAATTCTAATTCCACAAAAGGTCTTCTCATCTAACGGTTTGGTAAAAAATTTTGCTAATTGATCACTCGAGTTTACAAATTCTAAGATAATATCTTCTCTTTGCACATGATCTTTTATAAAGTGATACCTAATTTCAATGTGCTTTGTTCTCGAGTGAAGAATAGGATTCTTAGAGATATTTATAGCACTTGTATTGTCACATTTGATAGGAATCTTAGTGAATGTGAGATTGTAGTCCTCTAAAGTTTGCTTCATCCAAAGCATTTGAGCACAACAACTACCAGCAGCAATATATTCGCTTTCGGCGGTTGAAAGGGCTACTGAGTT
This sequence comes from Begonia fuchsioides, assembly GCA_003255005.1. Classification (NCBI taxonomy): domain Eukaryota; kingdom Viridiplantae; phylum Streptophyta; class Magnoliopsida; order Cucurbitales; family Begoniaceae; genus Begonia; species Begonia fuchsioides. The sequence continues at coordinate 1,708 of QAOC01041115.1, read as the reverse complement.
TTGTTTCTTCGAGAACCATGAAACTAAAGATTCTCCTAGAAAGTGACACGTACCGGAGGTGCTTTTTCTATCAACTAAACTACCCGCGTAATCCGCATCCGAATATCCGAATAAGTCAAAAGAGACACCTTTAGGATACCACAAACCTAAGTCAACGGTGCCACTTAAGTACTTAAATATCCTTTTAACGGCATTTAAGTGAGATTCTTTAGGAGCGGCTTGAAATCTAGCGCATAGACATACACTAAAAAGAATATCGGGTCGGCTAGCGGTTAAATAGAGAAGAGAGCCAATCATTCCACGATATTTCTTAATGTCAACTTCTCTATCATTTTCATACTTATCTAGTTTACTAGTGGTACTCATAGGAGTTCTATAGGATTTGCAAGAGTTCATACCAAATTTCTCGAGTAATTCCTTGACATATTTCTCTTGGCAAATGAATGTACCATCTAAAGATTGCTTCATTTGGAGTCCTAAGAAGAATTTAAGCTCCATCATCATACTCATTTCAAATTCATCTTGCATGAGGGTAGCAAAACTGATGTGCCACGGATTAGCACATCTAGAAGCGGAAGGCTCTAGCACCATGGACTTGGTCTCGGGTTTCTAAGCNACAAATCATCACCAAAATGTTTGGTGAAGAGAGTTGAGTCTATTTTGCCCATTTTGAATTCTCTATTCAAGAGAAAATTCTTTAACATTTCGTACCAAGTACGAGGAGCTTGTTTAAGACCATAGAGTGCTTTGTGAAGTTTGTAGACATGATCTAGCTTATCAAAGATTTCAAAACCCAATGGTTGTTCTACATACACTTCTTCCATTATATACCTGTTTAATAAGGCACTCTTAATGTCCATTTGAAAAAGAATGAAGTCTTTATCACAAGAATATGCGAGAAGCATCCGAATTTATTCCATTCGAGCTACTGGTGCAAAGGTTTCTTCAAAATCTATACCTTCTTCTTGATTAAACCATGGAACCCTCAAACACTGGAACCCTGAACATTAAATCCTGAACCCTAAACCCTAAAATCCTTTTATCGTAGGATCCTGGAACATTAAAACCTTAAAATCTGGAACCTTGGAATCCTTAAGTTTGAACCCTTGAACCATAAAACCATTGAAAATTGAACCTTGAACCCTGTTCCTTGGAACCTTGAACCCTTGACCCCAAAAACGTAGAACCTTGGACCCAAGAACTCAGGTACCTTAAACCGTTGAACTCTAAAAGCTTGGAACTTTGATCCTTAAACTCTGGAAATCTAAACCCTATAACCATGAACCATGAACCCTAGAACCTTGAGTGACATGCTCGGGGTTATGAGAAGTGTCGGGAGAAAGAAGACACAAGGGTAATCTGCCAAGGAGAAAGTCCAAGACAGAAACAGTGAGGTGTAACGGTTAATGTTCCAAATGCATACAGGATTAAGTCAAATAAACTCAGCCAAATGAAAATGTAGGAAGTGGACTAAGTGTGACCCCAATTGCAGCTTACAAGCACGTGCGGAACATTAAAATACACGGAGACACTTTCAGATGCACAAACAGACAAACAGGAAGAAAACAACGCAGGGGTGATGGGGAAACTTCTACACAACTTCCAATGCAGGGAGTCTGGGTTCGTAAACATAAGCAAAAAATAACTTCAATCAAAGGGGAAGACAATGCAAGTGGTTTCACAGAAAAAGCATCAGTAGGCTAGGAGT
>QAOC01041071.1:0-42625 GCA_003255005.1 Begonia fuchsioides | reverse complement strand
GTAATTAGGTAGATATATAATTAATTTTATAATTTATATCAGATTTAATTAGAGTTTGAGTTCGATTTTACTCAATTTTAAAATTTTTTGACTCATGCTCCAAGTTTCGATTTTACAATTTTTTATTCATAAATACGGAATCGGCCCATAAATTATGAGTTTTTAAAAACTGAAACCAAAACCGAATTAAAATCGGTAGTTATAGCCTGATTTGTAGTTGGTCTGGTTTTGCCCACACATATTACAAAGGGTAAAAGACATAAAAAACCGGTAATTTCGGTAAATAGTCTGATTATCTTCAAATGATGATCTTCAATTGGTAGGAAACTAGAAATTATTGTTAAATGAGAAGCAATTTGGACTGCTTATGCAATGTTTTACGAAAGCGGGTGCAACCCACAGCGACCAAAATAAGGAGCGACGTTGTTTCCACGTAGGTTTGGTGTTGCCACGTGTTTGCTTATCATTGGAAAGAATGAATGTGTTTGTTCCGTAATTACGAGAACATTCAGGCCTGTTTCTGGACTACGGAAGGAAGTAGCAAAGCAACTTCCTCTTACCAACTCGAGCGAAAAAGCGGGGCGAGAACGCGGAAAGCTTAGCAAGAAGCTTCACATTTTCAAGAACGAGAAGTGAAACGAAGGCCTGAAGAACGAGAAGTGAGGAAAAGTTGGACGAGAGTGAGGGGAAGATGAAACACATTTTCAAGAAGCTTCACAAAGGAAGCAATCAAGAAAGTAATCGGACCAACGAGACGCCAATCGCCACATCTCCGTCTTCTGCCACTGATCAAGTAACGGTCTCTGTCCAGCCGTCTGGAAATTCTCCGGCAAGTCTTTCTTCGTTGCCGTCCATTCCAGCTGTTCCTACTGGTGGCGTTCCCGCCACTCCGCCCTCGGCCGCCTCCAATTTGCCCGATTACATTTCATCGGAGGAAGAATTTCAGGTCCAGCTTGCCCTAGCGATTAGCGCCTCGAATTCTGATGTCCATGGTGATCCGGAGACGGATCAAATTCGAGCAGCGACGCTGCTGAGCTTGGGTAATAATCGTTCTGATTCAGCTACTAAGGTCAAGAACAAAGATGCCGAGTCACTTTCGAGGCAGTATTGGGTTAGTTTGTGGTTTTAGTCGGGTGGAAACTTTTCGGCTTTCAAATAAATTTCAGAAAATGAGTAGCTTCATGGTTTTACAGCGCCTTTTTTCTATTGTCGATGACTATGAGCAGCGCTGATTTTAAGTGTTTGTAAATTTTTGTAGACTTACCATATTTTAGTTAGTCAAAACCCTAACAAGATGTGCGATTTCAGCCGCTATCTTCTTTTTAAATGTTTGAAATCAAATATGCATGCGAACCTTTAAAGAGGATGTAAAATTTCTTTGGAATGATAAAGAGGTCTGGGAGAATGTGCCTAAAGTTGTCATCTTCCCGCTATTGCAATTTCTCTACAAACTTTCTTGAGGTCGTATCTCTTTTCTCAATACGTTTCCATGGCTGATGTTTCTGTTTTTATAATTATCAATCAGAGATATAACTTGTTTTCCTCTAGCAATTCTATTACTGCTTTCGTTTCTTGATGTCATTGTGCTTTAATTATCTATGCAAGAGGATTAGAAAAAAAGTAGCATTCTGTAATTGGTAAACATGGCTCTTAAACTGAATTTTAGATTAGAGAGATTGGAGTTCATTTGATTTTTTCACTCCCAATAATCTATAACTGATTTCGTCATTATATTGACTCCACTACTAGGAACATGAAATATGAGTAAACATTGAACATTTCGAACTTAAATATGGAAACATGAGATGGACTCGAGTTTTTCAACGTGTTATTTGGTGGCTTTTGCATTCGCTCTCATGATCTTTTATTGTCTGTAATATAACATTCACATTTTGAATTAACCTTCCATTTTGCTTGCTGTATCAGGAATACAATCTGCTTGATTATGAGGAAAAAGTTGTGGACGGGTTTTATGACATATATGGAATCTCCTCTGGTTCCGTTATTCAAGAAAAAATGCCCTCACTTTCTGATTTGGAGTTAAGCCCTTGTAGTACTAGCACTGAAGTCATTGTAGTCAATCGAAAAATTGATCGTGCTCTGGAGGAGCTATTTCAAATCACTCAATGTATTGCAGACTTCCCTGGCAACAAGATTGATGTTTTAGCGCAGAGACTGGCCGAACTTGTTACTGAACATATGGGTGGACCAGTGATGGATGCTACTATAATGTTTGCTAGATGGATGGAGCAAAGCACAGAGTTGAGGACATCTCTCCATACCAGTCTGTTGCCTATTGGGTCTATAAAAATTGGCTTGTCAAGACATCGTGCGTTGCTTTTCAAGGTTAGTTCAGTCACTAAACTTGATGATTCAAGTGTATGATGGCCTTATCTTAGTTTTTTGCCTCATGTATTCGTTAATGCATTATGTTGCCCAAAAGATGGAAAAACTATCTTTTAAGCACCATTAGTGTGTTTATGATACTAATAATTTTTTTAGTTTGTGTAGAGGAGCTATGACTTGTTTCCTGTTTTTGTTAGTGTTTGTAGGGCGGCTTGAATATTTTGATTTTACTTGTATCAGGCCATGATCATGAGATATTTTATGCAGCGTTAATAGTTGCACATTGAGAACCGTCTAGGATTAGAGGGGATAAGTTTATGTAATTATGGCAGGAGCAAAAAAAAATCCATTATGAGAGAAATTATCATTGAGGATGGAATTCGATAATTTACCATGGCACGTCTTAATATATAACACTTCATTATACATTTTGCCATCCTCAATATAATTGTCTTGTTGAAGATAAAATAATTTCAGAATAGAAAAATTAAATACATTAAATATTTTGGGATAGTATAATTTATCCTCCGACGGTAATAGTCATTTAAAGCTAACTGATAAACCTCTTTTATGTTTTATGATTTGAGAAGGCTTAAGACGTAAGGTGAGCGTCTAGGAGCTAGTTGTAGATTTTTGTGAACAGTTGAACATCAAGTGAAAATAGCAGCTATTCAACTGTACATTTGAAACAAGTAGAAGTAGTGAGAGGGAGTTTTGTTGGGAAATCTGTCTCTTGAAAACCCTATGTCCTCTTGTATGGTTTATGATTTGAGAAGGCTTAAGACGTAAGGTGAGCGACTAGGAGCTAGTTGTAGATTTTTGTGAACAGTTGAACATCAAGTGAAAATAGCAGCTATTCAACTGTACATGTGAAACAAGTAGAAGTAGTGAGAGGGAGTTTTGTTGGGAAATCTGTCTCTTGAAAACCCTATGTTGTGTCTAATGGGGAATAATAGCTAATCTACTCCTCTCCTATTAAAGAGTTGTGAATTTCTTAAATGAATTATGCAAACAAACCACTAGCTTCTCAAATTGTTTTGAAACAAATTAGTTCTAGACTTTTTTGCTATAAAATCTGTTAAATTCATCGTGGGCACAGTATCTGTTAGTCTTTTTTAGCCCACATTCCCTTATTATTTTTCTTCAAAGAGTTGGAAAAAATTGATTGTTAGGTATTTACCACTCTTTTTGATATTAGAAAACAAAATGGAAAATACAGAGTAAACAGAGGGAAATTGGGATGGCCCTAGATTGGCTACGTGGCTAGATCTAGCAAGTGGAAGCAAGCTTGAAAAGAAGAAGCAAAGATATTTGTTTAAAAAAAATATAGAACTACTTCATCTTTTTTTTTCAACAATAAATTTTTTCTCTGTCTCTCTCTTTAGCAAAAAAAATTGATGAAAGAAATGGTTAATTTTTTTTTTCAGCGTGAGAAAATAGACAGTATTTGAGGGTCTTTTCAAATGGAAGAGAAACATTAGAGCTTGATATGAAATGAGTTTATTAACAAAACTTACAAAAGGAAAATGACCATTTTTCTTTCTTTTCACTGGTGACTGATTTTGGTTTGATTCTGCTTAATGAAGAAACCTTTGGCAGCCACTTTCTTGAGTATCCTGTGCAAAAAAAAAATAGAGAGAAACTATCACGTTTTGTCCACATTGTTAAAAAAATGGTCCAATGAGTTGGCTATAAATGATTCCTAAGGTCAAGCCGCCAAATTGCCGAGACCTGTCATCATAGCACGAAATACACATTACATTTTGCATGTTTTATTGCTAGTTTCTCTTTAAAGGTGCTTCACTTATTTATATTTTTCTTGGATTTTAATCAATGATGGTATATGCGAGCTTCTTAAGACTGTGGAGGACAGTAACTATTATTGCGGATGAATAAACGTGTAGAAACGTATTCATTGAAGTTACCTTTAAACTGAAAACTTCAATATGAAATAGTAGCTCTGTTGTATAAGAGCTTTGGTGGCAAAGGTCCGTTTGTCTTATACAAAATTTAATGCATTTATCCTCAACCGTACTGCATTTATTTTCCATTATATTAGTATGCTTACTATAGGGTAGTTTCGCAGAGCATAACTTTAGCTATTTCCTTCTACCAATTGAGAAGCATTAAATGTTTGAAGTAAAAATAAAAATATGCCGAACTCCCTGGTGGTATTAAATTGTGTAAAATGTACTTGTCCTTTTGTTGAATGTTTTGTTAAAAATGATGGCTTTAGTTCTTTTAGTCCCTAAAATTATAGGTGGCATTTATTCATTGTTTTACTTTCTTTGTGACCAGACCCTTAACGTTTAACTTGAAGCATACGATTCCCGTACGTTTTTTGTTCGCAAAGTTAGTCCTGAACTTTTATTTGTACCAGTCCTTAGAGTTTGGCCAATTGGTCAAAATATTTCCCGATAAATTTTGAAGTGTTCTAAAGATTTGGAAGCTAGAGCCCTTTTAAACAGCTTCCCAAATCCCCCTAGTGTATAGGATGGCAATGTATTACCCTCAGTGTTTATCCTTCTACGTCCTTTAGAGCAATTTATTGGTGCAGTATTCTCTGAGAAGGACTGTATTCTTTGAAAAAAAAGCAGTGCAGCAATTGAGAAAAATATCCTTGTCGCTTGGGGAGTTAATGAAAGTTTTTGTTTTTGGTCTTTGGTTAGATTCTAGCACGTGATGGAAACACATAAACTTTACTATACCTGACATTCTATAACAGGATATTAAGTACTAATAAGTATTGGTACCAAATTGTCATCAACTCAAAAAAAGTTAAAGACCAATTGGCCTACAAAAAAGAATAACAAGAGCCAAAACCCTTAAAAAATAACCAGCATGTGATGGAAACATATCATCTTTACTATATCTGGCATTCTGTAACAGGAAACTAAGTACTAAAAAAGTTAATGGGACCAAATTGCCATCAATTTGAAAAATTTAAGGACTAATTGGCCTAGAAAGAGAATAACAAGAGCCAAATTCCCTAAAAATAATGAAATTACTTGTACAAAATGCTTTATGTTAGTTTTTTGTTTTGTTTTTGTGAATGTAGGTGTTGGCTGACAGTATTAGAATCCCTTGTAGACTTATAAAAGGTAGCCACTACACAGGATTTGAGGATGATGCAGTAAACATTATAAAGCTGGAGGATGAAAGGTTATCCAACCCACCCCCAACTCCTCATTACTATTCTATATATAAGTAGTATGATTTGCTGGTTTAAGGTTTATGTGTTGGGCTATCTATTGACTTTTGCATATTTGATTTCTCTTGTGTGTCTCAGGGATTATTTGGTTGATCTAATGGCAGCGCCAGGAACCCTCATTCCAGCAGATATTTTAAGCTCAAAAGGCACTATTCCTAATTCTTACAACTCAAAATTAAGTCAAATTCATCATCATTGTTCGTCATCTTTCTCAGAATTAGCATCATCACGAGGAAAGGATGGCGGTCAATGTAGTTTAATGGTGGATGGAACATGTGATCCTGGAAATATAGGTTCAGCATCTTCACCATCAAATGGTGATAGTTTTGTTTCTACTTCTGGAATGTCAAGCAAAGTAAATATTGAGCAATTTGATAATACCTCCTCATCAGCCATTGGGAAGTCTCAGTACAAAGGTGGTTTAGCAGTTGGCAGTGGTACTAGGATGAATGTCAATGTAATTCCATACACCCAAAAGACTCCTGAGGATTCTAATGACCTCTTTGCCGATCTTAATCCATTTAAGATCAAAGGAAGCCGCAAAAATTTTATGCATGGTGCAACATCAGATTATAGTGTTATTGAATCACAAAGACTGAGAAATCCTGGTCGACCCTCTGTGCCATTGATGTGGAAGAACCGACATGCTTGTAATGAAGTCCCTAAGAAAAAAGAGAACGACTTAATGGGTGTTTCTGTTCCACAAAATAGCTATGGCTTAAATCATTATAACATGTCCATATCTGCTGCGTCAAGTTCCAATACACCTGTAAAAGTGAATTCTGGAAGTTTCACATCATCACATGATTTAAACCTGCCCCTTAGACACACAAATGTCACAAAGTTTGCATCTAGTAGTACTCAGGAGTTGGAATCTGTTACTAGTCAGCATAGCAACATAGTGGCATCAGTTGACAAGGAAAGTGGTGATTCAAATGGAGAATGTAGTATGACCGAGGAAATTTTACTGAATGATAAAGTTGATATGAGTAAAAACCATCAAGACTGTAGTAGATTCAATGAACGGAAAAAGGATGCCCCTGACAAGTTTTGGGAACCCAATTTAAAATGTAAGGCCTCGGAGAATCCCAGCTCATCAAAAACTTTCAGCTCAATCAGGATTGCGAAAGAATTTGATGATGTGGATGTAGGTGAATGTGAAATCGCCTGGGAAGACCTGGTTCTCGGTGAAAGGATTGGCCTAGGTAATGATATTGCTGTTTAAACTGTTTGCCTTGGCTGGGATGGTGCGAGGGAAGAAATCAATATTTTACTTGTTCGAATAATTATCCTCATAGTCTGTAGAAAAGGAGAATATCTGATATAGAAACAAGTTCCTCCCACAAAAAAGCAAATGATAAAATATATCCTTATGATCCTTTAACCATGACGTATTTTGTTCTGGTTCAGTATAGGTAAGATCAATTTTGTAAGAGTACGGCCTTCTTTAATGTCATAATATGCCGATTTTAGATTACAGAGATGACTAATTATATTTGGCTCTAAATGTTTTTGCTGATAACAGAAATTGATGATTCTTACTTTCAACCTGTGGCTGTCTGTTTCCTGAAGTTTAATCCCTTCTAATTCTTGGCTTTTCTTTGTAAGTAGGTTCATATGGAGAGGTCTACCGTGCTGATTGGAATGGCATGGTAAAGTATTTGATCCTAATCCTTTATGTGCTCCTTGTATGTAATTTGAATTGATTTGATGATGATGCGTTTTACTGATGTCCTGTGATTTAGTTTCGTATCCATTCCCTTCTAACATGTGTATATTTTAGCTTGTTCAGTTTATATATATGTTTTCTTTTGTGAAAACGGTCGCAATTTGCCTTATTTTTCATGCGCATAATGTGTTTTTTCTATACTTTCTGAATTTAAATACGTAAAAATTGTGGACTAGAATAAGTTTGGTCTTTCACTGGTTGTTTTAATAATGGTATGGTGATTTCATGGGTTTTAGGAGGTAGCTGTGAAAAAGTTTCTAGCTCAAGATTTTTCCGGGCCTGCTTTGGCTGAGTTCAGAAGGGAAGTAAGTAATTATTTTTCTTCCTATTTTGTAGTCCTGCATCACTTTTTATTGCTCATATGATTGAGAAAAATATAGCACCATAGAAATTTAAATATATATTCATTTCATCAGGAAAGAACCCTAATTTTAGGGGACATATTTTACCAGTAGTCTCTGAACTTGGACTTGAGAATGGGTGTCGCATGTCTGTAGTATATCTAAAAGTTATTTTATTTTATGATAAGAAACTAAATTTATTGATTGAAAGAATGTGGCGTGCAAGGAAGAGAGTTCTTTAAATCAATTGATGCAAATAAATATATGTTTGGCTTGAATAGTTAGTGCCCAAATTAATTGATTATGCAGATATCTTGTAGCATTGGACTAAGGTTATGTTGGTGATGCATTTACAACCACCAAAATGGCCTCCAAACTTCAACCTCTGATAATTTTCATTTACAAGTAGCCGACTCAAATTGAAATCAAATTTGGGCTCTAATGATGCTTTGTTTCCAATTATTAATAAAACATTTATTACAATTTGAATGTGTACAACTTTATGTGATCATTATGTGAGAAAAGTTATTGGAAGATTTATTTTGGCTGCTGGTAATTCATATTACACTTTTCTTACACAAGGTACTAATAATGCGTAAGTTGCGTCACCCAAATGTTGTTCTTTTTGTTGGCGCTGTCACTCGTACCCCAAATCTCTCCATCATTACTGAGTTTCTTCCTAGGTAATTCTGCTAATTTCATATGCTTCATCAGTCCATAGTTCTATATAATTTTTAAACACCAACGGAATTGAAATTGGTTTTCTTACTGTTGTTATGTGTGTGTGTTGCTTTGCCTGGGTTGTGCTCGAGTCTAAAAATTATGCAAAATGTAAAAAGACCTACTTGCAGTTTGAGAGAAACAATGCGCCATCATCATTGTTTTAGTTTTGTTGTGTCCATAAAATCATTTGACAAATTCTTTTCAAATTTATTACTTTGAGTAATGTTGAAAATCAATATTAGATTAATCTTGCTGCTATATTTTCCTTTGATATACCAGTACGTTTCTGTCAGATGCTCAAATTGCCAAATTGAACAAAACATTACAGCTAAATAACTTCTGGAAATGAAATATAAATGAACATGTACTTTAATGAAATTAATTGTGTTGGCTATTATTGCAGGAACTCAATCTGCGAGTGTCTTTTTTTTGCATTTTCTTAATAAAAAGTGTCTGTTGATATTTTATTTCTTCAGAGGAAGCTTATATCGGATTATTCACCATCCCCATTGCCCAATCGATGAAGGACAAAGAATAAGGATGGCTCTTGATGTGGTATCACATTGTTGATTCTGCTTTATAATCAGTTGTCTTGTTCTATGTTTCATACGATTCAACAAGACCTTAATCTTTTGTTTTTTAACGTTGCAGGCACAGGGCATGAATTGCTTGCATACAAGCCGACCCACCATTGTGCACCGTGATTTGAAGTCACCAAATCTCCTGGTTGATGAGAACTGGACTGTCAAGGTATAAGATGAGTAAAATTCTGATAGGACCCTTGTATGCATGAATCGAAGAACAATTGAGAATAATAGAACAAAATAAAAAAAATGATGGATTAAACAATGAACGGACTTGCAAGCAATTTGAGGAGCTTGTTACCTCTCAAGAGCACCTTAATAGTGGCTCAAAACCCTAACAAAACCCCAATATTTTCCCTACCCATTAATAACCTACTATTCATATTTATAGATAATATTGCATGCCCCTAGATTGTGCCGTTACCTATATTAATAGATAATATTTCACTACCATATGAGTTTGGCCTTATTAAATTGACAGTTATGATAGTCTCTTTATGTTTGTTTCGTTAACTTTTTTTTCTCCTAGTCGTCTTTCTTATATCATGAATCCAAGTGCTAGAGTTTTCATCTTTTGCAATTTCTAACTTTGAACATGACTTCTAATGTATTGTAGTTCATTTTTGCTAAACACATTTATCTAAGTCTTCTGATAAAAGATACACAGAATGTATGTTGGAAAAACCTTCTCTTAGGCACTATCACTGTAGATTCACTTATGAGGATATATGCAGCCTCTTTATGAGTTGATCTTAAAGATAGGCAATTATGTAGCTTTAGCATATTTAAAGTCATGGATTTGATTAGATTGGACGGAAATATGAGTTTTAAATCTTAAAAACTATAGATATTTATGATATGCACCACCAAATGGAAATTATGAATATGCTGCCTCAAAGCTTTGCGTTGGTTAATTTTGGATGATTTCATTTACATATTATATATTGCAATTGCTTCTCCTATGTTTGTTAAAATTATTTTTCTCCTAAGCTACGCTGGATGACTTAACCATGTTTTCTAAGATGGTAAATAATTTATTTCATCGTTGGACTAGAACAGCTGATTTTGGTGTGTACTAGCTCATTTAGTTTAATCTATTCTTTCAGATAAAACACAAACAAGTTTTTAATATACCATAGATATCGGAGTTCTATATTATATGCAAAACTTGAGAAAAATAGTAGGGTATATTGGAACGAGATTAAAGAGAAGGTTGTTATGCAGGTGGGTGATTTTGGGTTGTCCCGCCTGAAGCACCATACATTTTTATCATCCAAATCAACTGGTGGAACGGTGAGGAAATCCTTTCTGAACATTAGTTTCGCAAAGTTATTATATATGGAAGAATTGACTACAATCTCCATGTCTTTAGCCTGAGTGGATGGCACCTGAAGTTCTACGCAATGAACCCTCAAATGAGAAGTAAGTTTCAACAGGCATATATCTATCTTAAAACTTTTTAAACTTCGTTTCATGCTATGCTTCGTCTCTGCTTCAGCTCTCAACTAATTGCACCCATGTTTTGCTTTTCTTCTATAGCACTCAACTATCGCTCCCATATTGAAGAATTCTGATTTAATTTGGAAAATAACTTTCAATCTAACATAGCATGGGTTTCCTTATCCTTGGGCATTCATTTTTGCTCGATTGTATCTAGTTTTATTTAGAAGTGGGCCAGTCATCTAGTGTCTACACTGATAGTGATTATTTTTCACTGGAGCTGATAATCATACCTTGGCCAAAATTATGTAATGATTTCATGTACTGCCCTTCATTTCACATTACTTACCTTATGACATGATTGGTTGCCTATACACTAGCACAAATGATTTATCACGACGGGGAATTATGGACAATTCGTTTATCTATCAGTTGCAGATATAGATACAACCTGCGTGTAGCTTAACTGAAATATCATGTCTGCTCAAAAAATGTACAGGTGTGATGTTTATAGCTTTGGAGTCATTTTGTGGGAGCTTGCAACTCTGAAATTGCCATGGAGTGGGATGAACCCAATGCAAGTTGTAGGGGCTGTTGGCTTTCAGAATCGCCGGCTTGAAATTCCGAAAGAAGTTGATCCTGGGGTTGCCAAGATTATTTGGGAATGTTGGCAGACGTGAGTTCCTTGACATCTTTATCTTGTCTGTTCATGTTTAAACTCCAAGATTAAAAATAACCATTGCAGTAATTAACTAAATCATTTTAATAATTCTCAGAGATCAAAATCTGCGCCCCTCATTTGCACAGCTCGCTGAGGCTCTAAATGCTCTGCCGCGGCTTGTCATATCGTCGCAACTCGACCAGACCTCAGCTGGGCTACCAGAGATTTCAGTAAATTCTACACCCTGAAATATCCACTGTGAATAAATGAACATTATGGTAGGTCCTCTTGCCTAGTTGGCGTATAATGTAGAGAGATGAGAAAAAAAAAACATTCACAAGGGCGGTAAGAATGTAGAGTTGTACATGATCTATACGTATTAGAATTGTTGTATCATCACCGCTGTTACAAAAACAGTGGCACAACGTTTTGTACAGCAAGGACTGCAAGATTTGCATCCCTGAAAGAACCTACTGTACACATGCAATTTTGATTTTGCTTTTCGCCTTATTTTATTCAAGTTCCCGTTTGGGGTTGAACTTGTAACTGAGAGGGGTTCTTTTTTTTTTTTCTCGTCCATTTCTCAATCTCCATTGGTTCATCCTGGGGATTTTTTGAGCCATGACAGTGCTATGGAGGCAGTTACAAAAATAACAAGCCAGGGCGGATTTCTGGGTAGCGTTGTTGCGCAAAAATGTTCTCATGATTGCTGTTACCAAACCAATCGTTAACCAAAGATTTTGGAATTCTGACACATCTGGACAATTATTGCCATGTGAAGAGACAGATAGGATTAGAGTAGATCAGCTCTACCGCAACAAATAATGAAGTAGGCTCTGCCTCATTGGGCAGACCTTACCGTGTGTTATGTATGGCACCAGCCTAGGCCATCGGCAGATAATGAAGAACATATTGATGGAGCAAGCATATTGACGGAGCTGATGTCCATCTATCATGCAAAGGACATAATACATAAACATCAAATTTATGAGCATATTGAACATCTCATCATATAATAATGAAATCAAGAATCCTATCGATTTTAGATGTGGGAACGGTTGAATGAGATCAAGAGTCTTATCAGGAGTCTGCACGGGCATAGCTCAGTTGACTCAGAGATGATAGATTGGGTACAAGAGCTTAAGTTCGACGTCTGCGCTGTCCTAGTGTGAGAGTTGTTACCCTCAATGTTGGGGTAGCTCCTTGGGATATCAGGTAAATGTCTTTTATCTCTGGGCCGCTGAGTCATTATGATTTAACTCTCTCACAAACTGTCGAGCCGAAGTATAGGAGGCCCTGGGGGCGAGAGATTTCGTCTTTTGGGTACAAGAGTCTTATCAGGAGATTTAGATGCAGCAAGGCACGAGCTTAGACACCATGTACGAGACATTGACCGGGGCGGTGCAGTCTAGTTACTGGAGAATTTAAGTATTTTATTAATTTTTTTATTGTATTCTAAGACATGGGAAATTGATATATCATTTCATTTGTTCATGTAGCTTGACTATACGTAACATTATAAATTTTTTGATGATTTCTAACATGGTAACTATAGATTTGTCTCTAACCAAGAGTATAACACGTTTGCCAGGCCGGGGCTGACCGCTTCATAGATGCAGTCATTTGTGCATGTGTTTAATATAAGTGTATGTTCAAGAATTACTGTCCAAATTTTGACTTTACCACATAGTTTTGAAATTTCATTTGTAGTTTCTAATAGAGTAAAACATTAGCTCATAAAATTTAAAAAGAAAATTTCACGCCATCACACGCACACTGAAACTTTTTTTGGGGATTGCTGCAGAAATTTGTTTGCAGCCCCCTTTAAACATAAAGCAATTGGCAACCTTAAATTTTTATTTTTTGTCATATGTTTGAGATTTTATTTTATTTTTCATTGCCCTAAATCCAGTCAAATCTTAAAGTCTGAAACAACCTTCCCATGACACAAAAATTCAACACAAGTTACGAACAAAATTCAACACAAGTTACGAACAAAATTTTGCAGCAATCTATAAGAAAAATACCATTGCACGGATAGCCACATCGTGAATGTTGTTTACCCTAATCAAAATTACACTAAAATATATGATAAAATAGATTGAGAAATGAGATTTCGACTTGGTGCGAGGTCAAGGGTGGGGTAAGGTATATGGTCCTAACTATGTATCCCTATCCCTATGCAAGGAGCGGGTGGTTGAGCTATGAGGACGACACGTGCTCCTTTCCATGTGGTGGGACACATCTACCACAAGAGTTTAAATATTTGTTTTTGTAAACCTAAAGATTTGATATGTTTTGTCTTCGAGACATCGGGGTTTGATTAATTTTTACCCTATCTTATATCCTATACAATCAAATTAATATTTTTTTTTAATAAATTATTTTCCGTGAAAAATATTACCTAATCTTTTTCTGAAAAAGAAATAGAATTTGATTTGACGAGTTCAACAATGATGAGAACACCATGTATATCAAATCAAGATCTTTTAATACTTCAGAATAAGATACATGAATCGCTTTTAAATCAAGTACAAGAACTTGAATCAATCAAACATTGCTGAAGAATCATAGTTATCAAACAAACTACATATCTAGACCGAACTTGTTGGTAAATCAAAATTATCAAAGATGATCTATCAAGAATTAACTTAATAAAGATCTAGTTCTTCACAAAAAACTAAAGAGGAAATTTTTTCCAAACCACTAAATGTGATTAATCATAATATTTGTTCTCCATTTTAATAGTTTGGATGCCTTTAAATAGGCTATATACTTTCTAAGTTAAAGTAATTAGAAAATAACTAGTAATTAAAAAATAAACTAAAGATTTAAGAAACCTAAAATAAATAGGAAAATAACAATTAAAAATTTAAAGTTTCAAAATAATATAATAAAATAATAGAACTTTTGATTTATTTGTGACAACCGCGTTATATTTTTTTGATATACTTATATCTCGGTAATTTCCATATTTGAAGTTGCAAATTATGTTCGAATTTAACTATCCAAGTCATTCTGAAAAGATCTTATAGTTAGCTACAGTTCTTGTAACAAATATGTTTTGAAATTAGATTTAAAACTAGAGGAGCCCATATAGAAGAAGCTGTCGAAGAGCCCCACCACAGTTCAGGTCCCGAAGATTGTTAAATTGACCCATTAATGTTAGAATGTCAACTTTATAACTTAATTTATGAAAAATATTATATTTTTTTCTTAATATTTATTCATCCATTGCTTTAAAATACATTTTGGCTTTTGGACTTGACTTTGTAGGCACCACAGATCACACCATTTTTTCTTCTTCAAAGACTTTAGTCCGCGAATTTATGGGATCATGCTTTTCGATTCTCGATTCTTTGATTGGTTGCTCTTTGATAGTTTATTTAGGGCGATCTTTTCTTTCACCTCTTGATCTTTATTTAGTTGCAAATTTCTTGTTGATTTTTCTTCAAAAATTTCTATATACGTTTGAGAAGTTACATCTTCCTCGAAAGTTTTGACGTCAAATAGAAGAGTAGTAAAATCGCATTTCTCAATAATCAAATATATACGCTTTTCAAATTCTTTTGTGACTTCTTTTAACTGTTCAATTAGTTTTCGTTGCAAGTGTCTTGCTTTTCGTCATTTATATATGTTCTTATCAGTTTTAAGTTGCCTTGTCAATAGCGTTCATCAACAAACTCTTCTTCACTCAAGTATTCCTATAAAAAATATGTTAATTCCATAACTCATAGTGTAAGGAAAAAGAATTACAATAACAAAGTACTCAGCTTTTTATATGAAAAGAAGAATTTCAAAAACAAAATTTAGGAGAAGAAAAAGATTAATAAGAAAGTGAGATAGACTTGAATAAAAGAGTTAAAGCTCTCATATCAAATTATGAGAACCAAAAGTATATCAAATTCGACACCCTTTAACAATATGAAATACAACACCTTTATTACCTTTTTATCAAGTACGAAGAACTTCACTCCAATTGAACATTATCAACAGAACTTAAGTTATCAAATAAAGAGTTTGACATAGACCAAACTCGTCAATAAGTACCAAAACTATCAAAGATGAAAAACAACGCGACGGATTCTATAAATTGACTCCTACAACCTTAGTCATCAAGGAAGGAATTGGATTCTTTCTCTGGATGAAGTGTCTGGTATGATAGAACTAGGGGCTGCGCACAAAAGGCTAGTTGATCAATCAAAGAAAAAGCACGAACCATTGTTTCGGTTGATGCTGTATTAAACATTATACCAAGCACACTTAATCTGATTGATGAAAGTATGTTATATCTCTCCTCTAGAATTAACTTCATGAAGATCGAGTGTCACAAAGAACTAACGATGAAATTATCTCCAAAACATTCAAGGTGATTAATTATAGAAGTTGTTCTTCATTACAATAGTTTGAATGTCTTTTAATAGCTTTAGACTTTCTAAACTACAATAATTAAGAGATAACTAGTCATTAAAAAATAAATTTAAGTAGGAAATAACAATTACGGAACTTAAAATACCAAAAATTCTATAATAAATTTTAGGATTTATTCGTCTGGCTTGTGTGAGATTTTTCTGATGCACTTGTATCTCAGTAATTTGCATATTTGAAAGTGCAAACGATATTTGAATTTATCGATCAAGCCCATTTTAAAAAGATATTGAAGTTAGCTACAATTTTTGTGAAGAATCCGTTTTGAAATTAAATCCAAAAAGCTATCAAATTGTTCCATTAATATTCAGATGTTAACTTTATAACGTGATTTATGGAATGCATAATGTTTTTTGAGATTTCTTAATCATCCATTGCTTTGAAGCATTTTTAGTTTTGGGGCTTGATTTTGTTGTCACCTTATTGATCGAGATGAATTATTTTTAAAAAATTAGATAAAATTTTCAATTAATTGATAATTTAATTTATGTGAAAACATTCACTTATGTAAAGAAAATAAGCACCATGATCTATATCGGATTGAATCATGATAAATATTTGTTATGTCATGGTCACGTGTATCTTATTCTTTTATCTTACTTGTTTTGTATGTTTTATTATTTGATCCTTAAGTTGAAATCTGTAACATCATTTTTTTTTACATAAAATTTTTTATTTTGGATAGTCGTTTGGTTTCAAATTTTTTTCGTAAAACTCATCGGAAGCATTTGGATAAAATTGTGAAAAGACCCATCATTTATTAAAGTCAAACATAACATCACACGAAAAGTAAACATATCATCATATAGTGGTGGCAATCGAGCCGAGCCTGTCGAGCCTATTCGAGCCGGCTCTGTCGAGCTTTTTTCAAAAAAAAATTGGCTCAAGCTGGCTTGCGAGCCTCGAGCCGATCCGAGCCAATCGAGCATAAACGAGCCCAACATAGAAATTTTTTTTTCGTATATTGAAGTTTTATAACTTTTTCCGTATTATGTAATTCTAAATTTTGATGAACAATTTATGCATATTGTTTTCTTCAATCCAATTTTTTTTTACATGATAACGTTTGTATGTATTTCCTCCATTATGCCAAAGAAACACGAAAACAATAGTATCGAATCAATATCTCAAAGAAACTCGAAAACAATAGCATACAAACATCGAATCAATAGCATTCAATATATATCATCCAATTTGAAATCAATTCGTAAAAGAGTTAACAATTAATAATCATGCATTGTACGAATCAAAATATAAACACCGAAACCATTCATTGTGCCAAATAAAAAGTAAAATAGGTTACAAAAAAGTCTTCAAATTTGAAAGATTACAGAAGAATGAACCTACTCCACAGGGGGATCGTCCGATGGAGGTGGAGCAGCTATGGGTGTGGCCTCAGGCGAGTTGGTAAAAATTCTAGCCTAGTGTCGATTTTGTGCCTCGTCGAACCGTTGATCCAATGTTGAGATGCGAGCATTCATCGTGTGAAGCTGTCGGTGGACTCTCTCAAATGAATTTTTCATGAATTCCCGGTGGTCGTGCAAAAATGCCTCGATCCTGCTAGTTGTTAATGAACGAGGACGACTAGCTGCTTCAGCTTGTTGTTCTTGGTCTTGCTCAGCGCCCTCGTGCTGGAGTGCCTGTGATGTCAGTGTTTTCCACAATATCCATCCTCGCAAGGGTAGATTCGGTATAAGTGTCGACTCTCCTAAACGGGAGATGTGTCTCGGAGGAAGGAAAGTTGACACCGTGTTGGTGGAATGAGCTGGGGTCGACACCTTCAAAGCGGTCGACACCATGAAATGCTCTGGATTAATCTGCGATTGACAACTTCATATGCGGTCGACACCATAAATCATTATGGATCGAGCTGCGGTCTACACCTTCAAGCGCTCTGGAATGAGTTGCGGTCGACACCTCAGTGTGTTTTCGACACCATAAAACGTTTTGAATTGAGCTTCGATTGACACCTTAGTATGTGGTCGACACCATAAAACGCTCTGGATTGATCTGCGATCGACACCTTGTTATGCGGTCGAAACCTCAAACGTTATGGCGAAGGTCGACATTGTATTCATCTGGTCGACACCATGTGGATCTATGGTCGACACCATGTAGCTATGCGGTCAACACTTACTCTTATTTCAGGAAAATGACTTACCGAAAGAAGAATGGAAAGTTACTTACATTAGCATTGTTGACATTTGCATCACTACTCCTTAGATGCATCCCAACTAGGTTTGCACTCATTTAAATGTCAATCATGTACAAAATATCAAAAGATCACAATTGTTAACATTTACAAGAAATCACAAATGTACACGCGTACAAGAAATTAAAAAATTCTTGAACTCCTAATGTACAACGTCGTAGCTAGTCTTCAAATTCCAAGTTCTTGAACTCCTCTGCAAGTGCGTCCTCTCGTTGTTGGTCCCTCGTGACTGCGTCGCTCCAGTCTTTCATGTAAATGAGTGCTTCCACAAGACTTCCCCGTCGATCCTCGTACATGCGTCCACCTATACTAAAAGCCGACTCCGAAGTTATAGTTGAGACAAGCAGTGTCAGTAAATCCAGTGTCATGTTCGAGAGCACGAGATACATGACTGCGTTGGATTTCCACCAACCCAATATGTCGAATGCCTCGTCTCGAGAAATTTGAACCCGAGACTCCAAATACACGTCGAGTTAACTCTTATCGAAAGCATATGAATGCACATCGCTTTCTAGTGGGGCGTCAATGACATCCATAGCATTTAGTGGTCTTCCGAAACTAGAACTAGCACCCGACGTCGATGCCACATCGGACGAAGTATGAGTTCGTGCACCGAAAAATCTAGTTTGGTAAGTACCAAACAAAGTAGCAAGGTCGCTACACAATGTGTTTGAGCTGCATACGGGGGCGAAACCTAGGTTCTCCGAAATTTTATCAGGCATCAATTTTGTGCCCTTGATTTTATATTTCTGATGCATAATACTAGCAAATGAAAAAATAGAAGGTACTTTAAGCCAATATTTATTAAATTTAAATTCCATTGAAGTTACGATTTCATTAAATGCATCAATTTTTTATATCTTTTAAAAGTAGAAGTCAATCTTACGAACCACGGAAGCACAAGATGGGTAGTCGGATAATAAATTCCCAAGCATTCTTTGATGGCTTCAAAAAATGGTTGCAAAAATTCGAGAAATAGATTAGCCATATCACAACTACAAATATCCAAAGTAAAACATTGTGTCTTTTGACTAATAAAATAAAAAATGACGTTCCAATATGGTCTAACATTTTATAACATTAGATATGTTTAGTTCCACTGAGTTGAAACATCGGTTTTTAGTTTTCTAGGTTTGAGGTTAGCCGCTTTACAAAATTCTTGATACTCTTATTGTCGGGCGTTTGACGAATAAATAAAAGAAATTACACCTCTAATTGCATCAATATGCGGTGATACAAATTGCATGCCATCTTTAACAATCAAATTTAAAATATGGCAAACACACCGCCTATGAAAAAGGGAAGACTGAGTACTATCGAAATGAAAATATTTTTTAAATTGATTAACACAAACATCATTTGCGAAAACATTATCTAACGTAATACTAAAACTTCTATAATGGAAGCGTAGAACGATCAACAACTAGAAGGCTTTTGAGCGCGATGACTTGAGAGCAATTTGCACAGAGAGTTTCGGGTAAGAAATTATCGGCTAACCCCTACAATTTATAGAATTCCCTCATAACAGCTACCCCTGGTCGACCTACAGTATTTCCAAGGTCGACCGGATGTTACCGTTGAATATGAAAATTTTAGCTGTCACATTATGCCGGTCGACCCTTTATGCAACGTCGGTCGATACTTTGTCGTCTACCGGTCGACTCTTTGCTATCTGCGGTCGACCCACAAAAATTATAATTTCGATTAAGTATCGACCGTTGTTACACTAAGTGTTGACCTCACTCTAGGTATTCCGAGTCTACCGAGCCAGCTCGCGAGTTGGCTTGCGAGCCGGATTGGTTGGCTCGGTGTTGCCGAGCCCACGAGCCAGCTCAAGCGAGCAGACCTGCCGGGCTCGGAATGAGCTCGAGCTTTTTACCGAGTCAGGCTTGGCTCGGTACTGTAGCAAAACGAGTCAGGCTCAGACTGCTAGAGTACCTAGCTGGCCGAGCGAGCCGGCGAGCTGGTTTGCTATTTTGTCACCTCTATCATTATACATATAAAACATATTTACAAAACGTTTAGTAAACATGTTTATAAACATTGTTAGAAACTAAACACTCCAAAATACATCAAAACATCTTTTGACATCCCTACAGGTAGGCACTTAACGATTCAAGCTTCCCGCAACAGATTTGCCTCCTCCACGGCGTGATTATCACATCAAACATGGAAGGCTAAGTCCATCACCTTCATCTTCATCACCTACATCACAAAACATAATCTATGAACCTAATGCTCAGTAAGAAATCTCAGGAACTTACATGCCTAACATGCTCGTGCTTTCGTAAAGAAAACATATAATTCATTTCGTTATTTATCGTTCTCGTTTACTTGACCTGACTTTCCACCCCGTGACCGCCCTGACCATAGTCCCCACCAGGTAGCCCCAGGCCCTCTCAACCTGGAAAGTCAGGCCCTCTCAACCCGACTTTCACCTGTATGCCCTGATCAAAAGTTCCATCACGTGGTTCTACCAAGGTCCATCATATTTTCGGGTACCACCCGTGGCATCACCTAGCCCTCTCGACCAAGCTTACCACCCCGTGGCTTCATCCCATTGTTTCAACTTGCATACATTAATGTATCGAATGCCGGAGACGTCCCATACCATCCCGACATCCGATTGAGTGACATTTTGAAAACATGCATGAAAAATATTTTCGTTCTTTTCTTGAAACATGATGCATGAGCATGATCATGAGCATGCATATGCATGACATATTAAAAATAACTTAATCATATGCAAACGTACAATAAGCAAGCGTCTCTGAATAACATGAATGACATTCATAGACTTTCTTAGCATAATTATACTCATAAAGCAATTTATACATCAAACATCAAACAATGTCTACCATGCCCTAATCAAGCCCAAATTGTTTGGGTCGGTGTACGGTGCGATACACCTCAACAGAATATTATCATTAATATACTTATAATCATTAATCAAATAGATTACCCAAACTAATAATGCAACCTTAATTCTATTCTTTATGATGTAGTCCCCTAAGGGGACAAAGACATCCAATGATTTACGTACATGATCTCCTTAGCTTAGGCTTAATATTCCAAGTCTTTAAGGATCTAATGAGCTTGTTTCTATACCTTAACATCAGAAAATAAAATAATATAAGCAAAACCCGTAATATCCTATTTTACTAGAAACTTTTGGCATTCATAACTTTTTCTACAGAACTCTGATCAAAACACTTAAGGTACCAATTTCATGCTTACGATGTCTACTACATTTCTTCAGAAAATGATATGATCAGATTCAAACTTAAAAGCCTTATAAATTCTTCCTCTTTAAAATCAGGTATAATATGACCCTATTAGTTCATACCCAATTTTTACCTCAACTTACGATACACACAACTTTTGTTACACTAATCGGACAAGAATGCATAAAGTACCAATCTAAACCTTAGAATGTTGGCTACACTTCATTAGAAGAAATAATAAACAAATTATAACTCAAAGACTTCGTAAAATTTACATTTTAGAAACTGTGTAACATGACTTATAAAGTGTATACCCATAAACTACCTTTACAGTTTCATGTATTCTTAACCATGTAACGTAAATTTCATCCCTTATAAGTCATTACAACACCAAAATAAACATCTTAAAGGTATTTCTTGGTATCTTAGGGCTTGAGTCGTAGGTTTTTCCTTCTCTTGCACTTCTAACTCTTAAACACAAAAACTTCTTTCACAAAATACTAAAACCTCACACTTTTGTCACAAACCCTATTTTTCTCACACGAATTTGGAGATGATTTTAGAGAGAAAAGAAGCTGAGAGAGAGAGCTGAGGGTAGTGATGGCTAATAGCTGAAGACTCCAACAAATGGTATCCCTTTGAAAGGTGAAGAGTCATGTGGTTCAAGCATGAAGTGTCACCATCCAAGCTCACCACCTCTTCAAGCATGAGGTGTCACCATCATTTCCACGTGGCACTTTTCTATTGGTCCATCCTTAATTAATCATGGATTAAATTCCTTAAAATTTCATTAAAAGTCAACATTTCAACAATAAATTGTTAATCCTTAATCAAACCTGAGAGTTCAAGGTGTCTCCCTCTTATTCAAGGTGTTAACCGCCATTTAAACCTTTCATAACTTTTTCTCAACAACTTGGATTTTCCTAATTCAAAAACTCATTTTTTCCTCATTGAGTCTAGTTTAACTTAGTAGAAGACTTAACTTCAACTTCGGAGCCTATTATGTTCAATTATATGAAATACCGAACATCGCTCAAAAGTCCATAATTCGATAGTCAAATTTTCCTTAGCCAACTTCAAACGAGCATAACTTTCTCTCCAGAACTCCAATATAGTTGATCTACCTATTAATCTTCGTATCTAGATGTCGACTACAACTTTTTAGAAGAACACTTTGTCAAGTAGGCTCTTCTAAGGCATGATATGTTTGAAACACAGAAACTACTCTGTTACCAAATTCCAACCTCACATTTGTTACCAACCGTTGGGTTCTAAGATCCATAACTTTCTCTATACCTATCTAATTCAAGAAATTCTTGTTAATGTAGTTTCATATACTAGTCTATTAAATATCTTTAAAAGAAACTAAATTCATGTGAAGACCCTAAAACTTTGAAATTAAGTAATTACTAATATTATTTATGATTCATCAATTCACTACTTCTAAGGTGTAATTTCATCACCATATTCATCTTTTCTTAGCACATTTCATACTCTAGTGACAACAAACTACATTTATATAAATCTAATTTACCTAAAAAAGTTGGGTGTTACAAAATCTTTTGCATTTCACATTATTTTTATTTCGGACCATATAATCACCCCTTTCTATTTTCTAATTGATTATCAACTTAATAAAACAATTCATTTCATTTGTACTTTATAATTTATTGCAACAATTACCGAGGATTGCCATTTTGTAAGAAAAATAAATTTAATTTATTAAATGGAAAAAAGATTCCTTGGACTACCTGCAAGGCTACAACACCTGCAGCAAGTTCTGTGCAGATACACTAATATAATTCATCGAGCACAGATGCATTTCCACAAGATGAAATAAGAAATATATAGTTAAATGACATGAAATAATTAAAATAAATTATTTAAATGAAAAAATATTTTAATGCAATAAAAAAGTAAACTCTCAAGATTTGACAAAACGCATCAATTTGAAGTAATTAATTAATTTGAGATGATTTGAATTTTGAATAGCAAAATAAAATTAAGTTTTTGAATTACTAAAATTCAAATTTAGAATTAATTGCAGTATAATAAAAAACTATACTAAACGTCACATTGCAAATATATTAAAAAATATTAAATTAAAATCAAAATCGGAATGGCATTTTAAGCCAAATGGCCGGCTGCTTTGATAAATGTAAAGCATATAATATTATAAGCAATACGATACCTTCCTTGAGACATGGCAAATCTATACAAGTCATACATCTAAGCCAACCAGTTGCTGCCATGTCATACAACGAAAGTAGACAAAATGCGTCCTGCATACGTGGCAACAGGACAAAATTCCAACTGCTGTAGTGTAGTCAAAGTCTGGGAAGAAAACACAGGTGCGAACAAGCAAATGACAAAAACATTTACACTATTTCACTTTATTTTCTGTTTTACCCTCCGCTCCTTGGACGCTCCACTCCACCTCTGGAAAAAGAAGACTTTTTTTTTCGTATTGCAGTTTGGATTCCTTTTGTAGATCTGAAGAAAAGACTGGACCAACAATCCAAGATGAAAGATCCTCTCTCTTAAACTCGCTTCTTACAAAGCTATTTTCTTTAATGGCCTTTTTTCACTGTACAACTACTTTTCAGAACATATCCCTATCGGTGTTCCCGTAGAGTGTTCAATCATTGAAAAACCTGCCTCCCACTTTCTTCTTCCATCTGGGTTCCTCCAAATTTTCGTGGGTTTTTCATATTTCTGGGGTTGGTTTCTTTGGACTTCTTCTGGGTTTTCTAATCTTCACGGGTTCGTTGAGTTAGTAGGTGGAGGGGTTTGATTTATTGAAGCTTTTGGTGATTTCTGCAACTTTTTTTTTTCTGACGCGTGGTGTTTGATTTTGTTGCCGTCTTTAGGGGTTGTTTGAGTTCCTTCCTGAATCAGTTTTTGCTTCACTTCCACTTCACTTTTATGCCAAATATAGTTTATTCTGAAGTTGTATTTCGATTACCATTTGGGCGTTCGCTTTAATGTGTGGATTGCTGCCTAATGAACTGGTAATGTTTGTTTTCGAGCAAGAACAATGCAGATCGTTTGGTGTCGATTTGAATTGCCTTTTCTAATCATTTTTCCCGTATTTTTCTTACGCGCAGCAGATCGAACTCCTTTTTTAGCTTCTGGTGGGAGTTGGAGAACTTCTGAGCTTAACTATTGCAGTTGACCGAAAGGGAAATTCAGTCATTTCTTTGTGTACCGAGAAATGTTCATCGCTACTGAGAAAGAGCGGATCTCATTTCCTTCAGAGTCTTTGAACTTATCATCCCCTGTGGGATCAAATCTCGATTCACTCGATGGGCTCCCTCAGGCTTCTGACTTGTCTGAATCGCCTCCTCTCCCCTCAATCTACACTGACGTCAATGTAGTTCCAGAGCATGAAAAGAATGAACTCCACCAGTTGATACTGAATCTAGAAGGTGAAATCGAAAATTTGAAATCGAAGCTCGGCCTGTTGAAGGAAAAGAGGAGAGAAGCATTGAATAAGATATTAGACATAAAAGGTAAGCATTTTGGTTGTTCGGTCGGTTTCAATAGTTTCTGGATTGATTAGCGTTTAATTTGAGTTTGATCTTTTAGGCAACATTCGGGTATTTTCTAGAGTTCGACCTTTCCTGTCTGCCGACAAAAAAAGAAACTGTAAATCAATTTCATTAGAATCCGAGAAGGTCATTGTCAAGGCAGGTGGTTTGACAAGAGAATTCGAGTTTGATAAGGTTTTCTCCCAGCAATCAAGCCAGGGTTAGCATCATATATCACAATTCAATCTTTTGATTGACATGCGGATTTAGTTATTGTCGCTTCAAACTTTGTAGGCGACATTTTTATTGAGGTGGAGCCTATTGTCAAATCTGCCATTGATGGACATAATGTATGCATATTAGCTTACGGCCAAACCGGGACAGGCAAAACATATACAATGGTAAGTTTTTCTCATTGTGTTTCACTTAATAATGAAAGTTACACGTTAGTAATGACAATTGAGATTCTTCTACAGGATGGAAAAGCAGAAAACCCAGGAATAGTTCTTTGTGTTCTTGAAAAGCTCTTTTGTTCGACCACTTTTGGCTCGTCCTCTTCGATAACAATCTCGATGAGCATGTTAGAGGTTTATATGGGCCACGTGAAAGATCTTTTGGCTCCGAAGCCGACCTCTATTAAAGCTTATGAACCTGCAAGGAGATGGTAAATCTCATTCACTAAAAGTAATGTTTTGGTGTTTAAAGTTTGGAAATATGGTTGAAGAGCGATTTCAAAGATTATTTGGTTACTCTTTCACAGTAACCTCAACATCCAGACAGATCCGAAGGGATTCGTAGAAATCGAGGGTCTTATAGAAATTCCAATTCGAGATTTCTTAAAAGCGAAATGGTGGTACTCCAAAGGAAGACGGGCTCGATCAACTTCTTGGACTAATGCCAATGAATCGTCTAGCCGGTCTCACTGGTTATTTTCTGAACCTATTTACTTGTTTTGGGCTGTTTTGCTTGATTATTTTGGCTTGATAGTTACTTTATCTGTTAAGCTTCATATATCTAGCTTAACGAAAATCACCATTCACCGCCATGGAGATTCTTCGGAAGCTAAAGTGGAAGTAAGCAAACTATGGATGGTAGACCTCGGAGGAAGTGAAAGATTGTTGAAAACAGGTGCCACTGGACTGGCACTTGACGAGGGACGGGCCATTAATCTCTCTCTTTCGGCTTTGGGCGACGTAGTCGCAGCTCTGCGGAGGAAGAGAGGTCACGTTCCGTACAGGCAAGTTCTCTGGCCGATGACTATTTTATATTTTCTATTTGAATTAATGTGCTGTTTGATGCATTTTCAAGCAAATTCTCGATTTTAAGTTTGTTACTAAAACTTTGAGATATTCTTTGAGAAGTTATAGAATCTTATAGTACTGAGCTTAACCTTTGTTTCTTTGATCGCAGAAACAGCAAGCTTACTCAAATTCTCAGAGATTCACTGGGTATGATTCTTCATGCTTCATGTTTGCGTCCATATTTCAATTACTGCAGAGAAAATTCTGGTTGGGAAAAACAACACCCATTAGTAAACACCATCGATTCGCTTAGAGACGGATGATCGAGAACATGGGTGAATGTTGAACTTTATTCGATCTCATGCAGGTGACGGTTCGAAAGTATTGATGCTTGTCCACTTAAGTCCGCGAGAAGAAGACGTTGGGGAGACAATTTGTTCTTTGACTTTTGCAAAGCGAGCGAGAGCCATCGAATCGGGCAGGGAACTTCAGGAGGTGAGTGTTTTCAACTTATGGACAGTTTTCCTTGTTTTAATACCAAACCAATGGCGATGAAAATGCATTATTCTAAATTTCATAGGACTTGAGGAAACAAAGAGAAAAAAGAATTGCCGAACTCGAACAGGACATGAAGGAAACTGAAGAAAACTGCCGGGAAATTGCAACCCAAATACAGAATATCGAGTTTCGACTCAATGAAAACAAAAGACTGTTCTCTGCCACATATCATCACGTTGAGCTTCTGGACGTCAACTTGAAAGTTCCTACAAACGAAACAGCTCAAAAATCAGAAAAAGCAAGCAAACCGAAGAGCTCAAATTCTTTGCCACATTTTATGACTTCAACCCAAGCAAGTCGCCAGAGAGAAAATACCGCCGAGAGAGAAATCATCACAAGGGGATCAAAAATTTGGAGTAGAAGCTCGTTCCAGCTAACTAGCTCTCAATCAATTAGCTACTCGGACCAACAAAGCAAAGCAATTTTGCCTCGTTTGTTAAAAAAATCACGATATGCAGAGACAAATATCCTGTCGGGAAGTCCTAAACACAGTACTCGGGATTCAAAGGTTGGGTCAATGCTACTAAGTAAGACAGTGGCAGCATCAGACCCGAACTTTCAGGCCTCGAAGAGTCGCCATCGGAGAAGGATGTCTGATTTCAATTGAGGGTGCTTTAGATTGGGAGTTTGCAGGTTTGATTTCGGCTAAAAATTCATGAAACTTGTGTTGTAGAGGATGGTTTCTGAGGATCTAGTTAATGTTTTGTTTACACGATCCTCGTTGTCTAGTGGCTTTTTGTTTCTTTGTAACATTATTCATTGATTGAGATTGTAACTTTTTTTGTTATTTAAACTTTATTAATAATATATTTTAATTTTGTCACGTTTAGGTTTGATTTGTTAAAGATCACAAAAAAAAACATAGAAGGTGGTCTCATTAATCTGAGTGAACTCATAACACCCATTTGACAAAGTTCGGTCAGATTAGAATGTAAAGTAATTAAGAAATATTCCTCTAATTTAAACTTTTATTTTTTTTCTTGTTGAGAGTAATAATATATTTATTTATTTATTATGTTTTTTTATTACATACTAATGCTCAGACATATTTTGATTTAATTTCAGTTATTGTATGAAAATATAAATAATTATTTTTTAAATTTATTATAATAATAAAGTATCAGAATTGTCTCAATCTTATTTGATACGTGGTCAAATATATTTAGAGAATAAAATAAAAATAATAATAGAGTCACTTGCTAATCACATAGATATTTAGAGATGAGGGTAGAATCAACGTGCAACTTCAGTACCCAAGCTAATTTTTGCAAGAGTAATACGGTGACGTTTTGGCAGCGTGCACCAGGACTCAGATTACAAGAGGCCGATTCTGAGGAGAAGGAAAACCAGTTGGAGAAAACTGTTGAGAGACGGAGATGGCTCTCATGCCGTCGTCTCATTCTTCGGCACCAAAAGGAATTGTGGTTACAGTGCCTGTGCTGGTACTCTCTGCCTCAGTTGGGGCTATATTCTTGTTCTTCTTATTGTCTTCTCTCTCCTCTTGTTCTTGCCCTTCCTCCTCCCCTGGTGGGGCAACCGCTGCGTCTTTTCCTGCTCCTGATGCTGGTTCTCGTCTTGGTTTGTCTGTGTCGACGACGAAGGAGGATGTGGAGTGGCTCAAAGAGCAGATCCGTTTCAATAGTTTGCATATGCAGGATAATGTGCTCCGGAAAGGGATTAATCCTCGCTCTAGGGCTCAACAGCTCGAAGATCTCAGACAGTTAGTACCTCTCTCTCTCTATAGATAGTTCAATATAATTATGAAATCAATCTATCGCTTTTGATGTCTAGATTTTGGGTCGATTAGTTGGACTTCGTGTTTTAGAAGAACCGTCGCTCACAAATAATATGAAAATCCCAAAGTAAGTTAAAAAGGCTTCCCAGATCGATGGACATCTCGTTTTAGCTCATTCATGTGAAGCAGATGGAGAGAGTGCTGAGGTAGTTTATAACTCACACGCTAGTCATAAACTAACAAGTTTAGTGGAAGTTAGATCATTATAGATTTCTTACAATGGTTAATAAAAAATTTCCTTTGATCTCATATGCTCTACCAAGATACCAGGAAGATCAGAAGAATAGGCTCCTGTTGTTATGGGAAAAAATGTGAGATAGATCAAGCAATGAGGGTAAGGAAGAAAGAGTGCTCGAGGAGAAACGACTCTTGCTGCTGTTTTATAGAAAATGGTTATCTTTTCACATCGAATTGGGATGATTGGCTGTTTGGTTATTTGCTTATTAAATTTGTGTAATTCAGTAGTGATGCAGGAGCTAGTACTTTAACTTTTTCATTATACCTCCTGTCTATTTCTCTGCTTTCTTCTTACTTTATGGCACTACCGCTACTTAGAACCTTTTAGAGTGTGAAAATAGGACCAGTTTACACTGCCCTCATTGCCAGTGTTTTTTAGGTCTATATGAAGTGCATTGGAGAGGAAGGATACCATTTTTGATATTTTTCTGCAACGAGAAAGTATGTTGATTACAAATCTGGCATCTCCATCTTGTAGTCTCATGGTGCATTGTTAGCATGGAGAACTATAATATGAGGGAAGAAAGATGTGTTATACCATACTCTGTGATGCATGGTGAAACCGCAAAATACAGATTTCTTACTAGCAATACTCCTACCACAAGCTGGAGCTAACCTCCCACACATAACCTGCTTCCTAAGCAGAAAACCAATGCAATCATGATATAATATTGATGCTCTCTTCACTATTCTTCTTCCTCAATATTCCTTCTAGCTGATAGTTTATCGTCCCCTACCCCTTGCTAACTTTTTAGATCAGAATGAATTCCCCAACCTGTCCTCCCAGTTATTTAAGCCAAATACCCATTTCTTCCTGATTCTTCTACCCTCGCCAATTCTGGATGCAATCATTTGGTGTGTTTGTCCTTTTCTTTTCTGGAGAGAATATTTGTTCTTCTAAGCACTTGTTTTTATCTATTGATCTTCTTTCTTTCTATCATCGGAATTGTTCATATTACCATGCACATTAATTCACTTTTTGAAATTATTGACCAAATTATGCTAACACTTTTAGATTCAAGGGTATATCACACTACGAAGCAGAGGAAGCAGACAACCACACAGCTCTTCCATGTCCAGGTGAGCTTCTTGTTGAAGAGCACCATAGCAATTACGGCGAGCCTTGGGCCGGTGGAAGAGACGTGTTTGAGTTCTTAGCTGAATCAACCCACCTCACACCAGAGTCACAGGTCCTTGAGATTGGATGTGGCACGCTTCGAGTTGGATTACATTTTATCCAATATCTCAATTCGCAACATTATCACTGTCTTGAAAGAGACGAACTCTCTCTAATGGCGGCATTTCGATATGAGCTTCCAGCCCAAGGTCTCTTGCACAAACGCCCTGTGATTGTGAAAGGGGAAGACATGGATTTTTCGAAGTTTGATTCAGGAGTTGTCTATGATCTGATATATGCAAGTGCTGTTTTCCTTCACATGCCTGATAAGCTTGTCTGGGTTGGACTCCAGAGGTTAGCTGGTAAACTCAAACCTTATGATGGACGAATTTATGTCTCACACAACATAAAGTTTTGCTCACGGTTGGGAGGAGAAGAGTGTACAAAACGACTCACTGATTTGGGACTCGAGTATTTAGGAAAGCACACGCATGATAGCTTACTTTTCAATCACTTTGAGATCTGGTTTGAGTTCAGGCGGTCAAGGGCTTAAAAAATTGCATGTCCCCCAAGTTGTATGAACAATTTGAACGTGAACAGACTCAGAGCTACCCCCTCTTGTTTCATATGAGTACTGAATTCAATGTCTTTGATGATTGCCTGGCGATGGATTGGCATCATGAAAGGTAAATCCAACTGCTTGTATATTTGACACTATTATAATCTTTTCTGAATCTTTTATAATTGTTCCAACATCTTTATGAAATTCAGCTTAATTGATTCAATCAGTGTAGGATTCATAATATTTGTTGCAGCTATTATGGTTATATGTCAATCATTTACATTTCTTCGTTTGTCAGCCCACATACTCTAACTAATTTCACTTCTACTATCAATGATATTCAACTCTAATTTCACCTTTTTTGTTCCTAGTATTTACAATCAATTATCTAAGCTTCTGCTATGACTATCTGGACCATACTTCAAATTTATTGTTACATTCAACTTGTGTATTCTACGTTGTTCTTCCAATGGAAAGTCAACATCATTTCTAATTCATGCAGAGAATGCTCCCCTGATTTTGGCTTCTTCGACCGATCGCCATATCTGGAAAAACCAGAAGGGTTAGAAGTCGGGTTGAAACACTTTTTTAATTGGACAACATAAATTAGATTTGTTGGATAATTTGAGTGGAATGCAAATTGTTTAAAGTTAACTTTTGTGTCCCCTGCCTTTCTTTGACACTTGAACTTCTTCTGTCCCAAAGATGAATGCAAAGCTAAGATATGATTTCAATTGTTATATTATTTGAAGGAGACATAGTTCATCGTGTTCATCGAAATTCAGCTTCATAGTTTTTTGACAGATTTTGTAATCTATTATATCAATAGAATATGATGTCGAAAGATTTCTGGTTTTGAATTTCTTGAGTAGAATATCTCTCTCTCCCTCCTATCTTCTATCTCTCCCTAATCCTTCTCTCTCTCTCTCCCTCTCCTCTTTCTACTCTCTCTCTCTCCCTCCCTCCCTCACCTCTCACCTTTCTCTGTCTCCCTCCTCCTCTGACTTTTGATTTGATCGACCAAGACTTGAGTCTTGTGTCCACTTTTCATTTGGACTTATTCTCTCTAGAGTAGAGGTGGCAAACGAGCGTGGTTGACTCGTTTGCTTGACTTAGTACTATAACGAGCCGAGCCAGGTGTCACGGTCCTACTTTCAAAAGGCCGTGCAGCACCCAATATCACGGTCATAATGGGCCAGTCTACGAGTCTGCCAGCGGCACCGAGTGTCCACGTTGTTAGAGTCGGCTTTTTGTTTAACGAGCATACGAGTTTACTCGACACGAGCGTCATGAGTATAGTGCGAATAAAGAGAGTGTGTTGCAAAGAGCTTGTTCATTGATAAATAACAAAATTACAACGTTTGGTAGGTGGGTCTTTGTGCGATCATGCATCTCCCCTAAAGTGCAATTCAGACCATATTAGCTGTCACATCATTAAACGTGTTATGTGGCCGATGAATCACTTTTTACAAAAATATAGAAAATAATTAAGTAAACGAGAAATGAAACTAGAGGTGTGGACGACCATGGACAACAGGCCCTGGACAAGTCCTGACCTTGACACTGGACCTATACATTCTCCCTCATTTGAGTTGTTGACGACCTCGTCAACTTTGCCTATAGCACAAACTTTGCCTATGCTTGTGCTAGAACTCCTTGACTTTCTCTGTGAAATCTTCCAAGTCTTGAATTCTCCCCTATGAGACTTCGTCTTCTCCTAGCCCTTTCTACCAGGTACTCCTTGTAGTTGCGTTGGCCAACCTTGACGCTTCTATCTGCGATAACTTCTTCAACTTGCTTCTTCTTCTGCTTGTTGAGGATGATATCTCGCATCAAAACTTGGTTTCTTTCCACGCCTCCTCATCTTGGTGACATGACTTTAGGTTGCTCACATAAATGACATGGTGGGTCTTGAGCCATGAAGGTAAATGAACTTTATAGGATCTTTTTCTGACCTTCTCAATGACTTCAACTCGGCCTTCGTACTTTCTTATGAGTCTTTTATCTTGCTTTCCTCTGAAACGAAGCTGATCAGACAATAGCTTTACTAGAACGAGGTCCCCAGCCATAAATTCTCTTTGTCTTCGATTCTTGTCAGCCCATTTTTTCACGTGTTTAGCAGCTTGTTCCAGATATGCCTGAGCTAGCTCTGTATTCTGCTTCCACTCCTTAGAGAAGTTGAACACTTTAAGACTCTTCTCTTCGTAAGATTGTTCCTGAGTGTGGGTCATCACAAGTTGTTTCCCGATGACAATCTCGAAGGGACTCATTCCTGTGGAAGAACTCTTCTGACAGTTGAACAAAACTGTGCCACGTCTAAAAGACTAGGCCAATTCTTTTGATTTGTGTTGATGAAGTGTCGAAGATATTCTTCTAGCAAGCTGTTGAAACGTTCTGTTTCCATCTGTTCGAGGATGATAACTTGAGGAGATATTGAAGCTCGATCCAAGTAGCCGAAAGAGTTTCATCCAAAATGACCCCGTGAACCTAGCATCTCTATCACTGATGATGCTTTGGGGAATCCCCCATAACTTCACTATATGTTTGAAGAAAAGTTGAACCGTAACTTCAGCTGGACAGTGCTTTGGTGCGGCAATAAATGTTGCATATTTATAGAAACGATCAATGATCACCAATATGGCTTCTGAATCATTGACATATGACAAATTTGAGATGAAATCCAAAGAAACGTTTTCCTAATATCTCTGTGGCACAGACAATGGTTCTAGAAGACCAACAATCTTGTCCCTCTCAACCTTGTCTTGTTGGTACACTAAACAAGTCTTCGTATATTGCTTAACATCGCATTTCATCTTAGGCCAGTAGTAACCCTTTTTCAAGAGAGCATAGGTCTGCTGCCAACCTGGATGACCTGCCCACAAGGTGTCATGACATTCATGTAGCACAGTACGCCGCAAGTTATTGCTACATGGTCCATATAAACGACTACCTTTGGTGAGGAGAAGACCATTCTCCATCCAAAACTACTGAGTTTTCTCTTGCTTCACTAGTTCAATGACGACGCGAGCTGCATGATCATTTTGCAGACTATCCCAGATTTTGTCCCTTAGGACTCCATTTATTCTGCATGCTTGGATTTGTGACAGATAACAAAGGCTCGCACACTCTGCTTTACGGCTTAGTGCATCAGCCACTTTGTTGCTTTGGCCAGACTTGTGTTCAAAGCAGAAGTCAAATTCAGAGATTAGTTCGTGCCAACGTGCTTGTTTGTCCGATAGCTTTGGTTGTTCAAAGAAGTGGCAGATATAAGTATTGTCTATCTTCACCACGAATTTTGATCCTAGCAGATATTGTCTCCACACCCTCAAATAATGTACCACTGCCAGCATTTCTTTCTCGGAGGAGATGTATCTCCTCTCAACTTCTTTCAACTTTCGACTTTCAAAAGCCACAGGGTGCCCATTTTGCATCAGGACACCCCCTAATGCAAAGTCTGAGGCATCCGTCTCCACTTCAAAGGGTTTGGAAATATTTGCTAGTGCAAGCAAAAGCTCCTGAATCATGGCTTCCTTTAGATCCAAGAAGGAGTTCTCGCATTCAGCAGTTCATTCTCAATGAACTCCCTTCTTCAACAACTCAGTCAAAGGAGCAGCTCTCTTTGAAAATCCTTCAACAAACCGTCGATAATAGTTTTCCAGCCCGAGAAAAGAGCGTCGTTCAGTAACGGAGGTTGGGGTGATAGCCCTTATCTTGTCAACGTCCATACGAAGTTGTCCATGTTCAATAACATGGTTGAAGAATTCGATGGTCTTCTGAGCGAAGGAACATTTCTCATTCTTTACAAATAGTTGGTTCTCTCTCGACTTCTTGAGAACCAAATAAAGATGGGTCTTGTGGTCCTCTAGGGTCTCACTGTATATCACAATATCGTCGCGATATACCACGACGAACTTGTCTAGGTACTCGTA
Organism: Begonia fuchsioides; assembly: GCA_003255005.1. Classification (NCBI taxonomy): domain Eukaryota; kingdom Viridiplantae; phylum Streptophyta; class Magnoliopsida; order Cucurbitales; family Begoniaceae; genus Begonia; species Begonia fuchsioides. The sequence goes on along the minus strand of QAOC01041071.1, from coordinate 8,757 downwards.
GAACACTTGGTTCATGAGCATGCAGAAAGTTGTTGGTGCGTTCGTCACTCCGAACGGCATTACCAAGAATTCAAGTATCTCGTCACACAGGTCGTTTTAGTCTCGTCGCCTTCAACAATTCTAAGATAATAGCTTGATCGTAAATCCAGTTTTGTGAAGTACTTGGCCTTATATAACTGGTCAAACAGATCTGTAATGAGTGAGATTAGATATGCCTTCTGAACTGTGACTTTGTTAAGGGCCCGATAATCAATGCACATCCACAAGCTACCGTCTTTTTTCTTTTGAAACAATATGGGGGCTCCAAAAAGTGCTTTCGCAGGCCTAATGAATTTTGCCTCCAATAATTCGTCTAATTGCTTCCTTAATTCAGCTAGTTCTGGTGGAGCCATTCGATATGTGGCCTTTGCTGGAGGCTTAGACCCCGAGGTCAACTCGATTTGATGGTCTATGTGTCTATGAGGAGGTAGTGTCTTGGGCAGACATTCAGGCATAATGTCTTTGAACTCTTCCAAGACCTCCAACACTTCCGGAGAGACCGTTTCTTCATTTCTTTGGATTGTACTTGACGAAACAAGGACAGTAGGATCGTTATTCTTCAACCCTTTCTTAAATTGCATTGCAGATATCATCTTTGTGTCCCCGAGTTTGATTGCTTTAGTAATGCGGGGATTATTGTTGGAGTATTACTTGTGATCACTAAGCATTTTGCTGATGGAATTGAGATGACTTTGTGTTCTATAAAAAATTACATCCATAGTACAAGGTCAAAGTCATCAATTCGAGTCACGACAAAGTCTATTAAACCAAATCACGAACCCAGATTCAACTGCACCCTTCTCACAACGCCAAGTACGTGTATTGCTTTTGCATTTATAGTTTTTATCTTGCCAGCATTCCTTTTTACCCTTAATCCCAAGCGGTGAGCTTCATTCTTTATGATGAAATTATGGGTAGCTTCAGAGTCTATCATTGTGCTATTTGCAGGCTTGTTATTGATGCACGAATCAACGTACATTAGTCATTTGTCAGGACTTTTCTTTATGTCCTCCATTTGTTGTTGAACTGCTGACAAGAAGGTCACTGTCACAACTTCAGCAAGTTCAATCGGTTCCTCCTCATTATGGATTGAAGCTTGCAATGTTGTAAGAGCTGAGCGGTGTGGGCATTCCACCACTCTATGAGGGCATTTGCACAAGAAGCATGACATAGGCCGATTAGGAGGTCTCTGATTACCAAAGTTTCTTGGCACCTCGTTGAACTCTTTTAGGACAAAACGATTTCTTATCACCCGATACAATGTTCGACTTTTGGAATTTTGTTGGGTTAGAGATACTAGGTGTGCTCTTCTTTGTTCTTGGACTCTCGCTAGAGTAATCAAATAATCATTCAGCAGCAGGGAGGGCACTTGAAAGATTTTGTACCCTTTGTTTGTATAGCTTTGTTATCGCCCACAGTTTTAAACCTTTGATAAAAGTGAAAATCTTGACCTTCTCAGACATATCTCTTATATTGAGCATGAGGCCCGAGAACTGCTTCACAAATTCCCAACTACTAGCAGTTTGCTTTAGTTCCCGAAGCATTCTGCGTGCATTAAACTAAACATTTTCTGGAAAGATTTGGTCTTTCAGCTGCTTCTTAAATTCTTCTCATGTATCGATCACGCATTCTCTATTACAAATGTCGTGATACTTTGATCTCCACCATAACTTTGCATCGCTAGACAAATGCATCGATGCTATTGTCACTTTAGAGTCTTCTTCTGTCCTCATAGCCTTGAAATATTGTTTCATATCAAAGATGAAATTGTCTATTTCTTTGGCATCACGAGCTCCCCCAAAATCTTTTGGCTCCGGGATTTTAACCCGGCTCAATTCGACAACCACGGGAACTTGAGGTTGATTCCATATAGGCCTCATAGCAAGGTTCAACTTCATGTTGATCTCGACGATCTCCGCCTTGAGAGAATCAAACATGGCTTTGAAACTCCCAGTCAGGTGGCCATTATCCTCTAACAGACGAGAATGAGCTGCATCAATGTCTTCGATACGGTCTAGGATCTCACTTATGGCTCCATTGGAGCTCTCTCCAGTTTCCACCCATTCTCCCTTCTCTTGTCGGGATTCTAAGGCTTTCACGCGATCCAGTAACTCTTGAATCGGTATTGCGTCAATTCGGTTGTGAACAACACCTAGTTCACTAGGAAAATCTTATATTTCCTTCATTCGCTCCCCCAGGAGTCGAATTTCATCTGATATCTCTTGCATTTCCAACATCCCTTCTTCCAACTCGAGGATTCCTTCGAGTTATTCAGACGAGGAATTTGTTCTTTCCGTCGAAACTTTCTTCGTCATTGTTTCTCACAATTTGAGCCAACTAGACTCTGATACCAACTATCACGGTCCTACTTTTAAAAGGTCGTGCGGCACCCAATATCACGGTCACAATGGGTCAGCCTACTAGTGTGCTAGCGACACCGAGTGTCCACGTCGTTAGAGCGAGCTTTTTGTCTAACGAGCAAACGAGCATACGAGTTTATTCGACACGAGCGTCATGAGTATAATGCGAATAAAAAGAGTGTGTTGCAAAGAGCTTGTTCATTAATAAATACCAAAATTACAACATTTGGTAGGAAGGTCTTTGTGCGATCATGCATCTCCCCCTAAAGTCCAATCTAGGCCATATTAGTTGTCACAGTAGTAAACGTGCTATGTGGCTGTGCATGTCGAGCTTTTTGTAAAAAAATTTATACAATTTAATTTTTTAACGATATGTAATTTTTTGGAATAATAATACTAAATGTTTAATCATTCTTCTTCTTTTTGAATAATATAATCCAATTTTTTTTTATTAAATTAAATATAAATTAATGTTTTTTCATATGTTAAGCTTGTTTGGCTCGGCTCGCTCGGTTCGAGCTCGGCTCGAGCCTAAAATTTTTGAAAAAAGCTCGACATGCTCGGCTTGAATAGGCTCGAAAGGCTCGGCTCGAAAAGCTCGACGGGCTAGACGAGCGAAACGATTTTGGGTTCGGCTTGTTCGAGCCGGCTCAAATGACATTTCTAGTCTAGAGATGCTCTCTAATCTTGCTTGTTTGTACCCATGAAAACACTTATTTAGTCCCGTCTCCCAAGGTGGAGATGAAGTGGTGATTTATGAAGCTCAGAGTTTTAATCCACCTTAAAATAATCAACCTACATTTCCAAACTTCAGTTTTTCTAATTTAAGTCAAATATGTTTACGGATGTGCTTGCCTTCTAATTTGTCTCACTTTTAACCTTCTGAAATTCATTAATTAAAGAACTACAAAGAATTGATATTCTCTTCTCTTTTTTTTTNAAGTATGAGATTGATTTCAGAGATGAGGATTACATAGGCTCCTCCATTGAAATGAACTGATGCACAGAAGGACGTTACATACGCGGGCGTAAAGGGAAGATTCTTATTCTTATTTTGATTGTCACAGCTGACTATACAACACTATTTGGTGGATGCCGAATGTCGATTATGACATGCAATATTTAGTATTCAGTTTTCGACAGGGGTGGGCTGATTCTCTTTAGTCTGGTTCGACAAAAGCAGCGTTGATGCTCAATGCTTGAATTTTCAGAACTGGAAGTGCTGGCTCTTGGATCGGCACCGGACTCAACCATGACGGGTGATTAGAAAATAATACTCGAAAATTAATATCAATCAAACAAAAACAACACCATAACTCCAAAAATCCATCCGAATCCGATCCGATCCGAATCCCTGCAAAGTTTTCGGATCGGATTTCGGATCCGACGTTTTCCCGAGGCCGTTTTCCCGAGAGCATTTCCAATTTTTCATTTTCCAGCATCCTATTTCCAGAGAGATCATGCTCGCAAGTAAACTACAATCTCAACATATCGATAATCGAAAACAACTAAAAGTAAACTATTAATAATCCAATCATAATCCAAAAAAATTCATCCATAAAAATTAATTATAATCCAAAACTATCCATAATCAAAATCTATCAAAGTATCAATAATCCATCAATCATAATTCAAAGACCAAAACAATACAGAATACAAAAACAATTGATAATCTCAACATAATCTCAATAATTCATAAAGACTAAAAACATATGATTCTAATAATTCATCCATTCGATTAGATCGGCTCTACGTCTCCCCCGGTTGCATTCTCCGTAATTTCTACAAAATAAAAACACATAAAACATTCTTATTAATATAACATTAATATAGTAATGTTAATAAATAACGTGTAGTTGAAATATACCTTCGTCAATCGTTTTGTATCTTCCAATACCTTCGACAACAATGGAGTTTCAGATTCAGAACGGATCCAACTCTGAGTGCATATAAGGGCCTCCACTGTTTTCGGTAACAAAGAAGTGCAAAATGAGTCAATAACGCGACCACCACAGCAAATAGCTAACTCCGACGGTACTGTAGAAATCAGAACGATTAACACGTCCTTCGCTATCATACTCAAAACTGGAAATTTATGGGAATTCAATTTTCACCATAGCAAAAGATCTAGATTATCAGAAAATTCTTCAACAGCATCGTGTAGGTAGACGTCAAGTTTCGACCTACTAATTCTAGACTCGGTAAAAGATGTCCCGGAGTATGATCTAAAAAATAAAGGATCCTTCAGTAATGGTGCGCTAACATTAGACAAACTCGATGGTTCGTCACTTCAACCCTTATACTCACTGTAAAGTCGGCCCAAAAGAATATCTACTTCGTCATAATATTTACGCCCCCGCTCGTCCCCCATCAGAATGATCAAACAAAGTTTTAACATATTTGCTTTGGACCGAGGATCAAAAACAACTACAATCCACATAAGTTTATTCGTTTTTTCGACGTCTCCCCAATACTTGTCGAATTTCGCAATCATGTCATTAACCATTGTTTTCAATAATGGATTAGGACCGTCAACGTGCATTTGAATATTAAGCTTCATTCGACATACCTCACTAACATACATGTTGGAGGTCACATACAGGGAACCCGATACGGCAACCGTCGACTCATAGAAAATTTCCAAGAATTTGGTAAATTGACTAATATCCACCAAATTTTCGTCTGTCAGAGGCCCTTCATCTCCCATATATGTTAAGAACTGAGATTCAGATTCTGCAAGTTTGGCGAATACAGCTGCATACTTCTTAGCTCTTTCCAACATAAGGTATGTCGAGTTCCATCGAGTAGGCACATCAGATGTCACATTGCCCTTAAATGTTATCTTCATCATGTCAATGCAACTTTTGAACTTCACTAAACGTGCTGGTGAGGATTTAATGTACTTCACCGCCCTCCGTACTCGACTAATAGAAGCTTGATGCTTTCTAAGCTCATCATTCACAATTAAATTGGTGATATGAGCAAAACATCGCACGTGAATATTGTCTCCATCCAAAACCAATCCATTCCAATGTCGCAAACTCCTAACCATATGTGCAATGACCACATCATTTGAGGAGGCGTTGTCTACCGTAATTGTGAACACCTTCTCAATCCCCCAATCACGCAAATATCTCTCAATTAATTTCCCAATGATTTCTCCTCTGTGGTCGTCAATTTGTCGAAAATTTAATATTTTCTTGTGCAATTTCCAATATCCATCGATAAAGTGGCCTGTCAAAATCATGTAGTTTATATTCTGAGCAGACGTCTAAGTATCTGTTATCAGGCAAACTCTCTGATTACTTTTACTAAAATAATCTTTCAACTGATTTTTTTTCCTCTTATAAATGGCTTCGATATCCCTTGACACTGACCTGCGCGAAGGTAGAACCAATTCAGGCCGAAGATATGCGCACCACTTTCTGAATCCTTCTTTTTCTACCATTCTCATTGGTAGTTTATCGGTTATAATCATGCTCGCAAGTACTTCACGCGCTTCTGCCTACGTAAAATATGATACAGTAGACGAGCTTGCTTCCCCTTCATGCGTAATACTTTTTGCAACTCTTCAAATGCTTTGTCATATTCGAACTTCCTGCATTCTTCGTATGACAAACATATTTCTTGCCACAATGATTACAGCTAACTCTCGGATCTTCCTGATCACATCCTTCATCCAATGTGAAATGATCCCAACATGCAGCCTTGAAAACTATTTTTCTTGGATTATGGCCAGGCTCAATAGGCTCTGTAGTGGTCGTCGAAGTTGTAGATGTTGATTGTATCGTAGTGTCGATAGTTGCAGAAACTGTATTTTCCATTCTGCAACAAAACAACCAAACCAAATTTAAAACACAGCACGAAATACAATAATTCATTACAAAAATTCATTCTAAAATTTGGTAACGAGTTCTCGGGTAAGTATCAGGTCGGTTTGGATCGGATCGGATCTGATCCGTCCGACGCCCATCCCTGCCGGGACCCGACTTCTCGATGTTCGACAATATGTTATCCATCTACAATGCAAGTGAGAGATCAACAATAATGCGACAACAACTGAATAAAAATACTGAATCAACAATGAACTTCAATTTCCAAACTAATGCGAATAATAGGGTGGAGTCGTGAACGACGAAATCTAACCTGAGACTTGAAGGAACAAGGAAGAGATCGTCGCCTCATCGGCACTTGGCAGTCGGCAGTCGCAAGTCGGCAGAGATGAGAACTTCAGCAAACAAGAAAAATGAGGGGTTCGTTGCGTGTCACGTAGTCGATCGACAAGACTCTAGAGTCGGGAGTTCAGGAGGGTTTCGACTTTCGATTTGGGGATTTCAGAATTTCGATTTCGAACTCATTTATAATCGGCAATCCGATTTTTGGATCGGATCAGATCGCTTTGAATCCGATAACGATCCGATCCGATAAACGATCCGACATTCGGATCGAAACTCAACTTTACCGACCAAATACAGTTGCCCGATCCGACCCGATCCGATCCAATCCGATTGGATTGCCGGATTGGGTCGGATCTGCCCAGCACTAACTTGACCACCCAAAAAACAAAAAAAAAACCAATTGATCGACCCAAAAGCCACGTGGTGATTCAGGACTATGAGTCAGTTTGGTTATGCTCAACATACGATAAAATCTTACAAAATAATTAGATAGGCTATTAATGAGATGATTAACTGAGAGACTAAATAGAAAACATGTATGTCAAAATTTATAAAGTTTTAAGATCTGTTGAATTAAAATCATAATGATGATGATTATAAGAAATAACGAAGTATTTCAATTAGTTTACACTTTATAGTACGTTTCTTAGGTATTGAAAACTAAAAAAAGAGTATAAATAATGATTGCATAATAAATTAATGATGTGATTTATAACATGAGTAGATCTTGTAAAGCTCACTATTCCTTGGAATATTTCATATTTGGACTGATTTTTGAATTAAAAAAGAGGCGGAGCGACAGTTTGACTTTTCCTGTGAGGAAGAATGAAGATGGCTCGCTTTTTTCTGTTTCTTCTTCCTCTAATGGAGAAAAGACGGCTGTAAACATGGATACGGTCCGGACCTAGTCGAAGAGGGCTGGAATTTAACCTCTGTCTGCATCTGTTTGTTTCTGGAGACGCTATACCCTCTCTTTCGTGGTCCAGAGCTGGAGCTTGAGTCTCAAACCGGTACGAATTTTCCTCTAAATTTCTCTTTTACGGCGATTCATTTTTCTTTCCTGTTTTATGTTTCTGAACATTCAAGATTTCACCTCTCTGAGAGCTAACTATGGCTACTCGGAGAATCGTGGAGAAAAACCTGGTTTCTTTTTCTGTGTCTAAAAAGTGCTTCCCTAGAAATCAAAAGGAAACTCATTATCGTTGATTTTCTACTTCTACTCTTCTTTTTCTCTCTAGACTATATTTCTGATGGTGGTACCGGGGTTTTTTTGCTTTTCATCATTTTGATTTGCTTTGTATGTGCTTGTTTTTGTCAGTCTATTTATTTTTGCTTTGAATTGAATTCAATTGTTCTTTTACTTGTTTTCTGCCTGATTTTTTTTCTTTTTAATTATTAGTTTGGCTCCGCATTGATTTTTTGAATGGAGAAGATTCCGTCGCAGACGATGTTGACATGAAGTTCAAGTTTAAAAATGGGTTGTATACATAGCCGAGAAAAATCTTCTCAGAACATCGTAAGCGCGGAGGTTAAGAGGACAATAAGTTCTGCTAATCTATCAAATAGAAAGGTAGATGATGATTTAGAGCAGGTGGTACCCAAAGCAGGTTCTAAGGCTGTGGAGGAGCGTAATGGGGTGGCTGAGAAAGAGATAAATGCAGGTGAGGATCGATGTTTGTCACGGGAAAGAAGAAAGTCTAGACCAAAACAAAGATCGAATGTTAATCTGAAGCAGTCACCAGGGGAGCAGCTGGCTGCAGGATGGCCACCTTGGCTTACAGCAGTGTGTGGATCGGCACTCAATGGTTTGCTCCCACGGAGGGCAGATTCATTCGAAAAAATTGAAAAGGTGTGACTCCTGTTTATGCATACAGATCTTATCAATTCATTTTATAATAGATATTCTGGATGTGTAAAATTGTTTGAATCAGCACTTATACTGGAATGGAGAAAACTGGGATATTTGTTGTAATCACAGTTTAATTTAGTGGTAATTTCTTCCCTGAATGACATTGATGATTGTCGATAAAGTGCCGGGACTATGGATTTATTAGTTATTCTCTTTAAGTGGGAAATGTTATTTTAGATGGTAATTTTGAAAACTTTATTTTCTCTTTTGTTAACTGATTTCAAATTTTTGCGTCATCAGATTGGACAGGGTACTTATAGTAATGTATATA
>QAOC01041066.1:0-27741 GCA_003255005.1 Begonia fuchsioides | reverse complement strand
TTTTGCTACACTAGGCTGATAGATATAAAAAAAATACTAATATCAACCTTAGATTGTTAGCTACAATTCATTAGAAGACTTCGAGACCAAATTTTAACTTATAAGTCTTGTACCAATCTCATTTCCAAAATCGGGCAGAATGCCCTAAAACATGTATATTCATGAAATTTCCTTGACTATTTCATGCATTCAAACAATAAAACGTCCACTCCATCCATTATAACTCATTTCAACCCATAAGTGAGCATTAGATACGTGGTTAGGATGATTCTTACCTCAAAAGATTCGGATTGAAGAGTAGAACACTTTAGTCTGAAAGGTTGAGGGTCAAATCACACTTCTTCTAACTCTAATCTCACCCTCTTCTACTAAAACCCTAAAGCCCTTTCTTCACTCGAGAAGAATTCAGAAAGGAGAGAGAGATTGTCGTGCATAATGACCTGAAGGCTGAACTTTTGTCTTGAGGTGGAAGGTGAAGAGTCACCACGAGGTGGCACCTAAGCACGAGGTGTCAACTTAAATCTCTTAAATATTTCATAACTTTTTCACCACAACTCCTATTGAGTTGTTTAACCTATCAGTATTCTCATTTTTATGTCTTCTACAATTTCTTAGAAGATTTCTTTGTCAATTAAGCTCATTTGTCACATGATAAAATGGGAAAACTGAAACTACCTCGTTATCGATCTTCAACCCGGTGGTTGTTACCAATTGTAAGTTTCCAAAATTCATAACTTTCTCTAGAAATCTTCAAATCGAGTAATTTTTGTTGCTATAGTTCCATCAACTAATTTACTCAATTTCATTAGATGGACTTAAACTCATTTAAAGAACTTATCTCTTCGAAAATCAGATAACTTTGTTCATCATTTAACATTGATAGGACTTACAGTACTTGGAAAAAGTCGGGTGTTACATTCTACCTCCCTTAAAATAAATTTTGTCCTCAAAATTTAAGTACAGAAAAGCTCGGGATACTTATCCATCATATCTTGCTCTCTTTCCCAAGTAGCCTCTTCGACCGAATGATTCCTCCATAACACTTTAACAAGAGAAATTTGTTTGTTTCGTAGTTCTTTCGTCCTTGAATCCAATATCTTGATTGGCTTTTCTTCATACGTCATAGTTGGATTCACATCAATATGACTTGGCTCTACTACATGATTCGGATCTCTCATGGACTTTCGTAACATGGACACATGAAATACGTCATGTATCCCTTGCATAGCTAATGGCAGCTCAAGCTTGTAACCTGTTTTCCCAATTCTTTTGATTATCGGGAAGGGTCCAACATACCGTGGTGCAAGCTTTCCTTTCATTCCAAAGCGTCTAACTCCCTTGAATGGAGATACCTTTAGATATACTTCATCTCCTTCTTCAAATTCTAGCTCTTTCCTTCGTTGGTCTGCATAACTTTTCTGCCTATTTTGTGCCACCTTGATCCGTTCTCTTATGATTTGCACTTGCTCCTTGGTTTTCTCAAGTATTTCGGGACCATAAAATTGAGCTTCTCCAACTTCATCCCAATATAGTGGAGATCTACACTTTCGACCATAAAGTGCTTCATACGGTGCCATACCAATGGTGCTTTGGAAACTATTATTGTAAGTGAACTCCACCAAAGGCAATAGTTTATTCCATGTAACTTGGAATTCGAGGACACACGCTCGTAGCATATCTTCCAAGATTTGTATGGTCCTCTCTGTTTGACCATCCGTTTGGGGATGAAATGCAGTACTCAAACTTAAGCTCGTCCCCATAGCCTTTTGCAGACTCCTCCAAAACTTTGAAGTAAACTTCGGGTCACGGTCAGAAATAATGGAGACTGGAACTCCATGTAATCTCACAATCTCTTGAATATACAGCTCAGCATACCGATCCATGCTCGAACTTAACTTAATTGCTAGGAAATGGGCCGATTTTTTTAATCGATCCACCACAACCCATATTGCGTCAAGTTCTTTCGTAGTTCTTGGCAACCCAACTACGAAGTCCATAGCGATATGTTCCCACTTCCATTCTGGAATTGGCAAGTTCTGTAATGTCCCAGATGGCCGTTGATGCTCAGCCTTAACTTGCTGACAAATGTGGCAAAGCTCCACATGTTTAACCACATCTTTCTTCATTCCGGGCGACCAAAAGTGTTGTCTTAAATCTCTGTACATTTTTGTACTTCATGGATGAATTGAAAATATAGACAAATGAGCTTCCGTCAATACCTCTTTTCGTAATCCTTGACTATCTGGTACGAACCATCTGTTTCTGAATTTTAATATACCATCCTCGGTACAACTCAATTCTAAAGATTCTGGTACTTTTCCCAACATATAACGCTTATATTCTGGATCTTCCTTCTGAGCTCCCTTAATCTTATCAATTAGTGTCGGTTTTAATGACAATGTCGTAAGCATAGTTGCTGTTTCTGAAATAATCTCCAAATCAAATCTTTGAATTTCAGATTCAAGAATTGCCGACATTGCTGATATTTTCGAATGCATTAGTGTTGACGTCCTGCTTAGCGCATCAGCTACAACGTTGGCTTTTCCTGGATGATACTTAATTTCAAAATCATAGTCTTTAACAAATTCCAGCCACCGTCGTTGTCTCATGTTTAATTCTTTTTGTGTAAACAGGTACTTCAAACTCTTGTGATCTGAATATATTTCGCATTGCTTTCCATATAAGTAATGTCTCCAGATTTTCAATGCGAATACCACTGCCGCTAACTCCAGATCGTGCGTGGGGTAGTTCTGTTCATAGCTTTTTAATTGCCTAGAAGCATAGGCAATTACTTTCCCCTCTTGCATCAATACACATCCTAAACCAATCTTCGATGCATCACAATACATACAGAATTTCCCGTCCTCGATTGGAAGTGTTAATACCGGAGTTGTCGTTAATTTTTGCTTCAATTCTTGGAAACTCCGATCACACTGCTCTGACCACCAAAACTTTATATTTTTCTTCGTTAAGCAGGAATTGCAATCTTCGAAAATCCTTCAATGAATCTCCGATAGTAACCCGCTAACCCAAGAAAACTTCTTACATCACTAACATTTTTCAGTTGTGGCCAATCCAATACAGCTTGAATTTTAGTCGGATCAACTGAAATACCATCCTTGGATATAACATGTCCAAGAAAATTGACTCGATCCAACCAAAATTCACACTTCAAAAATTTTGCATACAGCTTGTGTAGCTTGAGAATAGATAGAACGGCCTGCAGATGCCCTTTATGCTCTTCTTTGGTTCGTGAATAAATTAACACATCATCGATGAAGACAATCACGAACTTGTCTAAATATTCTCGGAACACCCTGTTCATTAAATCCATAAAAGCTGCTGGGGCATTCGTTAAACCGAAAGACATAACCAAAAATTCATAGTGCCCATATCTAGTTCTGAATGCAGTTTTTGGAACATCCTCGGCTTTGACTTTCAATTGATAATACCTCGATCGAAGGTCTATCTTCGAAAATATACGTGCACCTTGTAATTGATCGAATAAGTCGTCGATTCTCGGTAGAGGGTACTTATTCTTTATTGTCAACTTATTCAATTCTCTGTAGTCGATGCACATCCTCATTGAACCATCTTTCTTCTTCACAAATAAAACCGGGGCTCCCCAAGGTGAGAAACTCGGTCGTATAAATCCCTTATTAACCAACTCTTCAAGTTGTGCTTTCAATTCTTTTAATTCAGCTGGTGCCATTCTGTAGGGGTTCTTCGATACAGGTTCTGCTCCAGGATATACATCGATCACAAATTCGATTTCCCTATCAGGAGGAAGTCCAGGTAGATCATCCAAAAACACTTCTGGAAAATCCTGAACTATTGATATATCATGGAGTTTCACAATACTTTTCTTTTGTACATCAATCACGCTGCTAAAAACCCCAAACATCCACTTTTCAACAGTTGTTGGGCCTTAAGCGAAGACACAATAGATATTTTGTTGGTATTCTTCATCGCTTGTAAAGAATACCATTCAACATTCGGAGGTTGAAAATAAACCGTCTTGGTTCTACAGTTAATGGTTGCAAAATGCTGAAATAACCAATCCATACCCAAAATAATATCGTAACCCCACATATCCATAACTATGAGATCGACACATAGTTTCTTGTCATCTACGGAAACAATACAATCCAACACGACATGATTCAAACATAATTGTTCCCCCGATGGTAACATCACATCATAACGATGTTCAGCTACCACTGGCGAGCAATTCAATTTCACCATAAATACAGATGATATGAATGAATGTGTGGCACCAGAATCAATCAATATATAAGCAGGCACTTCATTAATAAGAAGGGTACCTGAAATAACTGCTGGTTGTTCATCACAATCCGGTTCGATTAGAGAGAATATTCTCGGTGCGACCCTTGTCTGTTGCTTATTCGCCTTTGGGCAGTTTCTAGCCATATGCCCCTCCTCTTTGCATATAAAACATTTCCCAGTTCCTGCTATGCATTCTCCTGGATGGCGTTTCTGGCATTTGGGGCACTGGTTAACTAATTGGCCCCCTTGGATGCGTTTTTCTTTGCCCTGTTCCATTTTTCTTTCACTGGGTCTTTTAATGCCTTTCTGTTGTTGCCACCCTTTGACTTGATGGGGTGGTACTTCTCTGAAAAACCTCCTTTGTGGTTGTTGCAGTGGTTCCCGTTGTTTTTGATACTTTGTCTCAGCTTCCTCCACTTCTAAAGCTTTTGAGACTAAATCTGAATACAATACTCTTCTGGTTCCTGAGATCTTTACTCCTCTAAAAATTTCAGCTTTTAATCCTTGTACAAATTGGTGCACTTTGTTCTCATTGCTAGCCACCAAATGAGGAGCAAATCGGGAAAGTGATTCAAATTTTCGTACATAATCCGACACCGAACCGGTTTGCTTCAGTTGAGTAAACTCCACCAACTTATTGGTTCGATCAGCGTGGGTGAAGTATTTATCATAGAACACTTCCTTAAATTCCTCCCATAACATTTCTTTCACGTTAGTGGTGGTTTTGAAGGTGTCCCACCAATAACGAGCATCTTTGGTCAACATATAAATTCCACAAGATACCTTCTCCGTGTCTTCAATCTTGGCATAATCGAACTTGTCTTCCAATGTCCGAATCCATTCCTCTGCAGATGTTGGATCACTTGATTGTCCATCAAAGCTGGGTGGACGAAGTCGTCGGAACCTTTCACAACTTAACTCACCCGAGGTATTTGAGTGAGAAGCTTCTTGTTCTCGTGCCATAAATCGTTCCAACTGTTGGAACTGCCTGTCCACTAGATCAGTCAATCGATTAAGAGTTTCATCTCTGTCACCAGTTTCTCTTTCACGTCCTCTTACCATCTTGTTTTATTCCTAAATGGTTAGCAAACAATAAGCATACAAACAACAATAATAATTCACACATTACTTACAATGGATGAAGTATTTCCATGCAAAATTTGAGCTATCACGTAGTCTGCAGAACCAATTTTAAAACCCGGTGCTCTCTGATACCAACTGTTACGACCCTTACTTTTCTTACGTAGAAAATACATCATGTAAAAAGTTTTCTTTCTAAAATTTTATTCCACATTATTAATTTAAAATCATAGCCGAAGCGTACAATATTTACATACTTACTCTTGAATATCAAAACATATATTATTTTACATCATATAGTACTTTAACAAAACCAAACTTTTAGTATTATATGTTTACAAAGAACATAAAAAAAATCTATTTTTCAAAACTATATACTCCATTTGTACATAACTATTACATAAGAAAAACATGAGCCGCCCACCGGTCGTCTTCATGCTGATAGCTCAACTTTTGCCTGGACGTACTCCATCCGTCATACTATCTCTACAGCAAGCATGGAGAGTCATTCCCCTCAATCTCATCTTCCTCACCTACATTACAAAGCTTAAACTGTGAGCCTAAGGCTCAGTAATAAAATGAAATGTTTCCTACATGATCTACATACACATGCCATGTCTTAAATCAATGCACATTCATTTCGTTTCGTTTCTTTTATAACTTAACTTTCATTTACATGAGTTAGTGGAATAAGATCTAGAGAGGAAGGCACATAAGGCCCCATACCACCCTTATCTCGGCACCCTGCCCCTTTAATCAAACTCTAGATAAAGAGAATAGACTTTTGATGCCCTTAGGTCGGCAGCCTATCTCAAGGGATGAGAAGATGTCTTAGGTCACGCCTAACTCATCACCTCCTGTCCACGTAACCATTTACATACATACATAACATTCTTGCTTAATTGATCTTTACGTTATAACATGCATGGATGAAGATTGTGTCCCATACCACTCTCATCATCCGTTGGGTGACATTTTGAAAACATGCTCAAAACATTTTCGTATCGTTTTGAAAAATATGATGCATGAATGTAATGCTTGATGACATAACTTAATACGTGCATAACTTAGAGGCTTAACATAAAAACAATCAACATAACGCATTTGTCACCAAAGGTAAGTCCATGACCTCTATTAACTATTTTTCGTTCTTAAGATACTTAAGTGATATGTACATACTAGCAATCACAATTCAATAGCAAACATACACCAATCAACCCCATATTATTGGGTCGGTGCACGGTGTGATGCACCCCAAAACAGCATACAATATATCTTAAGTTTTATCTAACTTACAATACCTAACAACCTCTTTGTAATGTAGTCCCTCAAAGGGCCATTCACAAGCATGAGTTACTTACTTGATCTCCTTAGCTTATGATCACTATTCTGAGTCCTTAAGGTTCCAATGAGCTTGCTTATATACCTCAAAATTTCAAAATGAAACAGTANGAGGTGGCACCTAAGCACGAGGTGTCAACTTAAATCTCTTAAATATTTCATAACTTTTTCACCACAACTCCTATTGAGTTGTTTAACCTATCAGTATTCTCATTTTTATGTCTTCTACAATTTCTTAGAAGATTTTTTTGTCAATTAAGCTCATTTGTCACATGATAAAATGGGAAAACTGAAACTACCTCGTTATCGATCTTCAACCCGGTGGTTGTTACCAATTGTAAGTTTCCAAAATTCATAACTTTCTCTAGAAATCTCCAAATCGAGTAATTTTTGTTGCTATAGTTCCATCAACTAATTTACTCAATTTCATTAGATGGAAAACTCATTTAAAGAACTTATCTCTTCGAAAATCAGATAACTTTGTTCATCATTTAACATTGATAGGACTTACAGTACTTGGAAAAAGTCGGGTGTTACATAAGGTTTTGAACTTTATGCCTTTTTGTTATGGCTTAGAGCTTAGGAATTAGGGCTTCAGTTGTATGTCTTTAGGCTTTGTTCTTTGGGTTGAGGACCTAGCGTTTAGGGCTTTGGACTTTGGGCTTTGTCCTTGTGCATTGGGCTTAGGGCTTTAGAAAAAAAGGGCTTTAGGTTTATGGATTAGGGTTTACGGGTAAGAGTTTAGAGTTTACTGCTTAGAGCTTAAGGCTTAAAGCATAGGGCTTCGAGCTTAAGGCTTGTTGATTTTGGCTTAAGGCATTGGTATTAGGGTTTAAGGCATATTGATTTGCGATTTGAATTTGACGCTTTGGGCTTAAGGATTGGGGCTTTGGTCTTTGAACTTTAGGCTTTAGGCTTAGGGATTAAGACTTAGGGCTTCGGGCTCTGAGCTTTAGTCCTATGGCTTTGGGCTTTAGTCCTATGGCTTTGGGCTTTGAGCTTCGAGATTTTGACTTAGGATTTGGGATTAGGAATTAGGGCTTGGAGCATATGGCTTAGTGCTTAGGGATTAGGGCTTTTGGATTTAAACTTTAGGGTTTCAACTTAAGGCTTAGGGCTTAGGGCTCTATTGCTTTGGGCTAGGGCTTATGGCATACAGATTAGGGCTTAGGGCTTAAGATGTAGGGTTTATGCCTTTGGGCTTATGTTTTAGCTCTTAAGGTGTAGAGCTTAAGGTTTTGTCCTTTAGGCTTTGGGTTTAAGGCACAGGGCATAGGGCTTCAAGTCGAGGCCTTAGTGACAAGGTTTCAAAGGTAGGTGGAGGAAGAAAAGATTACTTACTCTCGGTTGAAGAGGGGTAAACCCGAAAACTCAAGAAAATGGGTGAAGTTAGAAGAGGCGTTTCTCAAGTTTCATAAGTAGTTTGGAGATGAAATTTTAAGGGTTTTACGAGGGATGAAAAAAGATTTCAACATCCAAAAATGAGGGTAAAAGCTCTTGGGAATCGGGTGTTATGCAGAGGGTAGTGGGGACTGCTCAAAGAGCTTGCCGAAAAAGTGGAAAGGGGGGATGATCGGAAACTTTGGGAAAGAACCAAGATGGAGGAAGAGCTTATGGATTACACACTCACCCTAGAGACCACGGGGTGTGGCTGGAGATATGAAGCATGACTTAGCTAACCCTAGCTCTGAAGGGAAGCAAACACCAAGGAGAGAACTCTCGGAAGTCGCCGGATATTACTCACCGGAGGGCCGAGTCTTGGGTGCCGGAAAACACAGCCAAGGAATTATGCAAGAAGAACGATTTTTATTCACCAAAAACTTTTCCAAAGTGCCTCCAAAGAGGACTTAAAACACCCTCAAAATCTGAGAGAGAGGGCCAATCGGATAGTCAAAACACAACCTACCCGATTTGGCACAAAACACAAAAGGCAAGGGGAAGGACCACCACCTAAAACCTACCTGATTTGGACGGACAAAGTACAATGTCCTAGGCCATAAGGGCTTAGGACTTTAATTTTTGGTCTTAGGGGTTCGGGCTTAGGGATTAGGGTTTAGAGGATAGGAATTAGGGCTTAGGAGTTAGGGCTTCAAGATTAGCGTTTTCAGATTACGGCTTTGGGCTAAGCCCTAAGCCCTAAGCCCTAAGCCCTAAGCCATAAGCCATAAGCCATAAGCTCTAACCCTTAAGCCCAAATCCCTAAAACCTAATCCCAAATCACTAAGTCATACAACTAATGCCCAAAGACCTAAGCTCAAATCCCAAAGCTTAAAGCTTAAAGGCAAAATAGCTAAGACTTTAACACTAAGCAGACGGCCCAAATCCTTGATTCGAAAGCCTATGCCCTAAACCCTAATCTCTAAGCGCTATGCCGTAAGCCTTAGGCCTTGTGCCCAACGCCCAAAGTAAAAACCCCAAAGCCCTACACACTAAACCTATAGCACAAAGCTCTAAGACATACTTTGTATTCCCTAAGTCCAAAGCACTAAGCCTTACTCCATAAGCCCTAAGCACTAAGCCTTAAGTCGTCAACTATAAGTCGTAAGCCCTAAAGCCCTAAGCCCTAATCCGAAGCCCTAAACCCTAAGCCATAGGCCGTAAGCCCTAAACCATAAGCCCTAAGCCCTAAACCTATGCCCGAATCTCAAAGCCCTAAGCCCAATTCACAATGACCAAAGTCTTATCCCCCAAGCCAAAAGCCCTTGGACCTAAGCCCTAAGCCCTAAGCCCTAAGCTCTAAGCCCTAGTGATGACACAAATCAATCCCAAGGAGAAAGACCAATTGCAAGGAATTGGAGGTCCAATGACAAGGTCAAGAACCAAGAAAATGCATGTTTTTTAGCGGAGAAAATTGAAATGAAAGAATTTATTCAACATGAAAATAAAATGCTTATTATGTTAAGTGTTGAAGAAGATGTTGACATCATACAAGGTGGTCAAGGACATAATTCCAAGAACCCAAGCCTAATACAAGATATTGAAGGGACAAGAAAATAGGAAAGTACATCCAACTTTCCTTAAATCATACATTTACTTGACCAGCGAGAATATATTGGCAGATTTGGCAACCTTCCCAAAGTTATTCCAGCATGTTTTCTTCACAAAAGTGTAGCTGCTTTCAAGACATTTTTGGAATGTGCTGGATCATAGAAATTGGACATCGTTTGGTTGGCAATTTACCAAAGATATTTTGGCAGAATCAAGAATCTTAAAAGATTTGAGAAAAATCTTCCCAAAGATATTTTAGTTTTCTAATATCTTTCGATTCATTAATTTACTTAGTGACATGCCCCAAAATACCTCACCCTTAACCGATCATCATGGAGCCATTACCCGAGCTCGAGCTTGGAAATTTTCTAACACGTGTGCTCTTTTTGTAGGGAAGCTTATGCAAGGATTTAGTATTGTGGAACCAACCCTAATGGACCAAGAGAGGCCCAAGCACTCTGTGAATTACATAGAGAAGCCGACAGACGTTGTTAATATCCCAAACCCGAGTTGGACCTTCCAAGCGAGTTTTGAGAAGGATTATAAGTAGACCAACCCAATGGAAAGCAAGCCCAAGACCAATTGAAGTGGACGAGGGATATTTTTACTTTAAATTTTTGTGTGTTTCTTTTTGTGTACAAACTTTAACATTGGTTTTTGCATGCCTTTGCATGAGAGTCTTTTGACTCCCTTAGGGTATCATCTTAGGCGGGGCAGCCTGATGTGTCACGTTTGGCACAACCTGAAGTACCAATCGAAGAAAGCTTGAGGGGAGTCATCACAAGGAGCAAAGCCCGAAATTTAACTAACTTGTTTGCTCGTTTTGTAGGTAAACAATTCGAGAATATTGAAGAGAAAAAAGCTTCTTTGGAGGACAAAGAATTGCCATATCATTTGATAACTTGGCAAAAAGATAATTGGCCCGACCAAACTCTCGAATTGTTGAGCACGTTGGAGGCCGAACGAAGCCGCCCTTGATAAATCTATTAGACATTTTTTTGCCCAGCCATTTTTGAAGACAATAGCATGAGAGAAAAGCTGGCAAAACTATTTCTTCTTTTTGTGTTCAATCAATCACGTTTTCTTGCAGCCAACAAGTGATGGGACTTCAACTTTTGTCACCTTCACCTTATCCAAGGAGATCTCAACAAAATCTCTGCAAGCCCACTATCTTTGCAGCCTTTAAGTGACAGGTTTTCAGACTTCTTATCACCAGCACCTCCTCCAATCACATGTGGTCATGCAGCCTACAAGCACTAAAGAGGAGAAAACCATTTGGGAGCATTCACACTGCTTTTTACTTTTCCAGCAGACTTTTTTATTAACCTATATTAGCTAGGCTTAAGGGAAACGTGATGGATGTAATTTAGAGGCTATATAAGCCTTCCTTAGCATATTTTGTTGGGTTGTTGAACCCATAATATCCAGAGCATTGCTTGATTCAGTTTGTTGTGAGTTTCTCCAAACACCCTTTCATTCATCTCGGTGAGTAATATCCATGATTGTGTGAGAGTTTTATTATCTCGTTGCTAGTTATCAAATTAGTGACTTGCTGCAATCTTCCCCACTTCGTGCAAGAGGGATTCAAGAGTAAGATTGTAGATTTGTTTGCTTTTCTTTCATTCTCAATCGTTCGTGTAGTGTTTTCTGTTATCGTGGCACGTCACAGCCCTATTAATTAGGCTGCATTTTTGTGGCTCTAGGGTTGCTCACGCAGGTGGGGATGCTGGCCTAGAGTTGTCCCAAATCAGTTTTGTCAATGGGTCACTTTTCCCTCTTTTTTAGTGTGTGTGGTCAAATCGGGTAAGCTTCCATGAGCCATCCGATTTGAGTCCTTTTCCCATGCAGCTTTGTGCATGTTTTAAGCTCAACTCCCTGAGCATTGTAAGGGGTCTTTGGTTAATTTGAAAAACTTTGCTTTGCATTGTCAATTTCCTTGTCGATCTTCCGATCTCAAGACTCGGCTTCCCGGTGGACTTCCGGCGACCGAGAGCAACCCCGGAGTTGGTCATCCTTCCGAGCTAGGAGGACCTATCCTTACTACATAACTCCAGCCACACTCGTGGTCTTGAGGGTGAGTGTGTAGATCATTAGCCCTTCCTTCCATTCTTCATCTCGAAAGTCCATATTTTTTTAATCTACCCGCACATACCATTTTCTGGCTACCTTCTGATCCCAAGACTCGGCCCTCCGGTGAGTAATATCCGGCGACTTCCGAGAGTTCTCTCCTTTGTGTTGGCTTCCCTTCCAAGCTAGGGTTAGCTAAGCCGTGCTGCATATCTCCAGCCACGCCCCGTGGTCTCTAGGGTGAGTGTGCAATCGATAAGCTCTTCCTCCATCCCGGTTCTTTCCCCAAGTTTCCGATCATCCCCCCTTTCCACTTTTCCGACAAGCTCTTTGAGCAGTGCCCACTGCCCTCTGCACAACACCCGATTCCCAAAAATATTTTACCCTCATTTTTGGAGGTTAAAATCTTCTTTCATCCCTAGACAAACCCTTAAAATTTCAGCTCCAAACTACTTATGAAACTTCAGAAACGCCTCTTCTAACTTCACCCATTTTCTTGAGTTTTTGGGTTTACCCCTCTTCAACAAAGAGTAAGTAATCTTTTCTTCCTCCACCTACCTTTGAAACCTGTCACTTAGGGTTTATGTAGCCTATTTAAAGGCATTCAATTTATTGTGAAATAGACAACCTTTATGATTAATTCACCTTGAGTGTTTTGGAGAGATTTTCTCTTTGGTTCTTTGCAAAGAACATGATCTTTATCAAGTTAATTCTTTAAAAATCAAATTTGATAGCTCTGGTTCTTACCGACAAGTTTGGTCTCGGTCAAGCTTTCTGTTTGATAACTTAAGTTTCGTCGGCAATGTTCGATTGGGGTCAAGTTCCTCGTGTTTGATTCAAAGGCGATCCAGGTATTTTTTTATGCATTGTTGAAGGGTCAAGTTCTTCGTGGTTCTCATCATTTAGTATCACAGCTTTGGTTCCTTTTATTCGAGTTTCTATCTTTATTTAAGCTTTCTTATTCTTCCTTATTTCTTTATTTTTCAACTTTCTATCTTTTTATTAAAAAAAAGCAAAAACAATCGTATAGAAAAAAAAAACGTGAAAAAAAAATATTGTGCAAAAAAAGTTGGAAATCACAAGAAAAAAGTAAAAAAAAAAGAACATTTTTTTTTGCTTATTGTCTTTCTTACTACCATTTTCAGAAAAAAAAAAATCTCGTTACTTCAAAAAGTGCTTACTAACTTCTGTCATTAATATTTGTTTCAAAGTTATTTCTTCTAATTTTGGTGACTTCAAAGTTATTCTTTGCCTTCATTGCTCTTACATATGATTAGAGCAATACTTCATTATCATCATTCATCATTATACATATGTTTTCCTTGAATTGCATTATTTCTTGAAAATAGTTTGACTTTGACGATGTTGGAAGTTTCAATTTTTGGCTTAAAAGTTTGATCTAGATTGTTTTTATTTGCTTAATATTTCTTCTTAATTGAGTTCTTACATCAGGAACTAAAAGAGAAAATTTAGAGGAAAAAGAAAAATGTGTGAGACTATTTTATAAAAGTATTAATTGAGAGAAATACGAGTGTGAGTGACATTGATTGAGTGTAAACATGTGAGGGATTGAGTGAGGTCCGTTTATTTCCTTATTTATTCGCTAACGGTTTCTTCTGTTTCTTATATCAAGAAATCAGTATGGATAAAAGTCAAATTAATGTTGAGTCCAAGAATGAGAGCAATAGTTAGAAAGAGGAGCGGTATCATGGAAATAACTGAGAAGATGACAACCTAAGCAACATCAAGATGACGATTCCTTCTTTTTATGGTAAAAGTGATCCATCCCAAATTATATTTGGAATGATTAAGAAAGGTTGATCATATTTTTTATTGTTACAACTATACCGAGGAAAACAAAATCAAATTGGCCTCAACGACATTCATGGACTATGCAAGTACATAGTGAGATCAACTAGTGAGAATTGGAAGGAGGCACAATGAATGACGTATTTCCACGTGGGAAGAAATGAAAATATTTATGCATAAGAGATATGTTCCTAGTAATCATCAAGATATTAAATGTTTTCATTGTCAAGAATTCAGCCACTATGCTTTAAATTGTCCGAATAAAAGAACAATGGTAATACGTGACAGTGGAGATGTTGAAAGTGAGAACTCAAGTGATGGCGAGATTCCCCCACTAGAAGACTATAGCGATGTGGATGTAGAGGAACCCGAGAGTGGTAAACTCTTAGTCACTAGATGCGTGCTTAACATCCAAGCCATGAACAATGAAGATCAAATATGAAGAAAACACATATTTCATACTAGATGTCATGTGAATAACAAGGTACGTAGTTTGATAATTAATAGTGGAAGTTGCACCAATGTTGTAGTACTTTGTTAGTGGATAAGTTGGGATTGGAAACCGAAAAGCATCCAAATCTGTACAAGCTACAGTGGTTGAGCGATTGTGGTGAAGTCAAAGTTACTGAATGAGTTAAAATTGCTATGTCCATTCGAAAATATCATGATGTGGTTCTTTGTGATTTGGTTCTATACAAGCAACACATATTTTATTAAGAAGACCATGGCAATTTGATCGAAAAGCAAAGCATAATTGGTTCAAGAATGAATATAGCTTTGTTCAAGATGGTGTAAGACAATCATTCTCAAGCCACTTAAACTGTGGGAAGCTAGTGAAGATCAAGAGAAAATTCTAAGTGATTTCAAAATGAGACAAAAGCCAATATGTGAGCAAAATAGTGAAAAAAAGAGCGATGAGAGAAAAATAGAGTGTGAGAGAAAACAAGAAAAGAGTGCAAAAAAGGCAAAGAGAGAAAACAAGAGCAAGAGAGAAAACAAGAGGAGACGAGCTAACCCTTTTGTTTCCGAGTGTTGTTTCTACTCTTTTAAAAGAATTTGAAGCTGTGTTTCTGGAAGAAGTTCTAAAGAAAAATGGAAATTGAAGAATGTGTGTTGATTGTTGAGCTTTCAACAAGATCATGATAAAATATCGACATCCTATTCCAAGGATAGATGACATGATTGATAAATTGCATGGTTCATGTTTATTTTTAAAAATAGATTTAAAAAATGGATACTACCTAATACGGATGAAAGAAGGGGATGAATTGAAAACCACATTTAAAACTAACTATGGTCTCTATGAGTGGCTAGTGATGCCGTTTGGATTATCTAATGCGTCAAGTACTTTTATGAGATTAATGAATCATGTGATAACTTTGATGATATATTAATATATAGCAAAACCTTAGATGCACATGTTGAACATTTGAAATTTGTTTTTATTGCATTATGAGAAAATCAACTTTATGCTAACTTGAAGTAGTGCACTTTTTGCATGGATTTAGTAGTTTTTTTTGGTTTTGTCGTAGGATTAAAAGGAATTTTGATGGATAAAGAAAAATTCAAGGTGATTCAAAAGTGGCCGAGACCAAAGAATGCAAGTGAGGTTAGGAGTTTTCATGATTGACAAGTTTTTATAGAAGGTTTGTTAGAGATTTTAGTACTATCACAGCATCGTTGAATGATCTTGTTAAAAAGCATGTTGAATTTAAATGGAATGAAGTTCATGAACACACTTTCAAACTTCTAAAAGATAAAGTATTTAAAATTGAATGTGAAGCGTTGGGAAAAGGTATTGGTGGTGTTTTAATGGAGGATTTCAAGCCAATCGCTTACTTTAGTGAAAAACTTAATGGAGCTACTTTAAATTATCCAACATATGACAAGGAGTTGTATGCTTTAGTGATGACTCTACCAACATGGCAACATTATTTGTAGCAAAAAGAATTAATTATTCATTCTGACCATGAAAGTTTGAAGCATTTGAAGTCACAAGAAAAATTACACAAAAGGCATGCCAAGTGGATGAAGTTCATTGAAATCTTTCCATATGTTATAAAGTACAATGAAGGTAAGGAAAATATTGTTGCTGATGCATTATCTCGAAGGTAAGGAAAATTGCTTGGATTTGAATTAGTTAAAGAATTATATAAAGTAGATTTGGATTTTGGTAAAATTTGGAAATTGTGCGAAAAGATTGCATATTTAGATTATTAGAAACATTGACGTGGACATCAAGGAAGATTTAAAAGAGATGACGGAGGAAAGCAAATCTATGAAAGGGCTAGTGACTCGGGCTCGGGAAAAGAAATTTGAAGATCAAATAAATTTATACACTAAGGATTTTCTCAGCCGTCAGCCCGCACACGATCCACCCACCATCAAGATGGAGTTTGTCACAATTATTGAAGTACACAAGTAATTAACTTGTATTAATATTTACTTGTCAATATGTGAATTATGCTACAAGTTCCACTAGTGAAAGGAGGTAGGAGTTGAGGTTGTAAACTTGTACACCTCACTCATTTGTGGCAGGTAGGGTAGGTGGCAGGTAGGGTAGGTGGCAGGTAGGGTAGGTGAGAGTTTACAAGATTAGAAAATTGTACACATCACTCCTTTTGGGTAGGTAGAGTATGAGGTAATGATTTGAACACCTCACACTTTTGGTAGGTATGTTGTAGTATAAAAGTAGGTGAACTTGTACATTTGGGACAACTTGAATTGAATAAAAGTGTTTCCTTTGTGAGAGATCTTCTCCCAATTAACAAGCGTTGTTCGGTCTTTCATCGGTAAGTCCAGCAACGTTATTTTCTGAATTATCAAGCAAAATTCCACCGTTTGTGGCATCTTCCCCAACCATGGTTCTTCATCGCGTTGTTTGTTTCGGGTCTGTAGCTTTTCTAAGCTAAGGTTCAAATACTCATCGGCTTTGGGTCAATGTTTCATACTTATCTTTTCTTTATTTCAACTAAAGATCCGATCACTGATCAATCCTATTCCGGGAAGGATCATTCATATCTTTAGGGAATGAAAGTGTTATCCTTTGTGAGAGATCTTCTCCCAATTAACAAGCGTTGTTCGGTCTTTCATCGATATGTCCAGCAACGTTATTTTCTGACTTATCAAGCATAATTTCTCTGTTTGTGGCGTCTTCCCCAACCAAGGTTATTCGTCGCGTCGTTGTTTATGGTCTGTAGTTTTTCTAAGCTAAGGTTCATACTTATCTTTTCTTTATTTCAACTCAATATCCAATCACTTATCAATCCTATTCTGAGAAGGATCATATCAGACATGATGGTTATTTGTTTAAAAAAGATAAATTTTGTGTTCGTAAATTTTCATTGAGAGAACTATTTGTTAGGAAAACTCATGCGGGCTGGGACATTTTGGAGTGGGCAAAACCTTAACTATTTTATGTGAGTACTTTTATTGGCAAAAAATGAGACATGATGTGAAAGTTATTTGTGATAAATGTATCGAGTTTAGGAAAGCTAAATGAAAAATCAAACCACATGAAAAGTCTATTCTTCTTCCAGTTTCTAGTCAACCTTGGATTGTTATTTCAATGGATTTTTTTATTGGTTTGCCAAAAACACAAAGTGGAAATGATAGTATTAAATGTTGATAGGTTTAGTAAGATGACACATTTTATTGCATGCTCAAAAATTAATGATGCTACACCTGTTACATATTTATTCTTTAAAGAGATTGTGTGGTTGCATGGCTTACAGAAAACTACTGTTAGTGATCGAGATGTTAAATTTTTAAGTCATTTTTGGAGAACTTTGTGGAATAAGTTAGGTACTAAACTTTTGTTTCAACTGTATCACACCCACAAACGGATGGACAAACTGAGGTAGTTAATAGAACACTATCTACTTTGTTTAGTCCAATTATTTCTAAAAATTTAAAACAATGAAAAAAGTGTCTACCACTGGTTAAATTTGCATGTAATAGTTCATTCAACTACATCTTATTCACTATTTGATATAGTATATGGTTTTAATCCTTTAACTCCTATGGATATGCTACCCTTGCCTACTAATGAGTTCGTTAATTTTGATGGAAAGAAAAAGACAGAATTCGTTAGAGATTTGCATACAAAGGTCAGGGAGACAAAAGCTGAACAAAAGTTGTATTCGAGCCAGGAGATTGGGTTTGGATTCACCTAAGGAAAGAAAGATTTGCAAGTAGAAGGCAAAATAAGTTGCAACCTCGAGGAGATGGTCAAGAACCAAGAAAATGCATGAAGCGCTATGTTTTTTAGTGGAGGAAATTGAAATGAAAGAATCTATTCAATATCAAAATAAAATGCTTATTATGTTAAGTGTTGAAGAAGATGTTGACATCATACAAGGTGGTCAAGGACAGAAGCCCAAGAGCCCACTTTTCTTAAATCATACATTTACTTGACTATAAAGAATATATTGGCAGATTCGGCAACCTTCCCAAAGTTATTCCAAAATGTTTTCTTCACAAAAGTGTAGCTGCTTTCAAGACTTTTTTGGAATGGGCTGGATCATAGAAATTGGACATCGTTTGGCTGGCAATTTACCAAAGATATTTTGGCAGAATCAAGAATCTTAAAAGATTTGAGAAAAATCTTCCTAAAGATATTTTAGTTTTCTAATATCTTTCTATTTCTTAATTTAGTTTTATGTAGCATATTTAAAGTCATTCAAGTTATTGAGATAGCCTTTATGATTAATTCACCTTGAGTATTTTGGAGAGATTTTCTCTTTGGTTCTTTGCGAAGAACTTGATCTTTATCAAGTTAATTCTTTAAAAATCAAATTTGATAGCTCTGGTTTTTACCGACAATTTTGGTCTGAGTCAAGCTTCCTGTTTGATAACTTAGGTTCCGTCGGCAAGGTTCGATTGGGGTCAAGTTCCTCGTACTTGATTCAAAGGCGATCCATGTATCTTTTTTCCGCATTGTTGAAGGGTCTCAGGTTTGATATACCCGTGGTTCTCATCACCTAAGCCCAAACTCCTTAATCCAAAAGCCAGAAGCCTCAAGCCTTCGACCCTAAGCCCAAGCGTAGGCAACAAGCCTGAAGTCCTAAGCCTTAAGCCCTAACCCCTAAGTGCTAAGCCCTAAGCCCTAGGCCCTAACCTCTATGTCCTGAGCCCTAGGCCCTAAGCTCTAAGTCCTAAGCCCTGTTGCATAACCCAAAGCCCTAAGTCATAAGCACTAAGCCCAATGCCCTTTAGCCCGAAGCTCTAAGACCTAAGCAAGGCCTAAGCATGATGTTCTAAATAGTAAGAAAAAAGTGAAACGACTGAAGCTTAGTGCTCAAAGCCCAAATCCCAAAGCCAAAAGCACTAAGCCCTAAAGCCTAAGCTCTACGCCTTAAGCCTTAATCCGAAAGCACTGAGCCTTAACGCCTAAACATAAAGACCTAAGCCCTAAGTCATAAGCCCTCAAACCTAAGAGCAAAGGTCTAAGCCCTAAGTACTTAGCCAAAAGACCAAAGCCTTAGCTCTAAGCCCTAAGTTGTATACCAAAAGCACTAAACCCTAAGCCAAGCAACCCAAGTCCTAAGCCTTGACATCAAAGCCCAAAGTGCTAAGCTGAAAGCCCTAACCTTAAGCCCAAAGCCCTAAGCTTTAAGCCTAGAGCCCAATGGTAAAAACAAGAAGACTTATGCCATAAGTCATAAGCCATAAGCCTTAAGCCCCAAGCCATAAGCACAAGCCTTAAGCCCTAAGCCCTAAGCCATAAGCATTAAGCTCTAAGCCCTACGCCCTAAGCCATAAAGCCTAAGCCCTACGTCCTAACCCCTATTCTCTAGATCCTAAGGGCTCAAGGCTAAGCCATAAGCCTTAAGGCCTATTGTGTATGCCCTAACCCTAGCCTTACCCCATAGCCTTGGGCACCGAAGCCCTGGTCCCTAAGCCTTAAGCCTTAAGACCTAAGCCTTAACCAAAAAACCATAAGCTGTGAGCCATAAGCTCTAACACCTAAGTTGAAAGCCCTAAGCTAAAGATATAATTCCTAACAACTAAGCTCGAATCCCTAATCCTAAAGCCCTAAGCCGTAAGCCATAGGCAAAAGGCCAAAATCTTAAGGCAATAGCCCTAAACTCTCATCCTAAAGCACGAAGCCATACAACCTAAGCCCTAAGCCAAATGCCAAAAGCCTTTATCCCTTTGGCTTATGCCCTATACACCCTAAGCGCTTAAAATAATGCCCTAAGTCCATAGCCCTACGCCTAAATCCAAACGCCAAAACCCTAAGCTCATAGCCTAAAGCAAAAAGCCCTATTTCATGAGACTTAAATCCTAAGACAAAAGCCCAAAGCCCTACGCCTAAATCCAAACGCCAAAACTCTAAGCTTATAGCCTAAAGCATTACAAGTTAGATGACATGCTTGATGAATATCATGGTTCATGTTTATTTTCAAAAATATATTTAAAGAATGGATATTACCAAATACAGATGAAAAAAGACGATGAATGGAAAACCACTTTTAAAACTAAGTATGGTCTTTATAAGTGGTTAGTGATGCTGTTTGGATTATCTAATTCACCAAGTAATTTTATGAAATTAATGAATCAATGTGCTATGAGCCTTTATTGGAAAATTTATCGTTGTATACTTTTATGATATATTAATATATAGAAAAACCTTAGATGCACATGTTGAACATTTGAATTTAGTTTTTATTGCTTTACGAGAAAATAAACTTTATACTAACTTGAAGAAGTGTACTTTTTGCATGGATTCAGTAGTTTTTCTTTGTTTTGTTGTTAGATCAAATGGAATTTTGATGGATCAAGAGAAGATCAAGGCGATTCAAGAGTGGCCGAGATGAAAGAACGCAAGTGAGGTTAGGAGTTTCCATGGATTGTCAAGTTTTTATAGAAGATTTTTTTCGAGATTTTAGTACTATCGGGGCACCTTTAAATGATCTTGTTAAAAAGCATGCTGAATTTAAATGGACCAAAATACATGAACAAACTTTCTTCCTTCTAAAAGATAAACTTACTAGTGCACCGTTACTTGTATTACCTAATTTTGATAAAGTATTTGAAATTGAATGTGATGCGTCCGAAAAAGGTATTGGTGGTGTTTTGATGCAGGATTCCAAGTCAATTGCTTACTTTAGTGAAAAGCTTAATGAGGCTGCTTTAAATTATCCGACATATGACAAAGAGTTGTACGCTTTAGTGAGAACTCTACAAACATGACAATATTATTTGTGGCCAAAAGAATTCATTATTCATTCCGACCATGAAAGTTTGAAGTATTTGAAGTTACAAGGAAAATTACACAAAAGGCACGCAAAGTGATGGAGTTCATTGAAACCTTTCCATATGTTATAAAGTACAAGAAAAATAAGGAAAATATAGTTGTCGATGCATTACTCAAAGGTACGTACTTTTAACTTCCTTACAATCTAAATTTCTTGGATTTGAATTAGTTAAAGAATTATATGAAGTAGATTTGGATTTTGGTGAAATTTGAAAATTATGCGAAAAGATTGCATATTTAGATTATTATATACATGATTGTTATTTATTTTTGAAAAAGCTTTATGTTCCTAAATGTTCATTGAGAGAACTATTTATTAAGGAAACTCATGCGGGAGGATTAATGAGACATTTTTGAGTGAGAAAAACCTTAATTGTTTTATGTGAGTACTTTTATTGGCAAAAAATGAGACATGATGTGCAAGTAATTTGTGATAAATGTATCAAGTGTAGGAAAGATAAATCAAAACTCAAATCACATGGAAAGTATATTCCTCTTCTAGTTTCTAGTCAACCTTTGATTAATATGTCGATGGATTTTGTTATTGGTTTGCCATAAACACAAAGTGGAAAGGGGAGTATTTTTGTTAGTTGTTGATAGGTTTAGTAAGATGGCACATTTTATTGCATGCTCAAAAACTAATGATGCTACACATGTGCAGATCTTTTCTTTGAAGAGATTGTTCGGTTGCATGGAGGTTTACCAAAAACAATTGTGAGTGATCGAGATGTTAAATTTTTAAGTCACTTTTGGAGAACATTGTGGAATATAACACTATCTACTTTGTTAAGAGCAATTACTTTGAAGAATTTAAAACAATGGTATGTCAACAACATGTTGAATTTGCATATAATAGAGTCATTCATTCAACTACATTTTATTCACCATTTGAAATAGTGTATGCTTTTAATCCATTAACTCTTATGGATATGTTGCCTTTGTGACATGCCACGAGATGACACTATCTGATTCATCCCTCAAGGAGTTATCACCCGAGCTCGCGCTCGGGAATTTTCTAACAAATTCCTTCTTTTTGCAGGAGAAGAATTATATAACTTCAAGATACCACCGCCTTTGGAACACGACATACAAAAAGCATTTCATTCAATTACTTGGAAGGACGATAATAACGGTTCGGGAAACACCTCACTAACTCACATCAAAACCATGATGGAACCTGAGGAACCTCATCCAAGAGATTAATACTACAAGGAGCAAGGAATAAAGGAGAAGCAACGTGGATTTGCTTTCGTTTCATTGTTTTTTTAATTTTCATTTTCGGACTACACAAACTCATGTGGAATTGCATGGCATACATGAGGAGTTAATCACTCTCAATCACCGATTTTGGGAGGGCATTTTGGTCACAATTTTGAAACCATAATCAGCTATGGAGGAGCTTGGACGTGGAGGTTTTTGATTGGTCCATTTCATATAAACTTGGATCACCATCTTGGCAACCCTCAGCCACCCGATTCCATTGTGTTTCTTCGATTCAATTTTGTGTTTGTTCGTATTTTGTTTATTTAATCTCTCGTACCAGCCACGTAATTTTTCAGATTTGAATTGAATAAGAGATTAATTTCTTTTTCAATTGGAGTTTCTTCCTTTTGGTGTTTTCGAACATCCAAAGATTCGGTCTCCGATTCACCTTTAATCGGCTACCGAAAGACAATCTGGAGTTGATCGAATTTCTGAGCTAATTCGATTAATCCTTGAATTCTAGCCTTTGATTTCAACATGACGACAAGGAGTGGAACTCAATTCAATCCCGATCGATCACCAAACCCTAACCCTAATCCCATGACCACTCCAAGTTTGGACCCTCCTTCCTCTAGCACCCTAGGACAAATGGATGAAATCTTTCGAAGACTTAATTCCCTCACAAGTCAAATGGAGAATCTTGCTACCAACATGCGGGATCATAGACCACGCGAACAAAACCGAAGAAGATCCGAAAGCCGGCCGAGGCACCCTCGAGATTTTGTGCAAGAGGATTCAGAAGACCACGAGCTTGAAGGATTCGAGCCTTACCACCGAGAAGATGACATAAAGAACGTTAAGGTAACAATTCCTTCCTTCAATGGAGTTTGCAATGGAGACGTCTTTCTTGATTTGATGGAAAAGGTGGAGAAAATCTTCAATTGTTATAACTATTCCGAGAAGACTAAGGTTCAATTAGTTACCTTGGAACTCACGGGATATGCTAACTTATGGTGGAGTAGTTTGAAGGAACAACGGAGAAAAGATGGGGAAGATAATGTTTCAACTTGAAAGGCCTTGAAAACAATCATGCGAAAAAGGTTTGTCCCGGCACATTACAAGCAAGACCTATTTCTTCAATTACAAACTTTGAAGCAAGCAAACCTCTCGGTCGAAGATTATTTGACTGAATTTTAGACATTGCGGATTAGATGTGATATTGCCGAGCCCTTGGAGCAAATCATTGCACGATTTTTAAGAGGTTTGAACAAAGAGATCGCGGATGTTGTTGAATTATATCCAATAGAGGACCTTGATTCTTTGATTCAATTATCATTAAAGGTGGAGAGGCAACTCAAGAGGATAGGTAGAAGTGGGTCTAGCAAGAGTATGTCGAAGGCCAACACACCCTACAAGCCTCTAGATCATCCCGAGGGAAAACGACCTAGTGATTGGCCATGGATGCAAAAGAAGGAAGGAGAATCCAAGCCAATTACCGACCCTACCAAGGTTCGAGCTTGTGAAGTAAAGTGTTTCAAGTGCCTTGGACTTGGACATATTGCGGCTCAATGCCTCAACAAGCGAGTCATGATCATGAAAGAGGAGACTAACGAAGTTATAAGTGAAGATGAAGCTTGAGAAGCACAAAAACTACCCTCGGACTCCGAAGAAGAAGAGGAGGAAGTTTGTCCCGCACAAAAGGGACCATTACTAATGGTCATCCGAAGGACTCTCACATCTCAAAGCCAACTTGAAGATCTTCAAAGGGAGAACATATTTCATAGTCGATGTGCAATCCGAGGGAAGGTTTGTTCAATGATCATCGATGGAGGAAGTTGTGCCAATGTGGCATCCCGAGAGCTAGTGGATAAACTTGGGATTGAAACCATTCCCCACCCAAGGCCATACAAACTTAGGTGGTTGAATGAAAAAAATGATGTGAAGGTGAACTCACAAGCAAAGATCGAATTTGAGATTGGAAAATACAAGGATAGCATCCTTTGTGATGTTGTCTTGATGTGTGCAAGCCACATATTATTGGGGAGACCTTGGCAATACGATTGGAAGGTGACACATGATGGCTATACCAATCAATCTACATTTAAATTTGGAGGAAGATCCATTAAGTTATTGCCACTAGATCCGGAGCAAGTTGTTTGAGATGAAGCCACACAAAAGGAGAATAAAATAAAAAACAGCATGTTCATGTCAAAGAAGGAATTATGGAAGTCAATCCTTAGTGGAGATCCGATGGTGCTTATTCTATTCCGAGATCGAGTTGAAGAGTTAGGGATGATACCTGCGGAGATTTCTAGCTTGCTAGAGGAATATCAAGATGTCTTTCCGGAAGAACTACCCGAAGGACTACCTCCAATCCAAGGAATTGAACACCACATTGACCTTCAACCGGGAGCTATCCTTCCAAATCATCCCTCTTATCGACTTAATCCTGAGGAGGCCAAGGAATTACAAAAACAAGTCAGAGAGCTTCTTGAAAAGGGGCATATCCGTGAGTCAATGAGTCCTTGTTCGGTGCCAACACTTTTAGTACCAAAGAAGGATGGAAGTTTCCGAATGTGTATAGATAGCCGAGCCATTAACCAAATTACCATCAAGTACCGGTTTCCTATTCCTCGGTTAGAAGACCTTTTGGATGAGCTAGTGGGGCCTCTTGTTTTTCGAAGGTGGACTTAAAGAGTGGTTACCATCAAATCCGAATGAAAGAAGGAGATGAGTGGAAGACGGCCTTCAAAACCAAGTATGGACTCTATGAGTGGATGGTCATGCCATTCGGACTCTCTAATGCACCAAGCACCTTCATGAGGCTCATGCATTTTGTACTCAAAGACTTCCTTGGAGCATTTGTGGTGGTGTACTTTGACGATATTTTGGTGTATAGCCAAAATCTTTCCCATCACCGAGAACATTTAAGGTTGTTATTTTACAAGCTCTGAGAGTTCAAGCTTTATGGCCACTTGAAGAAATGTTCATTTGCGCAAGGGAAGGTGCACTTTTTGGGGTTCATCATATCTAGTCAAGGCATGGAAGTAGATGGAGTGAAGGTAGAAGCAATTCGGGAATGGCCAATACCCAAAAACATCACGGAAGTTAGAAATTTCCATGGACTTGCATCTTTTTACCGTAGATTCATTAAAGGGTTTAGCTCCATCGTAGCCCCCTTGACCGATTGCACCAAGAAAGGGAAAGAGTTTGATTGGACTAAAGGTTGTCAAGAGAGTTTTGAGCTCATCAAGCAAAGATTGTGTAATGCCCCGGTACTTAGCCTCCCGGACTTTAACAAGGTATTCGAGATAGAATGTGATGCATCCAGAGTGGGAATTGGAGCCGTCCTCATGCAAGAAGGGAAGCCCCTAGCCTTTTTTAGTGAGAAGTTAAAAGGAGCTATTCTTAACTATTCTACTTACGAAGGAATTTTATGCGGTCGTAAGGGAACTCGAGGTATGGTAACATTACCTTCTTTCTAAGGAGTTCATCATTCACTCGGATCACCAAGCATTAAGACATATCAAGAGCAAAGGAAAGCTGAACCGAAGACATGTTAAATGGATAGAGTTCCTTGAAAGGTTTTCCTACATCATCAAGTACAAAAAGGGAGAAACAAACGTGGTAGCCGATGCCTTATCAAGGAGGTATGTTTTATTATCCGAACTATCTACGAGATTTTTAGGGTTTAAATGGGTGAAGGAAGCCTACAAAGGAGATCTAGACTTCGGGAAATAGTTTGACCTAGCTCAAAAAAAGGTGGATTGCGGGTATTATATCATGGAAGGCTTCTTGTTTAAAGGAGGAAAATTATGCAAACCTAAGGGAAGCATTTAGGAATCACTTGTTAAGGAAGCACATAGTGGCGGTTTGGCCAGCCATTTTGGAGAAAAGAAGACTTTGGAGGTTCTAAAGGAACATTTTTTTTGGCCACTTATTCCGGGATGTGCACAACGAGTTGGAAAGGTGCATTACTTGCAAGAAATCCAAAAGCCGATTACTTCCCCATGGATTATATATGCCGTTACCCGTACCTAATCACCCTTGGACGGACGTTAGCATGGACTTCGTACTCGGCCTTCCTCGAACATCAAGATTGAAGTATTCGATAATGGTGATAGTGGATCGGTTTTCTAAGATGGTACAATTCATAGCTTGTGCATAAGATTGCATGGCGAGCTATACTTCAGGAAGTGGTAAGATTGCATGGCGTTCTGAAAACCATCATCTCGGATCGAGATACAAAATTTTTAAGTGCTTTTTGGAAGACTTTATGGTGAAGGGTTGGGACGAAACTACTTTTTAGTACCGCCTTCCATCCTCAAACCGATGGGCAAACGGAGGTGGTTAATCATACTTTGGGTGGACTACTAAGAAGCATTCTAAGTAAGAAGCTAACCGATTGGGATCTACAACTACTGTACGTGGAATTCGCTTACAACCGAAGCATACATAGTGCGACCAAATTCAGCCCCTTTGAGGTAGTGTATGGATTCAACCCTCTCACCCCACTCGATCTTTTACCGATTCCTTCCTCCAAAATCTTCAATCCTAGCAAGGCAAAGAAGGCAAAGTTAGCAAAGCGAATCCATGAACAGGTAACCGAGTCCATTAAAAGGGCTAATGAAACTTATGCAAAGTATGCAAACCGTGGGCGAAAAGAGGTGCACTTTAAGGTCGGAGACTTGGTGTGGCTACATTTAAGGAAGGAAAGATTCTTGAATCAACGGGGCTCCAAGTTAGCCCCTAGAGCCGATGGACCGTTTAAAATTCTAGAGAAAGTTAATCCCAACGCATACAAACTCAAACTTCCCAGAGAGTATGGAGTTTCGGCCACATTCAATGTTCAAAAATTAACTCCGTACATCCAAGATGTCCGAGATGAAGACAAGCCACCACTGGATTTGAGGTCAAATCCTCAAGTACCCTGGGAGGATGACATGCCACGGGATGACACTATCCGATCCAACCCTCAAGGAGCTATCACCCGAGCTCGCGCTCGGGAATTTTCTAACAAATTTCTTCTTTTTGCAGGAGAAGAATTATCTATCTTCAAGATACCACTGCCTTTGGAATACGACATACAAAAAGCATTTCATTCAATTACTTGGAAGGACGATAATAACGGTTCGGGAAACACCTCACCAACTTACATCAAAACCAAGATGGAACCCGAGGAACCTCATCCAAGAGATTAATACTACAAGGAGCAAGGAATAAAGGAGAAGCAACGTGGAATTGCTTTCGTTTCATTGTTTTTTTAATTTTCATTTTTGGACTACTACAATCTCACGTGGAATTGCATGGCATGCAAGAGGAGTTAATCACTCTCAATCACCGATTTTGGGAGGGCATTTTTGTCACAATTTTGAAACCATAATCAGCTATGGAGGAGCTTGGACGTGGAGGCTTTTGATTGGTCCATTTCATATAAACTTGGATCACCATCTTCGGCCACCTGATTCCATTGTGTTTCTTCGATTCAATTTTGTGTTTGTTCGTATTTTATTTATTTAATCTCTCGTACCAGCCATGTAATTTTTCAGATTTGAATTGATAAGAGATTAATTTCTTTTTCAATTGGAGTTTCTTCCTTTGGTGTTTTCGAACATCCAAAGATTCGGCCTCCGACAATGCGGAAAAGAATAAGAAAAAAAATAAGAAAAAAAATAAAGATAGAAACTTGAATAAAGGAGCCAAAG
>QAOC01041064.1:0-18600 GCA_003255005.1 Begonia fuchsioides | reverse complement strand
AGAATGGCCCCAACTGAATTAAACAAGCTAAAGAGTCAACAAGAAGAATTGATAAGCAAAATTCGGCCAAGCTTTTCACTTTTGGGAGCGTTGTTATTATTTATTAAGAACAAGGATGGAACAATGAGAATGTGCATCGATTATAGAGAGTTGAATAAGCTAACGTTGAAAAAAAAGTACCATTTACCACAAATAGATGATTTATTAGATCAACTCATCGGTGCATGGGTTCTCTCAAAGATAGACTTATGTTTGGGTAGTAATTAGCTTAGAGTGAAGTATGAGGATATTCCAAAGACAACATTTTGTACGAGGTATTAGCATTATGAGTTTTTATTCATGTCCGTTGGATTAAGAAATGCGCATGTAGTATTTATGGACTTAATGAACAGAGTGTTTCGAGAATATTTAGACAGATTTGTAATTGTATTTATTCACGATAACCTCATCTATTCTAGAAGCCAAGAAGAATGTGGAAAGCATTTGAGATTATTTTAGATAAATCGAGGTAGCATAAGTTATACGAAAAATTTTCCAAATGCAAATTTTGGCTATATCGACTAAATTGTTCTCCGAAGATGGTATTTTTGTGGATCCAGTAATGATTTAAGTAATCAAAGATTAGCCACATCCAAGAAATATGGGAGATGTATGGAGTTTTCTAGGGCTTGCAGGCTATTAACAAAAATTCATAGAAGGAAATTGTTATGCCTTTAACTTGATTAACCAAGACCCTAAGGGCTAGCACCCATTAAAAAAATTGAGCATCCAATCAACTTGCAACAAAACTAGTGCTTCCTAACTAGCCCTCCTATAGATTGAACCCCGAGGAAGCCAAAGAGCTTGAAAAGCAGGTCCAAGAACTCCTAGACAAGGGCTATATTTAGGAGTCACTAAGTCCTTGTGTTGTTCCTACGTTATTGGTTCCAAAAAAGGATAGTACTCTTCAGATGTGTGAATAGCAGAGTCACTAATAAAATTACCATCAAATATAGGTTCCCAATTTCTAGACTTGAAGACATGTTTGACAAGCATAGTGGGGCATCGTGTTTCTTCAAGGTTGATTCGAAGAGTGGCTATTATCAAGTAAGGATAAAGGAGGGCGATAAATTGATGACGGCTTTCAAGACCAGGTATGACTTTTGGACTTTCTAATGCCCTGATACTTTCATGAGACTTATGCATATTGTTCTTGAGGATTGCTTGTGAAGGTTTATAGTAGTTTAATATTAGAACCACAAGTATATCAAATATAAGACCCTTCAATAAAGCAAAATAAGATACCAGGATTGCTTTGAATTAAGTAGGAGTAGCTTGACCCTAATTGAACTTTGCTGACGAAACTTAAGTTTTCAAACAATGAGCTTGACCGGATAAACTTTTTAGTAAGAACCAAAGCTATCAATATGTTCAATCTAGAATTAACTTGAAGAAGATTAAGTTCTTCGCAAAGAACCAACGAGAAAATTCTATCTAGACACTCAAAGTGAATTTATCATAAAATTCCTTTCCCTATTACAATAAGTTAAATGTCTTTAAGTAGGCTACACACTTTCTAAACTGACAAGTAAAATACGAAATCGAAAGTAATTAGTAAACTTAAGTAAATAATTGAATAAAATAAAGAATTTTCAAAAATGTTATGTGACACTGCTATTTCAATAAATTTTGGACTTGGTCAAGCAAATAATTTTTTTATTTTTGTGATTCAGTTCATTCCAAAGAGATCTTGAAGTCAGCTACAATTCTTGTGAAGATTATCGTTTGAAATAATGTCTGGAAAATTGTCAAATATGCTCATTAATGCTCGAAGGTCAACTTTGTAGCTTGTTTTATGGAAAGTATCATACGCTATCATATTCTTCAATCCTCCATTGCATTGAAATATACTTGGGCTTTTATGCATCACTTTGTGGTAACCTAGATCACATAAGTTTACTTTGATGATATCTTGGTCTATAATTTTGATTTCTCTACACATCTAGGGCACTTTAAAATCTTGTTTGACAAACTCTGTGGGGCTAAACTATTTCGAAATCTTAAATAGTGTGCTTTTGTTCGAGAAAAAAAATCATTTTCTTGGTTTTATCATCTTGAAGGTTGGCATCGAGGTGGATGACTCCGAGATTGATGCTATCTTTAAATGGCCTTCTTTTAGGGGAGTGTTTGATGTAAGGAGCTTCAACGTCCTAGCCTCATTTTACAAGATGTTTATTCGAAGATTAAGCTCTATTATGGCCCATTTCATCGATTGCACTAAGCAGGGGAATGAATTTATATGGACCCCTAGTTGTCAAGATAGCTTTGATTTAGGAAAGGAGAAGCTTTGCAAGGCACATGTGCTTATGTTACCCGACTTCAACAAAGTTTTTCAAGTATAATATGATGCTTTTGAAGTAAAGATTGGGGTAATTCTTATGCAAGAAGGTCTCCCCTAGCTTATTTTTATTAGAAACTCAAGGGGGCAACATTAAACTACTCTACCTATGACAACCAATTCTATGCAGTAATCTGACCTTTCGAAGTATGGCAAGAGTACCTACTCCCTAAGGAGTTCATCATTAATATTGACCACCAAGCTCTCAAGCATATAAAAATCTAAGGGATTTTGTATAGGAGACATGCCAAATGAGTGGAATTTCTCGAGAGGTATCCTTTTATCATCAAATACAAAGAGAGTGGAACCAATGTGGTGGTCGATGCCCTCTCAAGGACTTCTGTTCTATTAACAGAATTGACCACTAAATTGTTTAGTTCTGATTGGACAAAGAAGTCTGTAAAGGTGAACAAGATTTTGGGCATTGGTCTTATTTGATAGCCTGGTGCAAGATGGATGAGGCAAGTCACATAGCTTAATCGTTCTTCAAAGAGGTAGTGCATTTGCATTGAATTACAGAGTCGATTGTCTTGGATATGGACACTAGGTCTTGTGTTTTTTTTTTGAAGAATTTATGGGGGAAATTGGGAACAAGATACTTTTTATCACATCTTTTCATTCTGAACCGATGGCCAAACTGAAGTGGTGAATCGAACAATGGGAACCTTGTTAAGAACCATAGTGAGCAAGAAGCTAACCTGTAACGCCCTGTAGCGTACTGTTTCGTAAACTTTGCTTTTCATAGAAAGATGATAAAAAATTTTGTTTACGATCATGCATTTGTAAAACGTAGCAGTGGAAGACTTTGAAACACATTTATAATTTCAATCTCTTTTGGAGGAATACATGATTGCATGATCGTTCTAAAATATATTAAAATAAAAATCCTTCTGTTGGTTGCTTGGACAACATCGTTCTAATAGCCACCTAGCTATCATTGGAGCACTTCGTCAACTGAACGTTAGCATCACCAACACCACAAAGTTCATCGATGAGCCTAGTGCTCAGTAAGTAAAGCATGAAATGCAGGAATGCAAACATGATGTGAATTTGTAAACATTTTCTTTTCTTTTCATTTGGGGTCTTTCTTTACTTTAATTTCCATACATCCTTATCATTGGGGCTTCCTGGCAAGGAACAAGAGATCACAAACTTTGAGTCCACCTAAAGGGACACACAACTCGATTCCAAGGGTTGAGAGACCACAAACTTGAGTCCACCTAAGGGGACAACCAACTCAAACCCCTTCCCAATGACATTTACGTAACTTTCTCTTTCTTTCTTTTATCTTCGTCTTTCGTTGGTTATTCAAGCTCAATCCGAATGAACCATTTTCATATTCTGTTTCATATGAAATCTCATGCATGTAAATAGTTCGTAACTTTCTTGAAAACATGATGCATGAGATGCCAATGAACATGCATCATATGAATGTACCAAGCACATCATTAACATGTGTAGCATAAACATAACAATTCATCACACCATAATAAATATCAACTCCATTAACATTTCGTAAGTTACATTAGCTTAACTACTTGACAATTGCTAGGAGCATATACTTATTTCATTTTGACATAAACCAAATCTTTGTGATATTAACATAATTGCAACATGTTATCTAAAAACATGAAATTCATAAATCAATCATACTTAACACTTCAAAAATACCATTGAGCTAAATACCATCATTCAACATACTCTATCTCATCATTACACAATTCATGTCATAACAAACAAGTATAACCTAACAGTTTATGGTGTAGGCCCAAGGAGGAAAAACACAAACATAGCATTACTTACCTTAAGTCTTTAGCAATTAGAAAACATATAATCAATGCCTTTTTAATCACTTGATAACCTATAAATAAAACAACTATTAATCGAAATCCGAAATATTGTTCACAGTTTTACAGCACCTTCAACGTATCATAACTTACTATATACAACTCCAAATGTCTTCATTTTAAAGCTCAAATCTCACTCAAGGTGTCTATGGTAACGTGGTAAAAGGCCTTTGCCATTAGATTAGTCTAATATAAGGTTTGAATACAAAACCTGAAACTGGACAGATTTTCTAGTTTTTAATCACTTTTGTATAACATTGACAAATATGAACTAATTCATTTTATCTTTCCTATATATCCACACCTAAGCAATTACAACATTATTAGATATCATTTTTACAGAACGATAAACGATAAACCATAAATTCCAAATTTCGTGCACTTTAAATAACTAAGTACTATACCAATCTTTATTACTAAGAAAATCTTAACTAATTATACTATTAATCATGATTAACCTATAAAACGTATGAAATTATTCTTACCACAATATTCTTAGCTCAATTTGATCCTCTTGATGAGATGAACATTTCTTCTCAAGGAATTAGAGGCCAAATATCTCTCCTTTACCTCCAATTTTCATTATTTTCCTCTAAAACCCTCTCTCCATTTTTTCTCGTTTTCTCCCTTTCTCTCTCTCCAGCCACAAAAATGGCTGATCCTCAGCCATTTCTCACATTTTCAGATAGATTTTAGGATGAATTTACCTTTTAGTCCAACTTATCTTTTTAGGTTTACCATTTTGCCCTTATATGTCTCTTTAATTGCTAAAATACTACAATTATCACCATTTAATCATACATACTTTAATTAATTAATCTAGATTAGTACTAAGTTAATTCTTGAGATTAACTTAATTATTCATAATTTTTAAACCTTAATTACCACTTAATAACTCACTAATTATACCTTAATCCCAATTAGTCACTAATCTAATAGTGACACATGGCACTTTCTCATTGCTTCACTACTTTGACATATAAAATCACAATTTACATGTAATAATATTCTTTGATTAAGATTTATGTAAATAATATCATTGATTAATGAGGAAATCTAGTGAAGGTGACATATCCGTGAAGCATCAAGTCTAATTTCACTCATATGTTTATGCTAATTGTCAAAACCTAGCTTTTTCATCTTTCATATTTAACCTATAATCTTAATTTATCTTAAAAGTAGCAATTTTCTTTTTGAGTATTACATAACCGATTGGGACATTCAACTGCCTTATATTGAATTTTCCTATAGTAGGAGTGTACATAGTGTGTAACGACCTGATTCCCAAGCTGCCGCTTACTGCTGTTCTTACTTACTTACTTACTTACTTACTTACTTACTTACTTACTTACTTACTTACTTACTTACTTTCTTTCTTGCTCTTTGGCGACCCGAGAACCGATCCGTTACGAGACTCTTACTTACTTACTTACTTACGTTGGTGGAAAACTTGTTACTTTAGTTTCTGAAAACTATCTTTAGTTTATAAAACAGTTTAAAGGAAAATCGTCGAATTAAAACATACATACACTCTTAGTAAACAATGATTTGAATTCCACCTTTTATCAAAAATACATAAGCATTTAATAAAGTAAACTTACAGCGGAAGAATATAGTTCAAAGTACATTCATTTCAAAAGCTTTCTAATCCATCACTCCAAAATAATATATACATCTTAATTACATATTCAAAATATTCAAAACAATTTTATATCACGACTGTGTGTGTGTCATGCATCACTCCCCGTCGGTCATCGCTCAATAAACTGTATCAGTTGGACACTCCTCTGCTTTAACTCCTTGGTCAGTCACTTGAACAATTTCCTTCATTACATTCCCTACATTGCAAAGCCTAAACTATGAGCCTAAAGCTCAGTAGGTAGCATAACTATAAAATGCAATGCATGAGTATGCTATGTCGTTAAAAGAATGCACAATTTCATTCATGTTTCTTAGGTTCATATCTTCTTTATCTTTGGAAATATTACAGGATCTCAAGAACACTCCCTCCACCTACTTCAACTTCTACTGATCTTGGGCCTATGCCCACTTACTTACTACTTGGAGTGCTCAGGCCTGTAATAATAATTTACTTTACTGTTCTACTTTTCATGTTCTTAATTCATCAGAGACGAAACATAATTGGCGTCCTATACCACCAATCATATCTTGTTTACCTCCAACTACGTTGTAAAACCATGCATGAAAATAGTTCATAGACATTTTGTAAAACTATGATGCATGACCATGTGACTATCAAGACATCACTTAAATCACATCACATAACATGAAAATAAACATACATCACCAAACATGTCATGAAAACAAACATGCAACACACATCAAACATAATCCTAATCTTTGCAATGTAGTCCCACTTAAGGGCCATACCATCTTAATGCAAACTTACCTTAGTTGCTTTCTAGAATCAATCAACTTGAGCCCCTTTTTAATCCAATAAATGACCTAAACATATAAATCATATAAGGATCAGAAATTGCATAAGGTCTTAACTTTCTATTCAAACTTGGAACAACTATAACTTCCTCGATAATGATCTATTCCCGATGATTAAGGTGTCAAATTGTTTCTTAAGGAGTCTACTATAACTTCTTCGAAGACACCAAATTCAGAAAACAAAAGCAAGTCAACTTATGTGGACAAAATAGAGGGGATTCACTATTTGAACCCCGATGACCCATGTTGACAAAACAGAGACCGTGTTTTTAAGTTCAGAATCGGTCGACCCAACCTATAAGGGGTCGACCGCAGCTCTTCCCAGTTTCTGTACGGTAACTTACGACATCCATAACTTTTTACACATAGCTTAAAATCGAGTGATTCCAACGGCTATAAATCACTCTAAGAGTTTACTCTAACTATTATGAAGGACATAAACCCTAGTTCCTAATACTTATCGACCGAATCTCCAAAACTCTAACGTTGTTCCTACTTAATTCTTTTCTTATCCCTTAGCATGAAATCACTCATTTTTATCCACCAATTCAAACAATACTATCATTTTATCATCACTAAACTTAGAAGAACTTAAGAGGATATAAAATGTTATCTTGAACTTCAGTTTCCAAGAGAGCTTTAGAGTTTCCTACCTCGCCTCTCTTGAGATATCTCACTTTCTCACTATTTTCTCTCACATAACTTCTTTTCTTTCTCAATCTCACTGTTCTCTTGATCAACGTGAGAACTTCAGAGAAGATAGGGAAAAGAAATTGTGATGGGATGGAAATGGTAGACCATGCCTTCTTATCTCTTAATTAAACAAAATCAATCTTTCTTTTATATCCATCAATAAGGATTCTCCACGTTTTGGCTGACTTTTCAACTCAAATCGGGAATGTGTCGACAGCTCATCTATTGTGTCGACCAAAAATTTTCCCTAGGGTTATTTGTGTCGACCACTCGTCCGTTGTGTTGATCGAAGAAAGTTCCCTTAACACTTTTGTGTCGACCGCTCGGTCCTTGGGTCGACCGAAAGTGTTCCAGATGATCCTATTGTGTCGACCCCTCCTAAATCCTGGGGTCGACCGGTAAACAAAGTGTCGGCCCCTCTTCGATCCTGCATTACAATTGTGTCGACCCCTCCCTGATCCTAGGGTCGACCGGAAGCATTATTCATTGTGTCACCCCTCTTAAATTCTGGGGTCGACCGAAAGTTCCAATTGTGTCGACCCCTCCTAAATTATGGGGTCGACCGGATTTTACATGAAGGTCCTTTAGTATATTTAAGGACAAATCCTCATTTACCTGTGGAGGATGACATGCCAAGGGGAGAAGGAAGAATTCCCTCTAGATTTAAGGACAAATCCTCATTTATCCGGTGAGCATAACATGCTAAGGAGACCCTCAGCCGAGTTCGAGCAAAATTTTTATCTATTGAGTGTACTTTTTGTAGGAAACATCTTCCATGGTAAGTTGTTCTAAGAGCCCACTTTGATGGCAAAAGAACGACCCAAACATCTCATCACTTGTGAATCTAGCCTTGTTCCAAGGTAGCATAAAAGAGGAGAGTTTCATGGAGACACCAAGTTTGGCACGCCATTAGCCAAGACCACCATCACTTGGAACCTAGCGTCAA
Source organism: Begonia fuchsioides (assembly GCA_003255005.1). Taxonomy (NCBI): domain Eukaryota; kingdom Viridiplantae; phylum Streptophyta; class Magnoliopsida; order Cucurbitales; family Begoniaceae; genus Begonia; species Begonia fuchsioides. The sequence goes on along the minus strand of QAOC01041064.1, from coordinate 10,280 downwards.
CTTGAGATGAACATGAGGAAAAAGAGAAGGTGGAGAAGCCCGAGTCCTCCATCTTGGAAATCTAGTTCAGTCTAAGACAAACTTGAAGGATATGAGAGTGTTCCTTTTACTTTATTATGTAATTTTATTTTCAAAATACTTTTGCTTCAGGGTTAGAGTATTTTGTTTGTGAGTTTCATGGGTAAGGGGTGAGTTTCATGTGGGTTTTACATGGCTTTATGATTTGTGCTTGTTGGCTTCTTTTGTGTCTCAAAAGAAGAAAGAAGGGGACCTTATTTTAGGAACCACTGTCAATCCAAGCACAAACAATCCTTGGTGGTCCCCCACAATTTCTCTTTTGTCTTTGTAGTCAAATCTGTTAAAGAGTTTTGAATCCTCCATTTGGGACCAATAATCATAGTTTTGACATTGGTTTTTAAACCAATTTTGAGGCACTTTGTATTTGTTTGAACATTAGTGAAAAATTACAATTTTGAATCCCATCTCCTTGGTAGAGAATGTCTCACAAGACTCGTGCTTTTTGGTGAGTCATATCTAGCCAACTCTAAAAGCCCCTTGAAGGTTTTACTTATGTTCTGAGCTTGGGTAAGCTAGGCCAATGCTGCCACATCCAGCCACTCTCAGTGGACGTTCAAGTGAGACTGCTTTTCCACATGGCTCCCCTCCCATCTCTCGTTCTTTCCCTTTCTACCTTCATATCTCTAAATTATTTCCCACTCCTTGGAACCCTTTCAGCCATAAAAATCTCTTCCACTCTCATTTATTGGCTACAGTTTTTGCTAAGAGCTTATAATTCAAGCAAGTTGAGACCACGTGGGAAATGTTTGTTATCAACCACGAGACTTAAATTTGGTTGTTTTGTGGCATGTGAACAGATTCATGTGACACGCGGAAAGTTTGTATGACATGTGATAAACGTTTATTATGGTGCCCAAACATTCGTTTGGAACTTTTTGAGAGCCTTGAATTGGGTACTTTGGTGGCATTCAAGCAGCTTCAGATGACGCATGGAAATTTTGTATGACGTACGAAACAATGGCTTGAATTAGATTTTTCTGTCAAATTTAATCAGGTTCAGAAGACGCGCAGTAACCTATTAGCGGCTTGAAGTAGGTTATTTGGTTGCATTCGAGCTACTTGAAATGAGTCAAGAAAAGTTCGTACAACATACAAGAAATGTTTTGTGCCCTGAACTTTGGAACCATGAACTTTCAACCCTAAACCTTGGAACACTAAACCCTAAACCTTGAACCCTTGAACCTTTAACAGTGGAACTCTTGATTCTTGAACTTTGAACCATGGACATTGAACCATGAACCATGGAACCCTTAACAATTTAACCGTGACCAAGGAACCCTGAACCCTGAACAATTGAAGCGTGACCCAGGAACCCTGAACCCTTAACCCTTGAACAATGGAACCCTTGATTCTTGAACACTGAACCCTAAACCTTGGAACAATGAAACCTCAAAACCTGAACCCTCAATGCTGGATCACTAAACCCTAAACCCTAGAACACTAGAACCCTTAACCCTGGACCCTGGAACCCTTAACCTTGGACCCTTGAACCCTAAACCTTGTACCTTAAAAAACTAGAAACCTAAAAAATAGAATCATAGAAATCTGAACCCTAACTATGAACCATCAAACTCTAAACCTTGGAACCCTTGGACCCTTGATCTTGAACCCTAAACAAAAATACAAGACATTAGAACATAAACCCGAAAACCCTGAACCCTGAACCTTGGAATCTTGGAACCTTGTAGACTTGGAACCCTACACAAGGGAACCTTAAACACTACACCCGGAACCTTGGAACCCTGAACTTTGAAACCCTAAACCTTTTTTTAACGAAAAACCCTAAACCCTAAACCTTGAAACCTAAAACCTTAATCTTGTAGCCCTTGAACCCTAGAACCCCTAACCCTGAACCCTTAAACCCTGAACCTTTGAACCTTGAGCCCTGAAATCCTAGAACCTTAAACTCCAAACTTAAGAAACCTAAACCATGAATCTTAAAACCCTGAACCTTAAACCTTGATCCCTGAACCTTAATTCTAGAAACCTTGAATCGCGGAATCCTGAATCTTGAGCCTTTAAACATGAACCTTTAAACACTAGAGCTCTAAAAACCTGAACTTTGAACCTTGGAAAACTGGAAAATTGGAACCCTAAACCCTGCAACCTTGGAACCTTAAACCCTATAATTCTAAACCTTAAACGTTAAACCTTGGATACTTAAGTCATAGAACCATGGCCTTGGAACCGTGGAACCATAAATTTGGAACACTGAACCCTAAAACTCTGAAACTCAAAACCCTAGAGCCCTGAACCTTGAACCTTGGTAACAAAAACCTTGAAACCTTGAAGCCTAAGCCCAGAGCCCTCGAATTCTGGTACCCTAGAACCCTGAACCTTGGAACTCCAAAAACTTGGAACTTTGAACCCTAGAATCGTGAACCCTAAACCATAGACCTTGAACCTTGAAACCTTTAATCCAGAACCCCGAACCCTGACACTCTAGAACCTTGAACAATGACTAATATTCCCTAAACCCTCAAACTTGAAACACAGAACCCTAATTCCTTAACCACGAACCCTAGAACTCTAAAACTTTACACCTTGAACATTGGAACCTTGAATAAGAAACCTAGAAAACATGTACCTTGAACCATAGAACAGGTAAACCTAAACTTTGAAACCTTGAACCCTAAACCATAAAACTGTGAAACCCTTGATCCATAGATCTTTGAACCCAAAATCTTTAAACTCTGAATATTGGAACCTTGGACCTTGGAATCCTGAATCTCTTAAACCAAAGAATCTTGAACAATAAACCCTAAACCCTAGAACCATGAACTTTGATACCCTAAACAATGAAACCCTAAACCTTGGAACCATGAACCATAGAACCATGAACTTTAAACCCTGAACCTTAAACCATTGAAGCCTGATACCTTGCAACCTTGAACCTTGGAACCCTTAACGCTTAACCTTAAACCCTAAACCCTGGAACCTTGAAAGTTAGAACCATTAAAATTCGAACAAATATTTTTGGAACCCTAAACTCTAAACCCTAGAACCCTGAACAAGTAATCTTGAACCCTAGATCCTTGAACCTTGGAACTCTTGACTCAAAACCCTAAAAATTCAGAACTCCACAACTCTGTAACCTTTATATCTTAAACGTTGAACCCTATGACCCTTGAACCCTAGAACACTTGAACCCCGAACGTTGGATCCATAAACCTTGAAACCTTGAAACATGATCCCAAAAGTTCTAGAACCTTGGAACCCTAGAACATTAAACCCTAGAACCCACAACCCTGAAACCCTGAACAGTAATACCTAGAACCTTGGAACTCTTGAACCTTAAACCTTGAAACCTTGAACTCCTCATTCTAAACACTCAGCCTTAAACCTTGGAACATTGTCCCCTTGAACCATGAACCCTATTACTAGAACCTTGAACCCTAAACCAACCTTTGATTCTTGAACCCTGCACCGTAAACCCAAGAACCCAGGAAGCCCAAACACTATAATCTTAAACGATAAACCTAAACCGTGGACCCTGAATCCTAAACTCCCTTTAACATTGGACACTAGAACCTCATAAAACATGAACCCTGAACTTTGAACCCTAAAAATTTTGAACCCTAGAACTCTAAACCCTAAACCCTAAAGTGTTAAACCCTAAACCTTAAAACCCATAACCCTGAACCCTTAACCCTTAACCCGGGTTATTTAAACATGAAAACTAGATTTATTTAAAACATATTACAAAATTTTAGGTTTATTATTTAAATCCAGGTCTAGAACTTAAAAATGTGGAATCTTGAACACAGGACCCTTAATAATGTCCTNACCCCTTTCCAATGATATTTAGGTAACTTACTCTTTCTTTCTTTTATCTTTATCTTTCATTGGTTATCTTAGCTCAACTCAAAATAACCATTTTTATATCATGTTTCATATGAAATCTCATGTATGTAAATAGTTTGTAACTTTCAAGAAGACATGATGCATGAGATGCTCATGAACATGCTCGGTCTAAATGTATCAAGTAGTCAAATAATGTTCATCACACTAAAACAACTATTCATCAGATCATAAACTCAATGATGTTTTTATACATCATTTTATACCAACGTTTCATCTTGACATACAGACACGAAATAGGAATGGGAATAATGGAAATATTTTGGATCGGCAGATTTTTAGGGATTACTCGAAAAATCAGATTCGGGATAAACTTTGGGCGCTTGGATCTCGTAAATGGGGGTGAGATTTTTAACAGAATTTTGGGGAGATCTTAAGGGATGAAATTAAAATATGCTCTCCAAAAATGAAGGGATTCTCATGCACGGATTTAAATATTTTCGGACGATGGTCAAAACGGTTAAGGGGATAATTTAGGTTTTCTCAGCAGATCCGAGAAAACAAGGATGATTTAGAAATGATTGTAACTTGTAAACGGGGATGAGTTTAGAGCTGAAATTTTGAGATTTTATAAATAAATACTGGTAGAAAAATACCTCAAAATTTGGAAAAATTCTCACGGATGGTTTGGGAATTGTAGAGGCGAAATAGAAGACGGATGTGGAATGGCCAGAAACAGGGATTTGCAGTAAAAGGTGATTCTTTTCACGTAAAAATGGATGCTTGAGCTGATGATCCATACTCTCACCCTTAGACCATGAAGATGGCTGGAGAAATGTGGTAAGAATAGGTTGTCCTAGCTCGAAGGATGACCAACTCCGGTTGTCTCTCGGTGGCCGGATTTGGGATTCCGGAGACCGAGTCTTTGGAGGAAAAACTCCAAAGGGGGAGATTCAAAATTTGAAAAGAAAAATCTTCTAAATTCAAATATGAGATTACAAGCTAGGATGGGGGGATTTAATAAGCCAAAAAGGGAGGGAAATTCGTGATCTCATTCGGTTGGTTAAGATCCACCGAATATTCAATTTGTCGCACAAAAATGAAAGGATAATGTGGACCAATGAGGAGACTTGTTTTGAAATAAGATAAACTCAACTTTGAACTGGTAAAAAAACCCTTCATTTTGTACCCGAAAGACCCTCTTTTCAGCCAAAGAAAAACCCCCATGAAAATCCATGCAATTCATGCAAAAGTTCACGCAAATAAGAAATAACCGAGAAACCCTAATCCTAATCCGATCGTGGATGGCTCTTCTTGGGCTCTCTGTGACTGCATCGTTTGACAGAGCAAACAGTGTGTAATTTGATTGTTCTACCACTTTCTAGAAACCTTAAAGGATTGGATACACTTGTTATGAAGACGTTGTCTTCATTAGAGGGTGGTTTGGGTGTCAAATTGGCAGAGCAAGCTTCAGAGGTTCAGTTGTGCCGGATCAAATTGTGGTCCTCATGCTTTGTTGCTTGGTCCACTAGCATGGGCCTTCAAAGAAAGAATTAGAGCTGAAAAAGGTTGAATTCTTCAATGATATAGGGAGCCACAAAATTAGAAAACACATTAGATAAACATTCATGGCAAGAGAATTTTTTGGCCCTCCATATCATGTCACATACCAGGCATATAATAACATATTAAAACAAATTGCTTTTGTTCTATGATGTAGATTAAATTAAGGGATAAACATACATAATACTACTAACTTGTTTATCATTAGCATGTTTTTCCAGTAGAAGGTAGAACTGTCCCTTTTATTACCTAAGATCAATACAAATTTTCAGAATCAATGTCATGTTTTGGGTGTAACTTCAAAATATCATAACTTGTTCCATATACCATAAAATGATGTGATTCCAAAGCCCATATGTCACTAAAATTGTCTTATTTGACGTGCTAAAAGATTTAGGGTATTGGATTAGTCTAGCATTGGTTCTAGACACAATATTCGAAANGTTCTAGACACAAAATTTGAAATTGCACTGAATTGATAGTTTTTTGCCAAATTAATGCACAACCTCTATTAATTCGAAAGTCTCATCATATATAAAAAGAATATGTGATATTCCAACTTGATAAGTTAACCTTAAAAGAACCATGGACCAAAACTTCTAATTTTCGTTTACCACTCACAGTCAACTTAAAAAACCATTGATGATTTTATAATTTTTATTTATCTTTAATGCAATTATGTGAATAACCATAATTAATCTAAACCTCGTAATATAAGGTCATACCTTTTGATTTCTAGCTTAATGGATTCTTCTTTATGAGAGGAATACTTCTCCTAAGAAGATTGGAGGCCAAATTTAACTCCTTCCCCTTCAACTCTCACTTTCTCTCTTTGAAACTCTTTTCTCTCACTTTTTCTCTATTTCATCCCTTCTAACGCTTCAGCACAAAAATGGCTAATGATCAGCCACTCTCCAGTATTTCTAGATGGCTCATGAGGTGAAAATACCTTGTTGCTAAATTTATCCATTTAGTTTTACCATTTGACCATTACTTGTTCCTTTAATTGCTAAATACCTTCATTATCATCTCTTAAATCGTATCTAGCTTAACTAATTAGTTCACATAAGTTCTCAGCTAATCCTCAAGACTATTTAAATTTATCTTGATTTGTAAACCTTATTGATAAACCTTAATAACCAAATAATTTTCCCTAAGTATGCCTTAATCATGATTGGCACTAATCATACAATGACACATGTCATATTCTAATTGGTCTTTCATTGCTACTACTAATTCAACATGAGTCACTGTAAACAATTTCTAATACATCTTTTTTAGCTTAAAGCACTTAATATGCACACTGGTATTACACCTTGGATCATGGATCCTTGTAACCTTTGAACTCTTAGCCTTTAACCCTAGAACCCTAAACTCTATAACCCGCAACCCTGGAACCCCTAACCTTGAAAGCCTAAACCGTAAACCATGGAACCAAACCGTGAACCATGTAACCCTAAAAACCTAAAACCAATAATATTGGAACGTTGGAATCTTAAATCTTGAACCCTAAAACTCTCCAACCCTAGAGCCTTGAATCCTTAAACCTGGAACCTATAGCCCTTGAATCTTGAAATTTGGAACGATTAACCTTGAACCCTAAACACTAGAGCAATCGAATTCCTTAACCCTAGAACCCTTAACCCAAAACCCTGAACCATAAAACCATGGAACCATGATCTTGAAACTTGGAACCCTAAATCCTAAACCCTCAACCCTGAAACCCTAAATCCTTATTTGTGAACCTTGGAACCTTAAATTATGGATCGCTTAATCGTGGACCTTAAACCTAGAAAATCTCAAAACATGGTACCCTAAACCCTGAACCCTGAACCCTAAAAATTTAATGCTGAACCATGGAACCCTCGAACCCTAAACCTAGAACCTTGGAACCTTAACTTTTGACCCTAGAACCTTGAATCTTGTACCCTCAACCCTTGAACACTAAACCCTTGAACATAGACCCCTCGAACCGCGAAACCCAAACTCTCGACCTTAGAACCCCAAGAACCCTGAACCCTAAGTTTAGAACCATGAAACCCCTAAACACTAGAACCCAAAACCTTGCACCACAAAGCCTTGAACTTCGGAACCTTGAAAGTTGAACCCTATACTTTTGAACCATAAAAACATGAACCTAGCCTATAAACTTGGAACCTTGAACCTTAAAACCATGAACCATCAACCCTAAAACTTTAAACCTCAAATCTTTCCATCAACTTTGGAACCCTAGAACCCTCAAACCCTTAAAACATAAACCTTAAACCATAAATCCTCAACCGTGAATCTTAAAACCCTGAACCATAGAACCTTGAAACATAACCCTAAACCCTTGAATTTCAGAACACCAAACCCATAACCTTGGAACCCTTAATTCTAGGACCCTTAAACTCTTGAACTGTGGAACCCTAGAACCCTTGAACCATAGAACCCCTAAAATCCTTGAACCCTGAACCCTGAACATTGGAACCCTAAACTCTAGAACCCAAAAACCTTCTAACCTAAGAACCCAAAATGCCTTGAACCTTGCAACCTTAAACCTTGAAAGCATAAAAACAGAACTCTTAAACCATGAACTTTAAAATCCTACAACACTTGAACTCTTAACCATGAACCCTTTAACCTCAACCTTTAACCTTGAAAACCTACACCTTGAAATATTGAACATTGAACCCTGGAATACAGGAACGTTAAACTTGAACCCTAAAACCCTAAACCTTGGAACCCTAGAACAATGAACCCTTAACTTTAAACACTTTAATTTTGCACTCTAAAACACTAGAAGCCTTGAACCCCAAACCCCAAACCCTGAACCCTCCACCCCTTAAACTTAAAACCCTGAACCCTAAACCTTTAAACCCTTAACTCTAAATCATGGAACCCTGAACCCTAAACCTTTAAACCCTTAACTCTAAATCATGAAACCCTAAACCCTAGAACTCAAGAACCTTGTAACCTTTGAACCTTGAACCCAAGAACCATGAATCATGAACCCTAAACCTTGAAACCCTAAACCCTTAACCATGGAACCTTGAACCTTGGAACCATTAACCTTTAACCTTAGAACCATGAACCTTATAACCATAAACCCTGGAACTCTGGAACCATGGAACCCTTGAACCTTGAACCCTGAACAATGAACCTTTAAAGCCTAGAATCCTTAACCCTGGAACCCTAGACTATGGAACCCTAGAACCCTCAATCAGTGAATCTCAAACACTACACGTTCCTATAACCCTTGAACCTTGAACCCTTAAAACCCTAGAACCTCAAAACCATGAATGTGAATTATAAACCCTTAGCCATAGAACCTTGAATACATAATGCTAAACCTTGGAACCCTAGAACCTTGGAACTCTAGAACCCAAAAACCTAGAACCCTTATACCATAAATCTTTGACCATGAAAATCAAGAACTATAGAAATTTAAACCTTTAAACCCTAAACCCCAAACCTTAGAACACTAAACCCCGAACCATAGAACCCTGAACCCTAACCCTATAACCCTGGAACCTAGACTCCTTAAACTTTAATCCCATAACCTTGAACCTTGGAACCCTGAAACCCTAACTCGGAAATCCTGAACCTTGAAACTTAGACATGAGAAACTTGAAAACTGGGAACCCTAAAATCCCAAACCCTTAGGCCATTAACCTTGATCTTTTGACCCTAGAACCCTTTAAATCATGAATATTGAACCCGTGGAACTCTGTACCCTAGAATCTTAAAACCCGAAAACCTAAACCCTAGAATACTAACCCTATATCTTGGAATCCTGGAACCATAAACCCTAAACCTTGAAAACTAAACCTTGAATACTAAACCCTTGAACCTTTAAAATGTAAAAACCTTGAAACCCTTGAGCATCAAATCCTTAACCCTAGAACCCTAAACACTGAACCCAAGAACATAGAAACCCTCAACCTTTAACTTTGGACCCCAGAATCCTTAAACCTTGTACCCTTAACCTAGAAATTTTAACCCCGAAACCCTTGAACCCAAGAAACCTTAACCCTGAACTTTGGAACCCCTAACCTTAAAACCTTGAATCGTGGGATGCCAAACCCTGAATCCTAGAACCCAGAACTCTAGACCTCGTAGCCTTGGATTCCTTAATCCTAAACCATTAACTTTTAAATACGAACCCTAGAATCCAGAAACTCAAAATCACTAAACTCCGAACACTAGAACCATGGAACTCTGAACCTTGAACCATGTAGCGTAATTCCTAAACCTTGGAACCCTAACCTTTCAATACTGAACCCTGAACCATAAACTTTGGAAACCTAGAACATTGGAACCCTTTTTTTTGGACCATGGAAACCAAAAACTTGGAACCCCGAAACCTCATAATCTTGGAACTTTGAACCTTGGAACCCTGAACCCTACGCCCTAAACCTTGGAACTCTAAGAGCTAAAGTCATAAACCTTAAACTTTGGAACTCCAGAAACCAGGAACCCTGGACCTTTAACCCTGAAACACTTAACCCTAGATTCTTTGAGCCGTAAACACTAAAATCTTGAACCTTAGACCCTAGAACCCTAGAATTTTGAACCCTAGAAACCTGAACCTTGATCTTTGCACCCTATAATCACTAGAACCTGTAATACAGAACTTTAAACCTTAGAACCCCGAACCTTAAACACTAAACCCTAAAACCTTAAAACCTTGAACCCTAGAATCCTCAACCTTGAACACTCGAACCCTGAACTCTTGATCTTTCGAACCCTTAAACCTTTGAACCATGAACCGTGAACATTGAACCCTAAAACCCTTGACCCTAGCACCCTTAACCCAAAACCCTATAACCCTTGAACCATGGAACCCTAAAGTTAGA
>QAOC01041062.1:14111-57779 GCA_003255005.1 Begonia fuchsioides | reverse complement strand
TCAAAGAGTGTATGTACATTTTTAATTCGACGGTATTTTAAGTAAACTATTTTATGAGCTAAAGATAGTTTTCAGAAATTTAAAGAAAACAAATTTTTCACCTAAGTAAGTAAGCAAGAACAAAGTCAGTAAGTAAGTAAGTAAGATAAGCAAGTAAGCGGTAACTCTGGAATCAGGTCCGCCAATCTTCGTCCTTCTAAGAAAAAATAACCATCAGAAAGTTCGGTCGCTATGTGAAGACGTGGGAATGACAAGGTAATAGCAATGCATTTTGATTACTTCGTCACCAAGTAAACCTTTTTCAAAGTAGGGTTCGGGCCCCAAATAAACCCAAAAGTTTAATTGCAACATAAAAAAGTTATAACAAGAGTGGTTGGTGCTTTTACGCATGTATCTGGTGTTAAAACGAGTACAAATAAGAGAAAGAGGGAATAAAAACATTTTTTTGCACTAATTTTAGGAGCTGGTTAATTGTCTGAATGGACCCGTTTCAGGTTCTGAGAGGAGCCAATCTTTGTCGTCGGATATCAAGTGTATGAATGAGGGGAAACAAGTAAGAAAAAATAATAATTTAAAACTTCGGTCGCAATGTGAAGACATGGGAATGACAAGGTAATAACAAAACATTTTGATTACTTGGTCAACAAGTAAACTTTTTTCAACATCAGGTTCGGGCATTAAATCGTCCTAAAAGTTTAATTGCAAAATAAAAAGTTATAACAAGAGTAGTTCGAGCTTTTACGCACGTATCTGGTGTTAAAACGAGTACAGATAAGAGAAAGAGTGAAAAAAGGGATTTTTTTGCATTAATTTTAGGGGCTGGTTACTTGTTTGAATGGACCCGTTCCGATTTCCGAGAGGAGCCAATCTTCATCCTCCGATGTCAAGTGTATGTATGAGGGGAAACAAGTGAGAAAAAAATAACCATCAGAAACTTCGGTCGCTATGTGAAGATGTGGGAAAGACAAGGTAATAGCAAGGCATTGTCATTACTTGGTCACCAAGTAAACTTTTTTCAACGTCAGGTTCAGGCTAAAAATCATCCTATAAGTTTTATTGCAACATAAAAAATTTATAACAAGAGTGGTTGGTGCTTTTACGCATGTATCTGTTGTTAAAACGAGTAAAGATAAGAGAAAGAGAGAATAAAAATATTTTTTTGCACTAATTTTAGGGGCTGGTTACTTGTCTGAATATACCCGTTTCGGGTTCCGAGAGGAACCAATCTTCATCATCAGATGTCAAGTGTATGTATGAGGGTAAACAAGTAAGAAAAAATAATCATCGGAAACTTCGGTCGCTATGTGAAGATGTGGAAATAACATGGTAATAACAAAGCATTTTGATTACTTGGTCACCAAGTAAAGTTTTTTCAACGTCGGGTTTGGGATCCAAATCATCCCAATAGTTTAATTGCAACTTAAAAAAGTTATAGCAAGAGTGGTTGGTGCTTTTACGCACGTATCTGGTGTTAAAAAGAGTACAGATAAGAGAAAGAGGGAAACAAACCATTTTTTGCACTAATTTTAGGGGCTGGTTACTTTTCTGAATGGAACCATTCCGGGTTCTGAGATTAGCCAATCTTCTTCCTCGGATGTCAAGTGTATGTATAAGGGGAAACAAGTAAGAAACAATAACCATCAAAAACTTCTGTCGCTATGTGAAGACGTGGGAATGACAAGGTAATAGCAGGGCATTTTCATTACTTGGTCACAACGTAAACTTTTTTTAACGTTGGGTTCGGGCTTCGAATCATCCCAAAAGTTTAATTGCAACATAAAAAAGTTATAACAAGAGTGGTTAGTACTTTTAGGCACGTATCTTGTGTTAAAACGAGTACAAAAAAGAGAAAGAGGTAATAAAGACATTTTTTTGCACTAGTTTTAGGGGATGGTTACTTGTCTGAATGGACCCATTCTGGGTTCCGAGATGAGCGAATCTTCGTCCTTCAATTTCAAGTGTATGTATGAGGGGAAAGAAGTAAGAAAAAATAATCATCGAAAACTTCGGTCGCTATGTGAAGACGTGGGTATGACAAGAAAATAGCAAGGCATTTTGATTACTTTGTGAGAAAGTAAACTTTTTTCAACGTCGGGTTCGGGCTCCAAATTGTCCCAAAAGTTCAATTGCAACATAAAAAAGTTATAACAAGAGTGGTTGGTGATTTTACACACGTATCTGGTGTTAAAACAAGTACAGATAAGAGAAAGAGGGAAAAAATGCATTTTTTCACAATAGAATTAGGGGCTTGTTACATGTCTGAATGGATCCGTTACGGTTTCTGAAAGTAGCCAATCTTCGTCCTCGAATGTCAAGTGTATGTATGAGTGACATCAAGTAAGAAAAAATAACCATTTAAAACTTCTGTCGCTATGTGAAGGCGCGAGAATGACAAGCTAATAACAAGACATTTTGATTAGTCGGTCACCAAGTAAACTTTTTCAACATCCGGTTCGGGCTACAAATCATCATAAAAGTTTAATTGCAACATTAAAAATTTATAACAGAAGTGGTTTGTGCTTTTACACACGAATCTGGTGTTAAAACGAGTACAGATCAGAGAAATAAAGAAAGAAAAAGCATTGTTTTGCAGTAAATTTTGGATCTTGTTACTTGTCTAAATGAACAAGTTATTTGTTCCAAGAGGAGCCAATCTTTGCCCTTGGCTGTCAAGTGTATGTATGAGGGGAAACAAGTAAGAAAAAATAACCATTGGAAACTGCGGTCGCTATGTAAAGACGTGAGAATGACAAGGTAATAACAAGGCATTTTAAGTACTTGGTCACCAAGTAAACTTTTTTCAACATCGGGTTTGGGCTCCAAATCATCCCAAAAGTTTAATTACAACATAAAAATGTTATAACAAGAGTGGTTGATGCTTTTACAGACGTATCTTGTGTTAAAATGAGTACAGATAAGAGAAAGACGTAAAAAAGGATTTTTTTTTGCATTAACTTTAGGCGCTAGTTACTTATCTGAATGGACCCGTTCTGGATTTCAAGAGGAGCCAATATTCGTCATCGGCTTTCAAATGTATGTATGAGGGCAGAAAAGTAAGAGAAATTAACCATTAGAAATTTCGGTTGCTATGTGAAGGTGTGGGAATGACAAGGTAATAACAAGGCATTTTGATTACTTGGTCACAAAGTAAACTTTTTTCAACGTACGGTTTAGGCTCTAAATCGTCTTGAAAGTTTAACTGCAACATAAAAAAGTTATAACAAGAGTGGTTTGTGCTTTTACGCACATATCTGGTGTTAAAACGAGTACAGATAAGAGAAAGAGGGAAAAAACATTTTTTTGCACTAATTTTAGGGGCTAGTTACTTGTCTGAATGGACCCGTTTTGGGTTCCGAGAGGAGCCATTCTTCGTCCTACGATGTCAAGTGTATGTATGATGGGAAACAAGTAAGAAAAAATAACCATCTGAAATTTTTATCGCTATGTAAAAGCGTGGGAATGACAAGGTAATAACAAGGCATTTTGATTACTTGGTCACCAAGTAAACTTTTTTCAACGTCAGGTTCAGGCTCCAAATCATCCCTAAAGTTTAATTGCAACATAAAAATGTTTTAAATAGAGTATTTGGTGCTTTTACGCACGTATCTGGTGTTAAAACTAGTACATATAAGAGAAAGAGAGGAAAAATGCATTTTTTAGCACTAATTTTAGGGGCTCGTTACTTGTCTGAATGGACTCGCGTTCTGAGAGAAGCCAATCTTCGTCCTCCGATGTCAAGTGTATATATGATGGGAAAGAAGTAAGAAAAAATAACTATCGGAAACTTCGGTCGCTATGTGAAGACGTAGGAATTACAAGGTAGTAGAAAGGCATTTTGATTACTTGGTCACCAAGTAAACTTTTTTCAACGTCGGCTTCAGCTCCAAATCACCCTAAAAGTTTAATTGCAACATAAAAAAGTTATAACAATAGTGGTTGGTGCTTTTACGCACGTATCTGGTGTTAAAACAAGTACATATAAGAGAAAGAGGGAAAAAATGCATTGTTTAGCACTAATTTTAGGGGCTGGTTACTTGTGTGAATGGAATCGGGTTCCGAGAGAAGCCAATCTTTGTCCTCCGATGTCAAGTGTATGTATGACGAAAAACAAGTAAGAAAAAATAACCATCGGAAACTTCCGTCACTATGTGAAGACATGAGAATGACAAGGTAATAGCAAGGCATTTTGATTACTTGGTTACTAAGTAATCTTTTTTCAACGTCTGGCTCCAAATCTTCCAAAAAATTTAATTACAAAATAAAAAAGTGATAACAAGTGTGGTTGGTGCTTTTACGAACGAATCTGGTGTTAAAACGAGTACACATAAAAGAAAGAGGGAAAATATGGCATTTTTTTAATTTATTTTAGGGCCATCTTACTTGTCTGAATGGACCCATTCTGGGTTTTGAGAGGAGCCAATCTCTCGGTCAAGGGTATGTATGAGGGGAAAAAAGTAAGAAAAAATAACCATCGGAAACTTCGGTCGCTATGTGAAGGCGTGAGAATGACAAGGTAATAACAAGGCATTTTGATTACTTGGTCACCAAGTAAACTTTTTTCATCGTCGGGTTCGGGATCCAAATCATTACAAAAGTTTAATTGCAACATAAAAAAGTAATGACTAGAGTGGTTGGTGCTTTTACGCACGAATCTGGTATTAAAACGAGTACAGATAACAGAAAGAAAGAAAAAAAAGGCATCTTGTTGCACTAATTTTAGGAGCTGGTTACTTGTCTGAATGAACTAGGTATGGGTTCCGAGAAGAGCCAATCTTCGTCCTCGGCTGTCAAGTTGATGTATCAGGGGAAGCAAGTAAGAAAAAAAACCATCAGAAACTTCGGTCGCTATGTGAAGGCATGGTAATGACAAGGTAATAGCAAGGGATTTTGATTACTTGGTCCCCAAGTAAAAATTTTTCCACTTCAGGTTCGGGATCCAAATCGTCCCAAAAGTTTAATTGTAACATAAAAAAGGTGTAATAGCAACGCATTTTGATTACTTAGTCACCAAGTACACTTTTTTCAACGCGGGTTGGGGTTCCAAATCTTTACAAAAGTTTAATTCCAATATAAAAAAGTTTTAACCAGAGTGGTTTGTGCTTTTACGGACGTATCTGGTGTTAAAACGAGCATAGATAAGAGAAAGAGGGAAAAAATGCATTTTTAGGGGCTGGTTACTTATCTGCCAAGGTTATGTAGTGGGGAAAACAAGTAAGAAAAAATAACTATAAAAAACTTCGGTCGCTATGTAAAGGCGTGATAATGACAAGGTAATAGCAAGGCATTTTGATTACTTGGTCAACAAGTAAACTTTTTTCAATGTCGGGTTCGGGTTCCAAATCTTCCCAATAGTTTAATTGCAACATAAAAAAGTTATAACAAGAGTGATTGATACTTTTACACACGGATCTGGTGTTAAAACGATTACAAATAAGAGAAAGAGGAAAAAAAAACATTTTTTTGCACTAATTTTAGGGGCTGGTTACTTGTCTGAATGGACCAGTTTTGGGTTTTGAGAAGAGCCAATCTTCTTCCTCGGCTGTCAAGGTTATGTATTAGGGGAAACAAGTAAGAAAAAATAACCATAAAAAACTTCGGTCGCTATGTGAAGACGTGGGAATGAAATGATAATAGCAAGGCATTTTGATTACTTGGTCACCAAGTAAACTTTTTTCAATGTCGGGTTCGGGTTCCAAATCTTCCCAAAAGTTTAATTGCAACATAAAAAAGTTATAACAATAGTGGTTGGTACTTTTACACATGGATCTGGTGTTAAAACGATTACAAATAAGAGAAAGAGGAAAAAAAAGCATGTTTTTGCACTAATTTTAATGGCTGGTTACTTGTATGAATGGACCAGTTATGGGTTTTGAGAGGAACCAATCTTCTTCCTCGGCTGTCAAGGTTATGTATTAGGGAAAACAAGTAAGAAAAAATAACTATCAAAAACTTCGGTCGCTATGTAAAGGCGTGGTAATGACAAGGTAATAACAAGGCATTTTGATTACTTAGTCACCAAGTAAACTTTTTTCAATGTCGGGTTCGGGTTCCAAATCTTCTCACAAGTTTAATTGCAACATAAAAAAGCTATAACAATAGTGGTTGGTACTTTTACACATGGATCTTGTTTTAAAACGATTACAGATAAGAGAAAGAGGAAAAAAAGGCATTTTTTTGCACTAATTTTAGGGGCTAGTTACTTGTCTGAATGGACCAGTTATGGGTTTTGAGAGGAGCCAATCTTCTTCCTTGGCTGTCAAGGTTATGTATTAGGGGAAACAAGTAAAAAAATAACCATAAAAAACTTCGGTCGCTATGTGAAGGCGTGGTAATGCAAGGTAATAGCAAGGCATTTTGATTACTTGGTCCCCAAGTAAAAAATTTTCCACTTCAGGTTCGGGATCCAAATCGTCCCAAAAGTTTAATTGTAACATAAAAAAGGTGTAACAAGTGTGGTTGCTACTTTTACGCATGAATCTCGTGTTAAAATGAGTACAGATAAGAGAAAGAAAGAAACAAAGACAAATTTTTGCACTAATTTTAGGAGCGGGTTACTTGTCTGAATTAACAAATTATGGGTTCCGAGAGGAGCCAATCTTCGTCCTTGCCTTTGAAGTGTATATATGAGGGAAATTAACTATGAAAAAATAACCATCGGAAACTTTGGTCGCTATGTGAAGGCGTGATAATGACAAGGTAACAGCAAGGCATTTTGATTACTTGGTCACCAAGTAAACTATGTTGAACGGCGGGTTCGGGCTCCAAATCATCCAAAAAGTTAAATTGCAACATAAAAAAGTTATAACAAGAGTTGTTGGTGCTTTTACGGACGCATCTTGTGTTAAAACGAGTACAAATAAAAGAAAGAGGGAAAAATAAATTTTTTTGCACTAATTTCAGAGGCTGGTTACTTGTCAAATTTGAGTTGTTCCGGGGTTGAATGGACCCGTTCTGGGTTTTGAGAGGAGCTAATTTTTGTCCTCTGATGTCAAGTGTATGTATGAAGGGAAACAAGTAAGAAAAAATAACCATAAGAAACTTCGGTCGCTATGTGAAGACGTGGGAATGACAAGGTAATAGCAAGGCATTTTTAATACTTAGTCACCAAGAAAAGTTTTTTCAACGTCGGGTTCAGGCTCCAAATCGTCCCAAAAGTTTAATTGCAACATAAAAATGTTATAACAAGAGTGGTTCGTGCTTTTACGCACGTATCTGGTGTCAAAAGGAGGACATATAAGAGAAAGAGGGAAAAAAACATTTTTTTGTACTGATTTTAGGGGCTGGTTACTTGTCCAATTTGACTTGTTCCGGGTTCTGAGAGGAGCCAATCTTCTTCCTCCGATGTGAAGTGTATGTACGAGGGGAAACAAGTAAGAAAAAATAACCATCAAAACTTTGGTCGCTATGTGAAGACGTGGGAATGACAAGGTAATAGCAAAGCATTTTGAATTCTTGGTCACGAAGTAAACTTTTTTCAACGTCGGGTTCGGGTTCTAAATCCTCCCAAAAGTTTAATTGGAACATAAAAAAGTTATATAAAGAGTGGTTGGTACTTTTACGCACGCATCTGGTGTTATAACGAGAACGGATAAGAGAAAGAGGGAAAAATGTATTTTTTTGCAATAATTTTAGGGGCTGGTTACTTGTCTGAATGGACCCGTTTCACGTTTTGAGAGGATCCACTCTTCTTCCTCCGATGTAGAGTAAATGTATGACTAAAAACAAGTAAGAAAAAATAACCATCAGAAACTTCGGTCGCTATGTAAAGATGTAGGAATGACAATGTAATAGGAAGACATTTTTATTACTTGGTCAGCAAGTAAACTTTTTTAAATGTTGGGTTCAGGCTCCAAATCATCCCAAAAGTTTAATTGCAACATAAAAAATTTATAACAAAAGTGGTCGGTGCTTTTACGCACGTATCTGGTGTTAAAACGAGTACATGTAAGAAAAAGAGGGAAAAAGACATTTTTTGGATTAATTTTAGGGGCTGGTTACTTGTCTGAATGGACCCGTTCTGGATTCCAAGAGGAGCCAATCGTCGTCCTCTGATGTCAAGTGTATGTATGAGAGGAAACAAGTAAGAAAAAATAACCATCAGAAACTTTGGTCGCTATGAGAATACGTGGGAATGAAAAGGTAATAGCAAGGCATGTTGATTACTTGGTCACCAAGTAAAATTTTTTCAACGTCGGGTTCGGGCTCCAAATCATCCCAAAAGTTTATTTGTAACATAAAAAAGTTATAACAAGAGTGGTTGCTGCTTTTACGCAGGTATCTGGTGTCAAAAGGAGTACGTATAAGAGAAAGAGGGGAAAAAAAAAAAATTTGCACTAATTTTAGGGGCTGGTTAGTTCTCTAAATAGACCTAATCCGGGTTCCGAGAGGAGTCAATCTTCTTCCTCCGATGTGAAGTGTATGTATTAGGGAAAAAAAGTAAGAAAAAATAACCATCGGAAACTTCGGTAGCTATGTGAAGACGTGAGAATGACAAGGTAATAGCAAGGCATTTTGATTACTTAGTCCCAAAGTAAACTTTTTTCAACGTTGGGTTTGGGCTCCAAATCATCCAAAAAGTTTAATTGCAACATGAAAATGTTATAACAAGATTGGTTGGTTCTTTTACGCACGTATCTGGTGTTAAAATGAGTACAGATAAGAGAAAGAGAGAAAAAGGCATTTTTTGCACTAATTTTAGGGGCTAGTTACTTGTCAAAATGGACTTGTTTCGGGCTTCGAGAGGAGCCAATCTTCGTCCTCCGATGTCAAGTGTATGTATGAGGGGAAACAAGTAAGAAAAAATAACCATTAAAACTTCGGGTGTTATGTGAAGACGAGGGAATGACAAGGTAATAGCAAGGCATTTTGATTAATTGGTCACAAAGTAAAATTTTTTCAACATCGGATTCGGGTTCCAAATCCTCCCAAAAGTTTAATTGCAACATAAAAAAGTTATATAAAGAGTGGTTGGTACTTTTATGCACGTATCTGGTGTTAAAACGAGTACGGACAAGAGAAAGAGGGAAAAAAACATTTTTTTGCACTAATTTTAGGGGCTGGTCCCTTGTCTGAATGGACCCGTTACAGGTTTCTAGAGGAGCCAATCTTTGTCGTCGGATGTCAAGTGTATGTATGAGGGTAAACAAGTAAGAAAAAATAATCATTTGAAACTTCGGTAGCAATGTGAAGACGTGAGAATGACAAGGTAAAAACAAAGCATTTTGATTACTTGGACACCAAGTAAACTTTTTTCAACGTCGGGTTCGGGATCCAAATCATCCCAAAAGTTTAATTGCAACATAAAAAATTTATAACAAGAGTGGTTGGTGCTTTTACGCACGTATCTGGTGTTAAAACGAGTACAGATAAGAGAAAGAAGGAATTAAAGCATTTTTTTGCACTAATTTTAGGGGCTGGTTACTTGTATGAATGGAACCGCTTCGGGTTTCGAGATGAGAAAATCTTCGTCCTCCGATGTCAAGTGTACGTATGAGGGGAAACAAGTAAGAAAAAATAACCATTGGAAACTGCGGTGGCTATGTAAAGACGTGGGAATGACAAGGTAATAGCAAGGCATTTTAAGTACTTGGTCACCAAGTAAACTTTTTTCAACGTCGGGTTTTGGCTCCAAATCGTCCCAAAAGTTTAATTACAACATAAAAATGTTATAACAAGAGTGGTTGATGCTTTTACAGACGTATCTTGTTTTAAAATGAGTACAGATAAGAGAAAGAGGTAAAAAAGGATTTTTTTTGCATTAACTTTAGGCGCTAGTTACTTATCTGAATGGACCCGTTCTGGATTTCGAGAGGAGGCAATATTCGTCATCGGCTTGCAAGTGTATGTATGAGGGCAGAAAAGTAAGAGAAAATAACCATCAGAAATTTTGGTTGCGATGTGAAGGTGTGGGAATGACAAGGTAATAACAAGATATTTTGATTACTTGGTCACCAAGTACACTTTTTTCAACGTAGGGTTTGGGCTCTAAATCATCCCGAAAGTTTAATTGCAACATAAAAAAGTTATAACAAGAGTGGTTTGTGCTTTTACGCACATATCTGGTGTTAAAACGAGTACAGATAAGAGAAAGAGGGAAAAAACATTTTTTTGCACTAATTTTAGGGGCTAGTTACTTGTCTGAATGGACCCGTTTTGGGTTCCGAGAGGAGCCATTCTTCGTCCTACGATGTCAAGTGTATGTATGATGGGAAACAAGTAAGAAAAAATAACCATCGGAAACTTTGGTCGCTATGTGAAGACGTGGGAATGACAAGGTAATAGCAAGGCATTTTGATTACTTGGTCACCAAGTAAACTTTTTTCAACGTCAGTTTCAGGCTCCAAATCGTCCCAAAAGTTTAATTGCAACATAAAAATGTTTTAAATAGAGTATTTGGTGCTTTTACGCACGTATCTGGTGTTAAAACTAGTACATATAAGAGAAAGAGGGAAAAAAAATATTTTTTTGCACTAATTTTAGGGGCTAGTTACTTATCTGAATGAACCCAATTATAGGTTTTGAGAGGAGCCAATTTTCGTCCTCTGCTGTCAAGTGTATGTATGAGGGGAAACAAGTAATAGCAAGGCATTTTGATTATTTGGTCACCAAGTAAACTTTTTTCAACCTCGGGTTCAGGCTCTTAATCCCCTCAAAAGTTTAATTACAACATAAAAAAGTTATATAAAGAGTGGTACTTTTACGCACATATCTAGTGTTTAAAAAAGTACGGATAAGGGAAAGAGGGAAAAAACCATTTTTTTCCACTAATTTTAGGGGCTGGTAACTTGTCTAAATGGATCCGTTACGAGTTCCGTGAGTCAATCTTCTTCTTTGGATGTCAAGTGTATGTATGAGGGGAAACAAGTAAGAAAAAATAATCATTTGAAACTTCGGTCGCAATGTAAAGACGTGGTAATGACAAGGTAATAACAAAGCATTTTGATTACTTGGTCACCAAGTAAACTTTTTTCAACTTCGGCTTCGGGCTCCATATGATCCCAAAAGTTTAGGGGCTGGTTACTTGTCTGAATGGATCCGTTATGGGTTCTGAGTGGAGCCAATCTTCGTCCTCCGATGTCAATTCTATGTATGAGGGGAAACAAGTAAGAAAAAATAACCATTGGAAACTTCGGTCGCTATGTGAAGACATGGGAATGAAATGGTAATAGCAAGGCATTTTGATTACTTGGTCACCAAGTAAACTTTTTTCAATGCCGGGTTCGGGCTCCAAATTGTCCCAAAAGTTTAGTTGCAGCATAAAAATGTTATAACAAGAGTGGTTGGTGCTTTTACGTACGTATCTAGTGTTAAAACTAGTATAGATAAGAGAAAGAGGGAAAAAAAAGAAATACCGTCGAATTAAAAACATACATACACTCTTTGAGAATAACAATTTACTATTCTACCTTTTATTAAAATACATAAGCATTTAATAACTTAAACCTACAGCGGAAGGATATAGTTCAAATACATTCATTTCAAAACATTGGTAATCTATCACACCAACATAAGGGTATACATCTTAATTACATCTTTAAAAGATTCAAAAAATTCAAAACATTTTATATTCTAACTGTGTGTGTCATACATCACTCCCCGTCGATCATCGATCAATAAACTGTATCATTTTGAACACTTTTCTGCTCTAACTTTTTGATTAGTCATTTGCACCCATTCTTCCATTACATCCCCTACATTGCAAAGCCTAAACTATGAGTCTAAAGCTTAGTAAGAAGCATAACTATAAAATGCAATGCATGAGTATGCTATGTCGTTAAAACAATGCATATTTTCATTTTGTTTTTTATTGCATTATTCTTACTTATCGATCCAGCTCTCCACCTCATGGTTCCACTAGTCATTTCCTTATCGATCCGGCTCTACACCTCGTGGTTCCACCCAGTCCTCAAGAACGAGCTCCCCACCTCGTTGTTCCACCGGTCATTTACATTTTTATTCTTACTTAACGATCTAGCTCTCCACCTCGTGGTTCCACCCAGTCCTCGAGACCGAGCTCTGCACCTCGTGGTTCCACCGGTCGTTTACATGTTCTGATATTCAAGTTCTTAATTCATTGGAGACAAAACGTAATCAGCGTCCCATACCACCAATCATATCTTGTTTACCTCCAACTACGTTGTAAAACCATGCATGAAAATAGTTCGTAGACATTTTGTAAAACTATGTTGCCTGACCATGTGACTATGAAAACATCACTTCACATAACTTAAAAATAAGCATACATCTCCAAACATGTCATGAAAACAAACATGCAACACACATCAAACATAATCCTAATCTTTGCAATGTAGTCCCACTTAAGGGCCAAACCATCTTAATGCAAACTTACCTTAGCTTCTTTCTTGAATCAATCCACTTGAGCCCCTTTTTAATCCAATAAATGACCTAAATATATAAATCATATACGGATCAGAATTTGCATAAAGTCTTAACTTTCTATTCCAACTTCAAATGACTATAACTTCCTCGTTAATGATCCATTCCGAATGATTAAGGTGTGAAATTGTTCCTTAAGGATCTACTATAACTTCTTAGAAGACACCAATTTCAGAAAACTAACGCAGTATTAGCTATCGGGACATATTAGTGAGCATACTTCTCTGGAAATCATGGACCGGTCGACCCAACGTATGTAGGGTCGACCCATGTTGACAAAACAGAGGCGTCGCATTTTTACATCGAGAATCGGTCGACCCAAACTACAAGGGGTCGACCAAAACTCTCCCCAGTTTCCGTACACTGACTTACGACATCCATAACTTTTTCTACACAAATCTGAACTGAGTGATTTTAACGGCTATAAATCACTATTAGAGTTTACTTTAACTCTTATGAAGGACATAAACTCTATTTCGCAACAAATATTGACCGATTCTCCAAATCTCTAACTTTGTACATAATTGACTAATTTCACAGCAATTAACATGAAATCATTCATATTTATCCACCAGTTCATCCAATAGAATCATATTATTCTTACTGAACCTAAAAGAAACTCAGAGGATAGAAAATTACCTTGATCCTCAGCCTCCACGAAAACTCCAGAGTTTTCCTCTTCCCCTCGGGATAATTTACTTTCTTACTCTTTTTCCCTTATCAAGACGTGAGAATTCTAACTATGAGTAAATAGGGAGAAGAAGCCATACTGGTAGGGAAATGGCAGACCATGCCTTTTTATCTCTTAATTAAACAAAATCAACCTTTCCTTTACGTCCACCGATAGGATTCTCCATGTTTTTGGCTGACTTTTCAACGGCAGGTACGAATATGTCGACCCCTCGTCCATTTGTGTCGACCAAAAGTGTTCCCTTGAGTGACTTGTGTCGACCGCTCGTCTGTTGTGTCGACCGAAAGTGTTTCCCGAGAATTACTTTTGTTCACCGCTCGGTCCTGAGGTCGACCAAAAGTTCAAGTTGTCGACCGAAAGCATTCCAGAGGTCCTATTGTGTCGTCCCCTCCTAAATCCTTGGATTGACCGGTAAACAAAGTGTCGCCCCCTCTTCTATCCTGGGGTCGAACGAAAGCATTACGATTGTGTCGACCTATCCCTGATCCTGGAAACTTCGGTCGCTATGTGAACGCGTTGAAATGACAAGGTAATATGAAGGAATTTTGATTTCTTGGTCACCATGTAAACTTTTTTCAACGTCGGGTTTACACTCCAAATCGTCCTAAAAGTTCAATTGCAATATAAAAAATGTTATAACAAGAGTGGTTGGTGCTTTTACGGACGTATCTTGTGTTAAAACGAGTACAGATAAGATTGTGTTAAAACGAGTACAGATAAGAGAAAAAGAGAAAAACATGCATTTTTTTGCACTAAATTTAGGGGCTTGTTACTTTTCTGAATGGATATGTTACGGATTTTGAGAGGAGCCAATCTTCGTCCTCGGATGTCAAGTGTATGTATGAGGGCAAACAAGTAAGAAAAAATAACTATTGGAAACTTCTGTCGCTATGTGAAGATGTGGGAATGACAAGGTAATAACAAAGCATTTTGATTAGTTTGTCACCAAGTAAACTTTTTTCAACATCCGGTTCGGACTCCAAATCATCCCAAAAGTTTAATTCCAGCATAAAAAAGATATAACAAGAGTAGTTGTTTCTTTTACAGACGTATCTTGTGTTAAAACGAGTATAGATAAGAGAAAGAGGGAAAAAAGGCATTTTTTTGCACTAAATTTAGGGGCTGGTTACTTGTCTAAAGGGATCCGTTAAGGGTTCCGAGAGGAGCCACTCTTCATCATCGGCTGTCAGGTGGATGTATGAGGGGAAACAAGTAAGAAAAAATAACTATCGGAAACTTTGGTCGCTATGTGAAAGCGTGAGAAAGACAAGGCAATAGCAAGGCATTTTGATTACTTGGTCACCAAGTAAACTTTTTCCTCGTCGTGTTCGAGCTCCAAATCGTCTCAAAAGTTTAATTGCAACATAAAAATGTTATAACGACAGTGGTTGGTGCTTTTACGGACGTATCTGGTGTTAAAAGGAGTACAGATAAGAGAAAGAGGGAAAAAAGGCATTTTTTGCACTAATTTTAGGGGTTGGTTACTTGTTTGAATGAAACCGTTCCAGGTTCCGAGAGGAGCCAATCTTCGTCCTTCGAATGTCAAGTGTATGTATGAGGGAAAACAAGTAAGAAAAAATAACAATCGAAAACTTCGGTCGCTATGTGAAGACGTGGGAATGACAAGGTATCAGCAAGGCATTTTGATTACTTGGTCACCAAGTAAACTTTTTTTAACGTCGGGTTCGGGCTCCAAATCATCCAAAAATTTTAATTGCAATATAAAAATGTTATGTAAAAGTTAAATGTTTGAGGGTGGACAAAGGTTAAATTGGGATACAAATATAGAAGGATGAAAATAAATCAATAGTTTAATACAATTGAATGACTTAGAAAATGATAGAATGTGAGTTATGTTTGAATGATGATTTTTTAATGAATGGAAAGAAGGATTGATGTTAGATTGGAGAAAGATGAAGTGACTTTGGTAATTTTAGCTGTGATGTTAGATTAAAGAGAGATGAAGGGTTTGTATAGGTGGAGTAGTTGAGTTATTTAATGCAATTGGGATTGAAGGAGATGATTAAAATGCTACGGAAAAGGAGGGATAGTAACTTTGAATGAAATAATAAAGAAAAAAAAATGTAGGAAATATTTTTGTTCCTTAGGATTTTGTAGTCGGATTACCTACAACAAATAGAGGAGCAAGCAATAAAAATACTGGATACTAAGATAAAAAAAATATATGATTTATATATTTAGGTCATTTATTGGACTAAAAAGGGGCTCAAGTGGATTGATTCAAGAAAGCAGCTAAGGTAAGTTAGTATTAAGATAATTTGGCCCTTAAGTGGGACTACATTTCAAAGATTAGGATTACATTTGATGTGTGCTGTATGTTTGTTTTCATGACATGTTTGGTGATGTATGCTTATTTTCATGTTATGTGATGTGATTTAAGTGATGTTTTTCATAGTCACGTGGTCATGCATCATAGTTTTACAAAATGTCTACGAACTATTTTCATGCATGGTTTTACAATGTAGTTGGAGGTCAACGAGATATAATTGGTGATATGGGACACTAATTATGTTTCGTCTCCGATGAACTAAGAACTTGAATATAAGAACATGTAAATGACCAGTGGAACCACGAGGTGGAGAGCTCGGTCTCGAGGACTGGGTGGAACCACGAGGTGCAGAGTCGGATCGATAAAGAAATGACCAGTGGAACCACGAGGTGGAGAGCTTGGTCTCGAGGACTGGGTGGAACCACGAGGTGGAGAGCTGGATTGATAAGCACGATTAATGCAATAAAGAACGAAATGGAAATGTGCATTGTTTTATCAACAACATAGCATACTCATGCATTGCATTTTACAGTTATGCTATTTACTAAGCTTTAGGCTCATAGTTTCGGCTTTGCAATGTAGGGAATGTAATGGAGGAAAGGGTGCAAGTGACTGATCAAGGAGTTAGAGCGTAAGAGTGTCCAAATGATACAGTTTATTGAGTGATGACCGACGGGGAGTGATGCATGACACACACATAATTAATATTGTAAAATGTTTTGAATGTTTTGAAGATGTAATTAAAATGTATACCCTTATTTTGGTGTGATGGATATGCAAAGCTTTTGAAAATTAATGTATTTTAAGTTAAAGTAATTGTCTTCTGCTGTATGTTTTAAGTTATTAAATGTTTATGTATTTTGATTAAAGGTGGAATTCAAATGTATGTTTTTATTATTCGATGGTTTTCATTGTAAACTGTTTTGATAAACTAAAGATAGTTTTCAGAAATTAAAGTAACAAGTTTTCAACTTTTGAAAGTAAAGTAAGTAAGTAAGAACCCCGTAACGGAAAGGATCTCGGGTCGCCAAGAGAAAGAAAGAAAGTAAGTAAGTAAGTACAGCAGCAAGCGGCGTCCTGGGAATCGGGTCGTTACAATTATGGCATCAGAGCAAAACAAACACGAATAAATAAGGGATTCAAAGGTTAAATCTTTCACTGTCTATCGCGTGAAAGACTTGCTAAGTTCTTTCAGTGTAGCCATGATGTGCAACGGGAGTACACATCCGATCACTCCCCGAGCCCGGGTGTTTTTACTAAAATAATTGATCATTTTGCAGGTAACATAGCCTCGGAAATACCTTCCGAGGAGGATCGAGAGCAGTTAAAGATGGTGCTATATTGGCGTCTGAGCACCATCAAGTCGGACACACACGACCGAGGCTCGCGCGCCCAGCAACACGCGCACGGCCGAAGCCGGTGCGCCCAGCGACAGACCCATGGCCGAGGCTAACACATCCACCGACTCGACCATGGCCCGCGATGACAACACCTGTAGCGTGGCTGAAATCCTCTAAGGATTTCAGCCCAGGAGAATAAGTGGCCCACGAGGTCACACTTAGCCTAGTTAGATAGAAGTGGAAGAATGACGGGCCGAAAGATGGACGACGAACCAAGTGTCAAGACACGAGGGGCTCGGCCAACCCAAGCCCCTTTAAGGCGAACATCAAGACGGGCCGAGCTATTAGCATTCTTTGGCCTTCCTAGGAGCTTCAGAGATACGCGTATTAAATTGGCCCACGCCAATCTTAAGAAAGCCGTGACACCTCGCTGAGTCGTCGGCCTACACGGGCCATGACTCGGCCACCCGACACGGCCCATCGAAGACCAAGACACGGCCACGTGACACAGCCCAGGAAGCTCGAGACACGGCCACGAGACACGAGACATTGGGCCAGGGACACGGCCACGTAACACAGATCGCCGAGCCCAGGACACGGTCCACGTGAACCTGGACACGGCCCACCGACTCGGCGACCCAAGCCCAAGACCCGGCCCACTCAAGTACCGGCCCAGTCCACTCCATGCATCCGATGACCAAATCTTCTAGAATCTCAACTACCACGACAAGATAGGGATTCTACCTATTTTGATGCATGTTGACACGAGAGCATCATGGACGACCAAGACATCGGACGGACCACATTCTTCTTAGGGTTTTTAGTTTACTTTCGTTTTTGTTTAAGTACTCTTCTTTTACGTTAATGAAAGTTAGTGAATGTTTTGATAATCTAAGAGCCGAGAGCCTTATTGTCAAATTCCCTCATCCGACCTTGTTTCTCCGGTGCGTCATATCCGGCCAAGCAATTGTCAAACCTTGTAAGCGCGCGGTGCGTCATATCCGTGTGCAAACCAAGGTCTACTCGATTCAAACACTTGATTGCTCGAGTGTTTTGGATCTAAATCATCCCTCAGCCACCTTCTAACCTTCCCGTTACCGCACCATTCACGAGTGATAACCTTCCTCCACTAAACGACCGCAAAACGCCCATCCCGAGCCATATTCACATTCGCCCGAGCCATCTCATAATCTCCTCGAGCGAACCTCACCAAATACATCCCATTACGCAACCATCACGTTTTATACGCTTCCGCACGACAGATTCTGGACGGACCACGATCACGAACCTCATCGGCTACGTGATCCGTGCGTTTGGCTACCTCCCCGACGTGCCAACATAACCCGAAGGCACATCAAGCCATAACTTCCCATTCTTTCTATCGCGTTTGATACTCATCCCAAGTATCTGTTTCGCCGGTCCTAAATCTTTCATGGCAAAAGACTTGCTAAGTTCTTTCTTTAACGTAGCAATCTTTTCACTGTCTTGGCCCACAATCAGCATGTCGTCGACATAAAGTAGGAGAAATATGAAGGTATTGTCCGTGAACCGTTTCAAGAACACACAATAGTTTGAAGAAGTTTTCCTATATCCTTGATTGACCATAAATGAGTCAAACTTCTTGTACCATTGTCTGAGAAGTTATGGCTATCGCAGGAGAAATATATTAAGAAAGTTCTCACCCGATTCTATATGGATAAGGCGCAGTCGGTCAGCACTCCACTTGCCAATCATTACAAACTTACTTCCAAAAAAAGTCCTTCTACTGAAGAAGAAAAACCAAAAATGCAGAGAATTCCATATGCCTCAGCAGTTGGCAGCTTGATGTATGCTATGGTTTGTACGAGACCTGACATTGCACATTCTGTTGGAGTAGTCAGTCACTTTTTATCAAATCCGGGCAGAGAGCATTGGAATGCGGTAAAGTGGATTATGAGATATCTTAAAGGTACTTTTGAATTCAGTTTATGTCTTTGAAGTAAAGAGCCTTTGTTAGTAGGCTACACTAATGCTGACATGGCTAGAGATATCGACTCTAGAAGATCAACATCAAGGTATTTGGTTACATTTGGAGGGGGAGCTGTATCATGGCAATCTAAGAGGCAAAAATCAGTGGCATTATCTACGACAGAAGCTGAGTTTATTGCGGCTACAGAGGCTTGTAAAGAAATTTTGTGGATGCAAAAATTTCTGACAGAATTGGGACATCGACAAGATAAATATGTCTTGTATTGTGATAGCCAAAGTGCTATACACTTGAGCAAGAATCCAAGCTTTCATTCGAGGTCAAAACATATAGACGTCAAGTATCATTGGATACGGGATGTCCTTGAGAACAAACAAGTGTACCTTGAGAAAGTTCACACAGATGACAATGGCTCAGACATGATGACAAATTTTTTGCCGAGAAGCAAACATGAATTTTGTAGAGACTCAGCAGGATTGAAAAACCTCACCATAAGTTGGGAGGGGGAGTTTGTAGGGTCCCTCCTTAATGGTGAGGGACCCACATAATGTGAATGGAGACTTAAAAGTCTCCATTAACGGTAGCCTACCTCAAATTAAGGTAGGCTTCTCCCTCAAGCCTCCTATAAATAGAGGCTTGAGGGAGTGAAGGAAATCATCCCTCAATCTTCATTCCATTCGACAATTGGAAAGTATTTGTAGAGAGAATTTTTGGAGGGAGAGAAAAGAAAAAGTGTTAGAGAAAAATAGGTGTGGTGCTTTTGTGCACATTGTGAGTTCTAAGAGTGGTGATTTCTCTTAGTGAATATTTTCTAGAATATTTGATTTTAGAAAAATATTGTAAATCCTATTTTTCATAGTGACATCTTTTTGGACTCGGTCCCCATGGTTTTTTCCCGATTTGGGTTTCCACGTAAAATTCTCGTTGTGCATTTTTTGCATTATTTCCTTTACTTCTTGGCCGTTATATTTTTACGGAGCAATATTCCTGGTATTTTTCGGATCACATCCGTTATCGTTTCTTATACTGCCTGGTTAGTGGTGTAATTGTACTGTGTAAGTAGTTCTGGCTAAGGAGACTGGTATTTAAGTGGTCCGTTTGTGACCCTTCAGCCTTTCCTAGGAACATACTTGGAAAGGTAATTCTGTCTAAGAAATTGCCAAGAGCGATTTCCTGGGAATTAACCTGATCAGTACTCTCCACGTTTTTTTTTGGTGGTTAAAGAAATAATATTTAGGTGGATATTCGGGTTGTATTTCCCAACAAGTGGTATCAGAAATTCATCATTTCCATAAAAACTGTTGGGGCATTGGTCAATCAAAAAGACATCACTAGAAATTCATAATGTCCATAACTAGTTCTGAACGCAGTTTTCAGAATATCTTCTGTTTTGACCTTTAGTTGGTAATACCCAGATCTTAAATCAATTTTTGAGAACACACATGCACCTTGAAGTTGGTCAAATAAATCATCAATCCTGGGAAGTGGATACTTATTCTTGATTGACAATTTATTCAATTCTCAGTAGTCAATGCACATTCTTAGTGAACCATCTTTCTTCTTAACGCATAAAACTGGAGCTCGCCATGGCAAGAAACTCGGGCGCATAAAGCCCTTATGCACCAATTCTTCCAATTGTGCCTTTAATTCCTTCAATTTTGCTGGTGCCATTCTATAAGGATTTTTTATACCGGTTCAACCCCAGGATAAACATCAATCACAAACTCAATGTCTCGATCAGGGGGTAATCCAGGTAGATCATCCAGAAATACATCTGAGAAATCCTGCACCACTGGAATACCTTGTAACTTTGTACTGTGCTGAAATTGTACATCCACTACATTTGCCAGAAACCCTTCACAATCACTTCTTCTTAACAGTTTCTGAGCCATAATGGATGATATAATAGTCACTTTGTTAGTATTCTTCATTGCTTGAAAAGAATACTAGTTTACATTTGGCGGTTGAAAACTAACTATTCTAGTTCTACAATTTATAGTTGCAAAACTTTTGAACAACCAGTCCATAACCAAAATTACATCATAACCTCGCATATCCATAACTATAAAATCTGCATATAATTTTCTATCGGCTATAGAAACAATGCAATTCAACAATACGTGATTCAAATGTAACTACTCACTAGATGGTAACACAACATCATAAATATGCTCAGCTACCATTGGTGAACATTCCAATTTAATCATGAATGCAGATGATATGAATGAGTGTGTAGCACCAGAGTCAATCAACGTATAAGCAGGCACATCATTAATTAAAATGGTACCTGACACAACATGAGGTTGCTCTTCACTATCCGATTCGATTAGTGCAAAAACCCTTGTTGCATCTAAAACATGAGGTTGAGTACGCAACTCTAGTCTGATCCTTGTTATGTAATGGACAGTTAATGGCTATGTGACCTTCCTTCTTGCATCTAAAACACTTGTGGTTGCCAGCTATACATTCTCCGTAATGAATCTTGTTTCATTTAGGACATTGCACTTTTTGAGAAGAGTCTCGTTGCTTTTTCTCTTTTCCTTGCTCGGTCTTCCCTTCATTAGGCCTTTTAGTACCCTTTGACTGCTGCCAGCTCTTATTTTGTTGGGGCTGTACTGTTTTGTAAAATCGTTGTTCTGCCTCCTGTTGTTTCTGAAATTTAATTTCCACTTCTTCTATTTCAAGGGCCTTAGATATTATCTTGGAATAAGGCACGTCTTCTATTCCATATATCTTCACTCCTTTATAGATTTCAAATTTGAGGCCTTGAAAAAACTTGTGTACTTTGTTTTCATTATTGGCTACAAGATGTGCAGCAAATCGTGACAGTGATTCAAACCTTCGTATATATTCAGCAACTAATCCAACTTGGTGTAGTTGAGCAAACTCTACCATCTTACTAGCTCGAACTGCACGGCTGAAATATTTTTCATTGAATATAGTTTTAAATTGTTCCCATGTCATTTCCCTCACATTGTGGGTGGTCTTAACTGTATCCCACCAAAATCTTGCATCATTTTCTAGCATAAATGCTGCATAGGTTACTTTCTCTGTATCTTCGATTTTTGCGTACTCAAAGATATCCTCTGACTTTCGAATCCATTGTTTAGCACGAGTTGAATTCGTAGACTTTCCATCAAAACTCGGTGGATGGAGTCGACGAAATCTTTCACAACTCAATTCCCCTTGATTTGGACGTGAATTTCTTTGTTCTTCTCTTGTCTGATTCTAATCAAACTGACTTAATAAATCCACCAACCTTATCAATGGATCAGTACTACTTTCACCGATGTCACCAACATTTTGATATCCTCTCGGACCTTCATCCATAGGTCTTCGTCCTCTCAATACTTTGTATATTTCCTTAGCAATTCCCTTAATATAAGAAAGGTAATAAATAACTTAAATTCTAACAAAAAGAAAACTTACAGTTGATGAAGTTGTGTTGTTAGGCAGTCTACAGAA
The DNA here is from genome assembly GCA_003255005.1 of Begonia fuchsioides. NCBI lineage: Eukaryota > Viridiplantae > Streptophyta > Magnoliopsida > Cucurbitales > Begoniaceae > Begonia > Begonia fuchsioides. The sequence goes on along the minus strand of QAOC01041062.1, from coordinate 35,631 downwards.
CCGTTTTTAAAACCCGGTGCGCTATGATACCATAATTGTAACATCCAATTTTAAAAAGTCTTGAAACATTTAGAATTTTGTTTTTTTATACCTTATTTCTTTTAAGACTCATAACCAATGATAAAATCATTTTCGATTACAGCGGAAAACTGAAATACATGAACTCGTCTTTAATTAAATAAAAATATAAAATCAAACATTTTAGAAACACTCATAATTTACATTCAAAAACATGTTTCTTACAACCTATTTTATAAACTATACTATACGTTTAAACTTTAACTTCAAAACACTTATTTACATTACATGAAAAACTATGCTCACTTGTCATTTTCGCGCTAACAACATAAATGCTCGCGATGGACACCCTTCATCATCATTGATTTTCATTCTGATCATCAAACTCCTCACCTACATTATAAAGTCATTCTAATGACCCTAAAGCCCAGTAAGACATGAAAACTATAAAATGTGTAACATGTATGAACTTTTGTAAACCTATGTAGTTTCATTTCAATTTTGACATTCATTCTTTCTTTAGTTACCGTAGCTATGAGATTATTGTGAGGCGAACTGTGATGGGAAATTGAGAGGTTAACTATGACGTCCATGAAAGACAACCAACTCAAATCCCTCCTCAACAACAAACTGTTACATGAATTCATGAAGCTTCCTTTGTTCTTTCTTCGTATCATGTTCTGTTGTCTATGAAAATCATGCATGAGAAATTCATTTTCGTTGTTTTGAGTAAAACATGATGCATGATTCATGTACAATGCTTAACAAACAAAACATACATTTATCAAATCATTTAATCTAACAAAAAATGTCAATCAAGCACACAAACAACCCTCAAATGAATTGAAGTCGGTGTATTGTGCATTACACCCCAAACAGTCTAATATATATTTATATCAAAGCATCAACAAAAAATAATCTTATTCTTTATAATGTAGTCCCACTTAAAGGCCAATCACATACATCATAATCTTACCTTAACCACTTTCTTGAATTAATCCACTTGAGTCTCTTTTAATTCAATTGGTAACCTAAACATATAGATCATTTAAGGGTAAGAAATCGGGTAACATGACTTGTTTTATGACATAAAGTCACAACTTACTTTTCCAACTTTGAACAACTATAACTTCCTCTATAATGATCCATTCGTGATCCTACGGATATCAAATTATTCCTTAAAGAGTCTACTATAACTTCTTAAAAGACACCAAATTCATAAAACTAACGTAGCATAGAGTGTTAATAAATATTAACATAACTGCGAGCATGCACCTCTGAAAACAATGGATCGGTCGATCAAAACTTGGAGGGGTCGACCCATGCTCAAAAATAGAGAGCATGTGTTTTTTTTAAAATCAGGAATCAGTCGACCCAAAACTATAAGGGGTCGACCCATGCTGACAAAGCAGAGAGCCATGCGTTTTTAAATCGAGAATCGGTCGACCCAAACTATAAGGGGTCGACCGCAGCTCTCCCAAGTTTCTGTACGTTGACTTGCGACATCCATAACTTTGTCTACACAGCTCCGAATTGATTGATTCAAAAGGATATAGATTACCTTAAGAGTCGAATTTAACTCTTATGAAGGAAGAAAACTCTAATTCATACTACTTATCAACATAATTTTCTAAAACTTTAACTTTGTACATAATCAACTTGTTTCACATATCTTGGCATGAAATCATTCGTTTTTATCCATCAATTCAAGTAATACAATCATTTTATCATTACTGAACCTAAAAACAAAACTCAGAATAGATGAATACCTTGAACTTAAACCTTCACAAAAATTTAGAGAGAATTTAGATAAAATTCGTGTCTGGCTGAAAAATGGTAGTCAAATGCCTTTTTTATGTCTTTTATTAATCAACAACAATATTTCCTTTACGTCCATAAATCAGATTCGTCCAAGTTTTGGCTGAACATTCATTTCATTAATCAAAAACAGTATTTTCTTTACGTCAATGGATCAGGTTTAACCGAATTTTAGCTGACCTTTTGACTTCTGTCGGTGAAGGTGTCGGCCGCTCGTCAGATGTGTCAACCCAATCTATTCCCGAGAATCATTTGTGTTGACCGCTCGGTGTTGGGGTCGACCGAAAGTGTTCCCGAGAATGACTTGTGTTGACCCCTCTTAAATCATGGGGTCGACCCAAAGGGTTATATTGTGTCGACCCACGTATATAACTTGTGTCAACCCAAAAGATATTGTGTCGACCTAAAATTTTCCAGAGACGGATCCTTCAAAGTTATGTCGACCCAACACAAAGTTGTGTTGACCCTTCACTTTCCAGAACCTATAACTTTCTCTACAAACCTCCAACATCCAACTTTGTTTCCAAATCATCTAAATTACTATTTCAAAAGTGTAACACCACCTCAACATCTATTATCCCTTAACACATATTCCAATGTTGCCACAATGTGCTATAAATATACAGGCTTAGGTTACCCAAAAAAAAGTGTCGTGTTACACATGGTCTGCCATTTCCCTACTAGCACGATCCTTCTCCCTATTTTATTTTAAGTTCTAAGTCTTGATGAGAGGAAAGTGAGATTGAGGAAGTGAGTTATCCCGAGGGGAAGAGGAAAACTCTGGAGTTTTTGTGGAGGCTAAGGATCAAGGTAATTTTTCTCTCCTCTGAGTTTCTTTTAGGTTCAGTAAGGATAATATGATTGTATTGGATGAACTAGTGGATAAAAACGAGTGATTTCATGCTAAGAGATAAGAAAAGAGTTAAGTATCAACAAAGTTAGAGTTTTCGAGATTCGGTCGATAAGTAGTAGAAATTAGAGTTTATGACATTCCTAAGAGTTAGAGTAAACTCTTAGAGTAATTTATAGCCATTAGAATCACTCGATTCGGTGCTATGTAGAAAAATTTATTGACGTCGCAAGTCACCGGACATAAACTTGTTATAGGTTTGGTCGATTCCTTATAGGTTTGGTAGACCGATTCTCTAATTTAAACATGCAGGCTCTTATTTTTGTCAAATGGGTCGACCCCTTACAGTGAATGCCGTTTGTTTTGTCAACATAAGTCGACATGCTTTAATTTTCTGAATTCGGTGTCTTTTAAGAAGTTATAGTAGACTCCTTAAGGAACAATTTGACACCTTAATCATCAGGAATGGATCATTAACGAGGAAGTTATAATCCTTTGAAGTTGGAATAGAAAGTTAAGACTTTATGCAAATTCTGATCTGTATATGATTTATATATTTAGGTAAGTTAGTATTAAGTTAGTAACCATCGGAAACTTCGGTCGCTATGTGAAGACGTGGGAATAACAAGGTAATGGCAAGGCATTTTGATTACTTGGTCACCAAGTAAACTTTTTTCAACATCGGGTTCGGGCTCCAAATCGTCCCAAAAGTTTAATTGCAAGATAAAAANAAAAAAAGCATTTTTTTGCTCTAATTTTAGGGGCTGGTTACATGTCTGAATGAATCCGTTACGGGATCTGAGAGGAGCCAATCTTCGTCCTCGTATGTCAAGTTTATGTATGAGGGGAAAAATGTAAGAAAAAATAACAATTTGAAACTTCTGTCGCTATGTGAAGGCGTGGGAATGACAAGGTAATAACAAAGCATTTTGATTACTTGGTCACCTAGTAAACTTTTTTCAACATCCGGTTCAGGCTCCAAATCGTCCCAAAAGTTTAATTGCAACATAAAAAAGTTATAACAAGACTGGTTAGTTCTTTTACGCACGACTCTTGTGTTAAAACGAGTACATATAAGAAAAATGTAAAAAAAAGTAATAACAAAGCATTTTTTCCCTCTTGTGCTTTTACGGACGTATCTTGGCTCCTCTCGGAACCCGTAACGGGACCATTAAGACAAGTAACCAACCCTTAAAATTAGTGCAAAAAATGCCTTTTTTCCCTCTTTCTCTTATCTGTACTCATTTTAACAACAGTTACGTCTGTAAAAGCACCAACCACTCTTGTTATAACTTTTTTATGTTGCAAATAAACTTTTGGGACGATTTGGAGCCCGAACTCGACGTTGAAAAAAGTTTACTTGGTGACCAAGTAATCAAAATCCCTTGATATTACCTTGTCATTCAAACGCCTTCACATACCGACCGAAGTTTTCGATGGTTATTTTTTTCTTGCTTGTTTCCAGTCATACATACACTTGACAGTCGAGGACGAAGATTGTCTCTTTTCGAAACCCATAACTGGTCCATTCAGACAAGTAACCAGCCCCTCAAATTAGTGACAAAAAATACTTTTTTTCCCTCTTTCTCTTATCTGTACTCAAATAAAGACCACATACGTCCGTAAAAGCACCAACCACTCTTGTTATAACATTTTTATGTTGCAATTAACGTTTTAGGATGATTTTTAGCCCGAACCCGATGTTAAAAAAAGTTTACTTTGTGACCAAGTAATTAAAATGCCTTGCTATTACCTTGTCATTCCCACGACTTCACATAGCGACCGAAGTTTCCGATGATTATTTTTTCTTACTTGTTTCCCTTCATACATACACTTGACATCAGAGGACGAAGATTGGCTCCTCTTGGAACCCGTAACGGATCCATTCAGACAAGTAACCAGCCTATAAAATTAGTGCGAAAAAATGCATTTTTTCCCTCTTTCTCTTATCTGTACTCGTTTTAACACTAGATACTTCCGAAAAAGCACCAACCACTCTTGTTATAACATTTTTATGTTGAAAGTAAACTTTTGGGATGATTTGTAGTTCGAACCCGACGTTGAAAAAAGTTTACTTGGTGACCAAGTAATCAAAATGTCTTGCTATTACCTTGTCATTCCCACGACTTCACATAGCGACCGAAGTTTCCGATGATTATTTTTTCTCACTTGTTTCCCTTCATACATACACTTGACATCAGAGGACGAAGATTGACTCCTCTCGAAACCCAGAACGAGTCCATTCAGAAAAGTAACCAGCCCCTAAAATTAATGCAAAAAAATGTATTTTTTCTCTCTTTCTCTTATCTGTACTCGTTTTAACACAAGATTTGTCTGTAAAAGGACCAACCAATCTTGTTATAACTTTTTTATTTTTCAATTAATCTTTTGGGATGATTTGGAGCCTGAACCCGACGTTGAAAAAAGTTACTTGTTGACCAAGTAATCAAAACTCCTTGCCATTACCTTGTCATTCCCACGTCTTCACATAGCGACCGAAGTTTCCGATGGCTATTTTTTCTTACTTGTTTCCCCTCATTTCATACACTTGACATTAGAGGACGATGATTGGCTCCTCTCGAAACTAGGAACGGGTCCATTCAAACAAGTAACGAGGCCCTAAAATTAGTGCAAAAAATACTTTTTTTCCCTCTTTCTCTTATCTGTACTCGTTTTAACACATGATACGTCCGTAAAAGCACCTACTGTAACAACCCTCATTTTTATTTTATAATCTTGTGACTTTAATATGTAAATGTTCAAGATTTGTTTTATGAATGTGGGGTAGTTATTGAGGAATTTAAGTATTGTGGATGTTAGCAATTTAGTAGGTTGAAGGTGATCAAGAAAATAAGTTTTAAGGGGGTTTAAGTAATATGGTTATCCAAAAAGTTTAGAAAATCTTCTAAGTGTTAGGGAGTACTTTCGGTCGACCCTAGAAACGAGAAGGGGTCGACACAATATAACATTTCGGTCGACCCCAGGATCGAGGAGGGGTCGACACAATATGACATTTTGGTCGACCCTAGGATCGAAGAGGGGTCGACACAATTGGAATACTTCGGTCGACCTAAGATCGAGGAGGGATCGACACAATATAACACAATAGAACCCTCTGGAACGCTTTCGGTTGACCCTAGGATTGAAGAGGGGTCGACACAACTGGAATACTTCGGTCGACCCCAGGATCGAGGAAGGGTCGACACAAATGACTCTCGGGAACTTCCTTCGGTCGACAAAATTGGACGAGCGGTCGACACATTCATACATGCCGTTGAAAAGTCAGCCAAAACGTGGGGAAATCCGATTGATGGACGTAAAGGAAAGGTTGATTTTGTTTAATTAAGAGATAAGAAGGCATGGTCCGCCATTTCCCTCCAATCACAATTTATTTTCCATATCTTCTCTGAAGTTCTCACGTTGATCGAGAGAAGAGTGAGGTTGATAAAGAAAGATATATTGTGAGAGAAAAGAGTTAGATATCTCATAGGAGAGGAGGAAAACTCTGAAGTTTTCGTGGAAGCTAAGGTTCAAGGTAATTTTTCTGTCCTCTAAGTTTTCTTTTAGGTTCAGTAAGGATAATATGATAGTAGTGTTTAAATGGTGGATAAAAACGAGTGATTTCATGCTAAGAGATAAGAAAGGAGTTAAGTATGAACAAAGTTCAAGTTCCGGATATTCGGTTGAGAAGTAGTAGGAACTAGAGTATGTTTCCATCATAAAACTTAAAGTACACTCTTATAGCGATTTATAGCCGTTCGAATCACTCAATTTGAAGATATGTATAAAAAGTTATGGACGTCTCAAGTTAGTGTACATAAACTGAGGAGAGCTGCGGTCGACCTTATAGGTTGTGTCGACCGGTTCTCGATTTAGAAAACGCACGCTCTCTATTTTGTCAACATGGGTCGACGCCTTGTAGGTTTGGTCGACCAGTCCATGATTTCTAGAGAAGTATGGTCACTAATATGTCCCAATACTTTATGCTATGTTAGTTTTCTGAATTTGGTGTCTTCTAAGAAGTTATATTAGACTCTTTAAGGAATAATGTGACACTCGTAGCATCAAAAATAGATCATTATCGAAGAAGTTATGGTTGTTTGAAGTTAATGAATTATGTTACTTGCGTTTTAGGTTTTCAAGTGCAGCAATATATTGATCAAGTTTTTCAATAAAGCTAAGGACCTAAGGTAAGTTAATGTTCCATGCGATTGGCCCTAAGGGGACTACATTACAAAGATTGGGATTTTATGATTTTGAAATATGAAGGATTGTTTGGGGTGTAATGCACAATACAACGACCTCAATTTATTTAAGGATTTTTCTGTGTGCCTTGTTTGATGATTGATTGATTTTTGGTGTTAGAATAAAGATGCATGTTTAGAATGCTTCCAATGTTTGAATTGTATATTTTATTGCATGTTTACATGTTCATGCATTTTAATTGTTCATGCATCATGGTTTTAAGAAAAATACGAAAAAGATTTACATGCATGATTTTCATGATAATATGCAACAGGTCGTTGAAGGAGGAGCTCGAGTTAGATTGCCTCGAGGGAGGCCAAATGGTGTCTACTCTCCCTCTTGGTACCTTCAACGATCAAATTATAAAAGAAATGAAATGAAAAAAATGTACGTAAATAGTTACATGTTGGGCGGGGTTGAGTTTGGCTGTCCCGAGAGGTTGGACCAAATGGTGCCTACTCTCCCCTAGATGGTATTACCCACATTAGCTTGACTGTTAAGTGAAAGAAAAGAAAAGAAAAGAAAAGAAATGAACGATACCGAAATTGCATTATTTTAATAAAGCAGCATATGCATGAAGGTCTCATAATTTTTTTATTATTATGGATTAACTTACTGAGTGTTAGGCTCATTAGATAAGCTTTGTAATGTAGGGATAAATGCTTGGATAAATGCTTGAGGTGGTGAAGTAGGTCCATTGCAGAAGTTTGCGGCTGTTAGTCCAATTTTGACCAGTGGGTGGCCCATGTAAATGGAAATGTTTTGTTTGAAAACTAATGTATAATATTGTGTTTAGTTTAGAACTATTTTGTAATAACTTGGTTTTTAATGTTAAAGTATAAGTATGTTTTGGATTACTTATTACGAATATAATTGATTTTCATGAAGTTAAATAAAAGTCTTCCACTGTATTTTATCTCAAGGATTTCAAATTGATAAGTTTTACCTTAAATTATTAAAAGTTGGTACATATGTTTAGGCTTTAAAAAAAAATTTAGCAAGGAAAAACTTGGCGTTAGAATATGGTATCATAGCACACTGAGTTTTAAAATTGTTTATGCAGACTGCCTAACAGCACAAGTGTTCACATGGAGATACTTCATACACTGTAAGTTTGTTAATGATTATATTATTGTTTGTATTTATGGGTTGCTAAATTGTTAAGGCTTAGTTCAATATGATGAGAGGAAGAAGAAATATTCTAGAGGAGAGAACTAATGAGACTGCTATTAATCAACTGTCAGAGCTGGTTAACCGGCAGTTTTAACAATTGGAGTGAATGATGAATAGAGAAGAACAAGGAAATGAACAAAACGAGAATGCGGGGAGGCTGAGCTGTGAGAGATTTAGGAAAATGAATCCTCCACCGTTTGATGGATAGTCCACAAATCCTGTGTTGGCTGAAGACTGGATTACGATTCTAATAGATACTCTCATAGTCTTCGNGAATCGGGTCGTTACACAAAGTGTCATAGAGCAAGTCATTGCCCTTAGCGAAGTTTACTTACACTCATTACTTCTAAGCTACAGTTAGTATAACCTTTATAAGGTGAAGTATGATGAGAAGTGTAGATTACCCCATATTAGATAACACTAGAGAGGCGAATTATGTGATCCTAGTATGTTACAACAACTCAGGGATCAATATGCATGAATAGCAAAAGGATTTGAGTGTCACGAGACCAAGATTAGGGCTATGCTAGCTTAGACAGGACTCAAGTTTGGTTGAGGAAACATGGTATTCTTCAAAATTTTATCAGTTAAAAGAGTAGGTTTTTTGGTACGAGGAGGAAGACTCATCCCTAAAGTTATTGGATCTGTCCTCATTATAACGGAGATTGAAAAAGCAGCATACAAATTTGGAATTTCCATCAACTGTGCAGGGATTTTACAAGGTAATTCTCACATCGATGTCGAAAAAGTTCATATGGATCCCAATTAAGTGAAGAATCTGAAAATGGTATAGGAAGTTTCAGGTTTGAATGTAAAAGTTCAAGGTTTGAGACTGAACAAAGGTTAAATTGGAGTACGAAAATCAAGGTGTTGCGTAATAAGTCAATTCCATTGGTGAAAGTTCTATGGCAAAATCATAAAGTGGAAGAAGCTACCTGGGAAAGAGAACAAGAAATGAAGGAAAAGTATCCAGAGATGTTTGAAGTCTAAATTTTGAGGACAAAATTTTATTAAGGAGGGTAGAATGTAACAACCCTCATTTTTATTTTAGAATCTTGTGACTTTAAGATGTAAATGTTTAAGATTTTTTTTATGAATGTTGGGTAGTTATTGAGGAATTTAAGTATTGTGGATGTTAGCAATTTAGTAGGTTGAAGGTGATGAACAAAATAAGGTTTAATGGGGTATAAGTAATATTGTTATTCAAAAAGGTTAGAAAATCTTCTAAGTGTTAGGGAGACCTTTACGTCGACCCTAGGATCGAGGAGGGGTCAACACAACTTAACCATTGGGACACTTTTGGTCGACCCCAGGACCGATCGGTCGATACAAATGACTCTCGGGAACTTCCTTCGGTCGACAAAATTGGACGAGCAGTCGACACATTCATACATGCCATTGAAAAGTCAGCCAAAACGTGGGGAAATCCGATTGACGGACGTGAAGGAAAGGTTGATTTTGTTTAATTAAGAGATAAGAAGGCATGGTCTTGCCATTTCCCTCCAATCACGATTTTTTTCCCTATCTTCTGTGAAGTTCTCACATTGATCAAGAGATGTGTGAGGTTGCGAAAGAAAGAGATATTGTGAGAGAAAAGAGTGAGATATCTCAGAGGAGAGGAGGAAAACTCTGAAGTTTTCGTGGAAGCTGAGGTTCAAGGTAATTTTTCTATCCTCTGAGTTTTCTTTTAGGTTCAGTAAGGATAATATGATAGTAGTGTTTGAATTGGTGGATAAAAACGAGTGATTTCATGCTAAGAGATAATAAAGGAGTTAAGTATGAACAAAGTTAGAGTTCTGGATATTCGGTCGAGAGATAGTAGGAATTAGAGTTTGTTTCCTTCATAAGAGTAGGAATCACTCAATTTAAAGCTATGTATAAAAAGTTATCGACATTGCAAGTCAGTGTACAGAAACTAGGGAGAGCTGCGGTCGACCCCTTATAGGTTGTGTCGACCGATTCTCGATTCAGAAAATGCACGCTCTCTGTTTTGTCAACATGGGTCGACCCCTTGGAGGTTGGGTCGACCGGTCCATGATTTCCAGAGAAGTATGCTCACTAATATGTCCCAATACTTTATGCTACGTTAGTTTTCTGTATTTGGTGTCTTCTAAGAAGTTATAGTAGACTCTTTAAGAAATAATTTGACACCCGTAGCTTCNAGCATATGCATGAAGGTCTCATAATTTTTTTATTATTATGGATTAACTTACTGAGCATTAGGCACATTAGATAAGCTTTGTAATGTAGGCATAAATGCTTGGATAAATGCTTGAGGTGGTGAAGTACGTCCATTGCAGAAGTTTGCGGCTGTTAGTCCAATTTTGACCGGTGGGTGGCCCATGTAAATTGAAATGTTTTGTTTGAAAACTAATGTATAATATTATGTTTGGTTTATAATTGTTTTGTAATAACTTTGTTTTCAATGTTAAAGTATAAGTATGTTTTGGATTACTTATTACGAATATAATTGATTTTGATGAAGTTAAATAAAAGTCTTCTGCTGTATTTTATCTCAAGGTTTTCAAATTGATAAGTTTTACCTTAAATTGTTAAAAGTTGGTACATATGTTTAGGCTTTAAAAAACAATTAGCAAGGATAAACTGGGCATTACACCTACGACTCTTGTTATAACTTTTTTTATGTTGCAATTAAACTTTTGGGACGATTTTGATCCCAAACCCGACAATGAAAAGAGTTTACTTAGTGCCCAAGTAATTAAAATGCCTTACTATTTCCTTGTCATTCCCACGTCCGCACATAGCGACCGAAGTTTCCGATGGTTATTTTTTCTTACTTGTTTCCCATCATACATACACTTGACACCGGAGGACGAAGATTGGCTCCTCTAGAAACCCGGAACGGGTCGAATCAGACAAGTAGCTAGCCCCTAAAATTAGTGCAAAAAATGCCATTTTTCCCTCTTTCACTTATCTATACTCGTTTTAACACCAGAGCCCGAACCCGACGTTGAATAAAGTTTACTTGGTAACCAAGTAATCAAAATGCCTTGCTATCACCTTGTCATTACCACATCTTCACATAGCAACCAAAGTTTCTGATGGTTATTTTTTCTTACTTGTTTCCCCTTATATATACAGTTGACATCGGGGGACAAATATTGGCTCCTCTGAAAACAAGGAATGAGTACATTGAGACAAGTAGCCAGCCCTAAAATTAGTGCAAAAAAATGCATTTTCCATCTTTCACTTATCTGTACTCGTTTTAACACCAGATACATCCGTAAAATCACCAACAACTCTTGTTATAACTTTTTTATGTTGCAATTAAACTTTTGGGATGATTGGGAGCACGAACCTAACATTGAAAAAAGTTTACTTGTTGACCAAGTAATCAAAAAGTTTACTTGTTGACCAAGTAATCAAAACTTTTGGGATGATTTCAATTGATTATTTTTTCTTAATTGTTTCCCCTCATACGTACACTTGACATCCGAGGACGAAGATTGGCTACTCTCATAACCCAGAACGGGTCGATTCAGACAAGTAACCAGCCCATAATATTAATGCAAAAAATGCATTTTTCCCTCTTTCTCTTATTTGTACTCGTTTTAATAGCATATACGTGAGTAAAAGCACCAACCACTCTTGTTATAACTCTTTTATGTTGCAATTAAACTTTTGGGATTATTTGGACCCCGAACCCGACGTTGAAAAAGGTTTACTTTGGTGACCATGTAATTAAAATGCCTTGCTATTACCTTGTCATTCCTACGTCTTCACATAACGAACGAAGTTTAAAATGATTATTTTTTCTTACTTGTTTCCCCTCATACATACACTTGACATCCGAGGATGAAGATTGGCTCCTCTTTGAACCCGTAACGGATCCATTCAGACAAGTAACCAGCCTATAAAATTAGTGCGAAAAATGCATTTTTTCCCTCTTTCTCTTATCTGTACTCGTTTTAACACTAGATACTTCCGAAAAAGCACCAACCACTCTTGTTATAACATTTTTATGTTGAAAGTAAACTTTTGGGATGATTTGTAGTTCGAACCCGACGTTGAAAAAAGTTTACTTGGTGACCAAGTAATCAAAATGTCTTGCTATTACCTTGTCATTCCCACGTCTTCACATAGTGGCCGAAGTTTTCGATAGATGTTTTTTCATACTTGTTTTCCATTATACATACACTTGACATCGGAGGACGAAGATTGGCTCCTCTCGGAATACGGAACGTGTCCATTCAGACAAGTAATTAGTCCGTAAAATTAGTGCAAAAAAATGTATTTTTCCCTCTTTCTCTTATCTGTACCCGTTTTAACACTATATACGTGCGTAAATGCAACAACCACTCTTCTTATANTGGAACGGTTCCATTCAGACTAGTAACCAGCCCCTAAAATTAGTGCAAAAAAATGCTTTTTTCCCCTCTTTCTCTTATATGTAATCGTTTTAACACTAGATACGTGCGTAAAAGCACCAACAACTTTTGTTATAACTTTTTTATGTTGCAATTAAACTTTTAAGATGATTTGTATCTCGAACCCGACATTGAATAAATTTTACTTAGTGACCAAAGTAATCAAAATGCTTTGCTATTACCTCGTGATTTCCACGTCTTCACATAGCGACCGAAGTTTCAAATGATTATTTTTTCTTAATTGTTTCCCCTTATACGTACACTTGACATCCGATGACGAAGATTGGCTACTCTCATAACCCAGAACGGGTCGATTCAGACAAGTAAAAAGCCCATAATATTAATGCAAAAAATGCATTTTTTCCCTCTTTCTCTTATTTGTACTCGTTTTAATAGCATATACGTGCGTAAAAGCACCAACCACTCTTGTTATAACCTTTTTATGTTGCAATTAAACTTTTGGGATGATTTAGACCCCGAACCCGACTTTGAAAAAAGTGTACTTGGTGACCAAGTAATCGTAATGCCTTGCTATTATCTTGTAACTCCCACGTCTTTGCATAGCGACCGAAGTTTCCGATGATTATTTTTTCTTACTTGTTTCCCCTCATACATACACTTGACATCGGAGAACGAAGCCTGGCTCCTCTCAGAATCCGAAACGGGTTTATTCAGACAAGTAACCAGTTTGTAAAATTAGTGCAAAAAAAATAATTTTTTTCCCTCTTTCGTTTATCTATACTCGTTTTAACACTATATACGTGCGTAAAAGCACCAACCACTCTTCTTATAACTTTTTTATGTTGCAATTAAACTTTTCAGACGATTTGGACGCCAAACCGACGTTGAAAAAAGTTTACTTGAAGACCAAGTATTGAAAATGCTTTGTTATTAAGTTGTCATTCCCACGTCTTCACATAGCGACCGAAGTTTCAAATGATTAATTTTTTGTTACTTGTTTCCCCTAATACATACACTTGACATCCGAGGACGAAGATTGGCTCCTCTCGGAACCCGTAACAGATCCATGCAGATAAGTAACCATCCCCAAAAATTAGTGTAAAAAATACATTTTTTCCACTTTCCCTTATCTGTACTCGTTTTAACACTATATACGTCCGTAAGAACACCTGGCAAGTAATCAAAATGCCTTGCTATTACCTTGTCATTCCCACGTCTTCACATAGCGACCGAAGTTTCCGATGGTTATTTTTTCTTACTTGTTTCCCCTCATACATACACTTGACATCAGAGGATGAAGATTGGCTCGTCTAGGAACACGAAACGGGTCCATTCAGACTAGTAACCAACCCCTAAAATTAGTGTGAAAAAATGCCTTTTTTCTCTCTTTCTCTTATCTGTACTCGTTTTGACACCATATACGTCCGTAAAAGCACCAACCTCTCTTGTTATAACTTTTTTATGTGCAATTAAACTTTTAAGACGAATTGGAGCCAGAACCCGACGTTGAAAAAAGTTTACTTTTTGACCAAGTAATCAAAATGGCTTGCTATTACCTTGTCATTCCCACATCTTCACATAGCGACCAAAGTTTCGGATGGTTATTTTTGCTTACTTGTTTGCTGATGTGCCTTCCTTGGTGGTCGGCACACTGTGGGTCGGAAGAATGCACGCACACGGGGCTCGGATGAACGTCGCGTGTGGCAAACGGGAAAACGGGTCGTGCGATTAGTGTTGTTGCATTGCAGAAGCGTATGGTGATGGGAAATATGGGGAATGGTCGAATAAAAATAGAGATGACTCAGTAAAATATTGGAATGGCTCGAAAGGTGGAAATATGGTGAATTTCAGGAACGGAAGGAAAAGGGTGATCGCTCGGGGAATGCGATGGACTCTTTAGAGTTTTGATATGTAGATGGATGGACAATTTGAATACCTGAGCAATCAAGGTATTCTCCTCGGTAGACCTCGCCCGCACTTGGATGTGGTGCACCAATCGTACGTGCAAATGGTTGACGTTCTCGGCCGGATATTATGCACTGGAGAAGTATACGTTGGAGAGAGCTTCAACCCTTTTGGGAAGAAGGTGCAATGCAAAATTTTTCTCTAAAAATTCACTCTGTCTCATTCAAGTGCAAGTGTTACACTTAAATACTAAAAACGTAAAAGATAAAAAGCTAAGAAAGATAAATGAAGCTCTTGGATGACTTGAACGCCTAAGATTGCTTCAGAAGGTCTCTAGTTGACTTTAGGCTCGGTTCATGAAGATTGGCACGGTTGGTTTTGCGTCTTGATCGAAGGTGGCACCGGTTATAATAATCTTCGAGCCATGAAAGATTGGCACGTGCCAATTTGGATCCGGGGCTTCTAAAAGGGTCTCGGTGGTCTGAAAGAGGTGTCACGTGGTCTGGTTCCTCGTTTGTCCAGCAATGGTTCATGAATGTGCGCGGGTGACTTGAAAAAGACCAAACCGGTGGTTGATCCGATCTCGGATAAGGTGGGATCCGCGAGGATATTGTGCAAAGTTGTTGCTCGAAGATCCTATGAAGAATCAACAGATTGATCACGAATTTTATGGATGAAAATCCCTTGTGGCTCGCCGGTTGTTGGTGAATGGTCTTGTGTGCGCGGTTTGACCTTATCTCCATGTCATCACGAGATTTGTCCGTGCCATTTTGAAAAGTTTCTGATATTTGTTTTTTTTACTTGTTTCCCCTCATACATACACTTGACATCCAAGGACGAAGATTGGCTCCTCTCGGAACCCGGAACGGGTGCATTTAGACAAGTAACCAGCCCTTAAAATTAAAGAAAAAAATGCCTTTTTTTCCCTCTCTCTCTTATCTATACTTGTTTTAACACCAGATACGTGCATAAAACCACCAACCACTCTTGTTATAACTTTTTTATGTTGCAATTAAATTTTTGGGTCAATTTGGAGCCCGAACAAGACGTTAAAAAAGTTTACTTGGAGACCAAGTAATCAAAATGCCTTGCTATTACCTTGTCATTCTCACGTCTTCACATAGCGACCGAAGTTTCCGATGGTTATTTTTTCTTACTTGTTTCCCTTATACATACACTTGTCGGAGGATGAAAATTGGCTCCTCTCAGAACCCGGATTTGGTCCATTCAGAGAAGTAACCAGCCCCTAAAATTAGTGCAAAAAATGCTTTTTTCCCCTTTCTCTTTTTTGTACTCGTTTTAACACCGGATACGTGCGTAAAAAGCACGAACCACTCTTGTTATAACTTTTTTATGTTGCAATTAAAATTTTGGGATGATTTGGAGCCCGAACCCGATGTTGAAAAAAGTTTACTTGGTGACCAAGTAATCAAGATGCCTTGCTATTACCTTGTCATTCCCACGTCTTCACATAGCGACCGAAGTTTCTGATAAATATTTTTTCTTACTTGTTTCCCCTCATACATACACTTAACATCGAAGGAAGAAGATTGGCTCCTCTTGGAATCCAGAATGAGTCCATTCAGACAAGTAACCAGCCCCTAAAATTAGTGCAAAAAAAAGCTTTTTTTTCCCCTTTCTCTTGTCTGTACTCGTTTTAACACCATATACGTGCGTAAAAGCACCAACCACTCTTGTTATAAGTTCTTTATGTTGCAATTAAACTTTTGGGATGATTTGGAGCCCGAAGTCGATGTTGAAAAACGTTTACTTGGTGACCAAGTAATCAAGATGCCTTGCTATTACCTTGTCATTCCCACGTCTTCACATAGCAACCAAAGTTTCCGATAATTATTTTTTCTTACTTGTTTCCCCTCATAGATACACTTCACATCGGAGGACAAAGATTGGCTCCTCTCAAAACCCGTAACGCATCCATTCAGACAAGTAACCAGCCCCTAAAATTAGTGCAAAAAATGCCTTTATTTCCCTCTTTCTCTTATCTATACTCTTTTTAACACAAGATTCGTCCGTAAAAGGACCAACCACTCTTATTATAAAATTTTTATGTTGCAATTAAACTTTTGGAACGATTTGGAGCCCGAACCAGACGTTGAAAAAAGTTTACTTGGTGACCAGGTAATCAAAATGCCTTGTTATTACCTTATCGTTCACACGTCTTCACATAAGGACTGAACTTTCCGATGGTTATTTTTTCTTACTTGTTTCCCCTCATACATACAATTGACATCGGAGGACGAAGATTGGCTTCACTTGAAACCCGGAACGGGTCCATTCCGACAAGCAGCCAGCCCCTAAAATTAGTGCAAAAAATGCCTTTTTTTCTTCTTTCTCTTATCTGTACTCATTTTAACACCAGATACGTGCGTAAAAGCACCAATTACTCTTGTTATAACTTTTTTATGTTGCAATTTAACTTTTGGGATGATTTGGAGCCTGAACCCGACGTTGAAAAAAGTTTACTTGGTGACCAAGTAATCAAGATGCTTTGCTATTACATTGTCATTCCCACGTCTTCACATAGCGACCAAAGTTTTTTATGGTTATTTTTTTACCTGGTTCCCCTCATACATACACTTGACTTCGGAGGACGAAGATTGACTCCTCTCGAAACCCAGAACGGGTCCATTCAGACATCTAACCAGACCCTAAAATTAGTGCAAAAAAATGCCTTTTTTTACCTGTTTCTCTTATCTGTACTCGTTTTAACACAAGATACGTCCGTAAAAGCACCAACCACTCTTGTTATAACTTTTTTATGTTGCAATTAAACTTTTGGGACGATTTGGAGCCCAAACCCGATGTTGAAAAAAGTTTACTTGGTGATTAAGTAATTAAAATGCCTTGCTATTACCTTGTCATTCCCAAGCCTTCACATAGCGACCGAAGTAAAAAATGATTATTTTTTCTTACTTGTTTCCCCTCATACATACACTTGACATTGGAGGAAGAAGATTGGCTCCTCTCAAAACAAGGAACGGGTCCATTCAAATACGTAACCAGCCCATAAAATTAGTGCAAAAAATGCATTTTTTCCCTCTTTCTGTTATATGTACTCGTTTTAACACCAGATACGTGCGTAAAAGCACCAACCACTCTTGTTATAACTTTTTTATGTTGCAATGAAACTTTTCGGTTGACCCTAGGAGTGAAGAGGGGTCGACACAACTGGAATACTTCGGTCGACCCCAGGATCGAGGAAGGGTCGACACAAATGACTCTCGGGAACTTCCTTCGGTCGACAAAATTGGACGAGCGGTCGACACATCCATACATGCCGTTGAAAAGTCAGCCAAAACGTGGGGAAATCCGATTGATGGGCATAAAGGAAATGTTGATTTTGTTTAATTAAGAGAGAAGAAGGCATAGTCTGCCATTCCTCTACCAGCATGGTTCCTCCACCTATTTACTAAGAGCTCTCACGTCTTGATTAGGGAGAGTGAGATTTAGAAAGAAAAGAAGTTCCGTGAGAGAAAAGAGTAAGGAGGTGTTATCTCAAGAGAAGGGAAGTGGAAAACTCCGAAGTTTTCGTGGAAGCTAAAGTTCAAGGTAAATCATCTATCCTCTGAGTTTCTTCTAAGTTCAGTAATGATAAAATGATGGTATTGGTGGGGTTGGTGGATAAATATAAAGGATTTCATGTAGGTTGCTAGAAAATTGGTTAATTATGCGCAAGGTTAGGGTTTTTGAGATTCGGTCGATAAGTAGTAGGAATTAGAGTTTATGACCTTCATAAGAGTTAGAGTAAACTCTTAGAGTAGTTAATAGCCGTTAGAATCACTCAATTCGAAGCTTTATTTGTTGATCAGTTCTGTAATGTGGAGCATCGCCAAAAAATGAAGTCTGCTTTTTATGAATTAGAGCAGGGCGAGATGACAGTACAGGAGTATTATTCGAGGTTTATGCAACTCGTGAGTTATGTTTCTTGTTTGTCTATGGATGACAAAGTTGTGAGATTTTGAGTGGGGCTGAAACCTAGAATTAAATCTTGGTTAGCCGCCCTAAGCTTCACTTCTCTACCACTTCTTGTGGCCTCGGCGAAGCGTGTCGCAGCCAATCAAACAGAAAAACTTGCTACTAATAAGAAGGAAGATAGGGGCCAGAAAAGTGGTGGGAAAATTTTGAGAAAAGATCTTAATAAAGGTCAAAGTAGTAAAAACAGTTCTTCTAGTTGTCCTTATTCTAATAAGCCCGGAGGCAACTACACTTGTCATACATGTGGGGAACAAGGAAATACGTGCCAGAAGAAGTGACAAAGCAACAAATGAGAAAAACAAGGAAATCACTTGCTTTGAAAGTGGAAAAGTGGGACACTACAAGTTCGAGTGTCCTAAGATCAAGAGAGCTCCCAAGACCTTTAAGAAGAAAGCATTGAAAGCTTCTTGGGAAGATTCCGATAGCGACTCCACATCTTCCGAACATGAAGAAGTTGCCAACATGTGCTTGATGGCTAAGGAAGATGAGGTACATCTCTCTCTTAGCGATTTAGAGCTTAATTTTGAGGAAGAAGAGGATGATCTTCTATCCGACTTTAATGCATTACTTGATGATTTTAGCATGCTCAAAACTAAATACACAGAATTGAAAAAGGAGCATGTAAAATTACTAAAAAAATCATGAAAATTTTCATAGTATATCTCATGAGGAGTTACATCATGAAGTAAATGAACTTAAGAGGAAAAACTCAGATCTAAACAATATAGTTCTCAAGTTTACAAATGGTAGTAAAAACTTGAACATGCTACTAGGTAGTCAAAGAGTAACATTTGACAAAGCTGGTTTCGGTTATGAATCACATAAGAAGAAAAAGTCCTACAAGAACCTATTTGAAAAACCAAGTGCATGCAATAGGTGTAATAGAATAGGACATCAATCTTTTAACCGCCCTCTAAATTCGAGAGTCACAAAGTTTAAGGTAGTGGAGAAATGGGTTCCCAAAGGAACCAATTCTAACCCTCTATGACCCAAAATTGTTTGGGTACCTAAGAAGATGGTATGATGTGTTTCGTAGTTTTAAGGTGGATCCATGAAAGATCTTTGGTTCCTCGATAGTGGATGTTCGAGGCATATAACGGGTGATCCTTCAAAGTTTGCATCAATTAAGCAGAAGAAAGGAAATGTCTCCTTCGGTGGGAATCAAAAAGGGAAGATTATTGGCATTGGAAACATAGGTAAATCTTCCTCTCCTATTATTGAAAAGGCTCTATTAGTTGATGGTTTAGAGCATAACCTTCTAAGTGTTAGTCAATTATGCAACAAAGGATATAGAGTTATCTTTGAATCTAACACTTGCTTAATTTATAATATATCAATGGAAAGCATGTCAAATGGGTAAACAAACAAAGTCTTTGTTTGCTTCAAAGTCAACTGTATCAACCACCAAACCTCTTCAACTTCTTCATATGGATCTCTTTGGTCCTTCCAAGGTAGCTAGTCTAGGTGAGAAGTATTATGCCTATGTCATCGTTGATGACTATTCTAGATTTTCTTGGGTTTTCTTCATAAGATCAAAGGATGAAACCTTTGATATATTCTCCTCTTTTAGGAAGAAAATTCAAAATGAAAAGGAGCTTTCTATCGTGGCTATTTGTATTGATCATGGGGGAGAGTTCGAAAATGAGAAATTTGAACTCTTTTGTGATAAATATGGAATAGATCATAACTTTTCATCCCCTAGATCCTTGCAAGGACTATGCTTATAGATCATAAGTTTAGTCTACGGTAAACCGATTAAGATTACAAACTCTTTATTGAACTCATTATTGGGTTGTGAGGTAAATGAGTTTATAGATCGATACTACGAGCAAGGAAAGGAACCCGCTCTAGTTTAATGCTCGGATTATAAGGATTTTCTTAAATTGCTTGCTAAGGATCCAAACAACTTGCCGTACAAGCCCAAAGCTAGTGATCTCAACATAACGGCACGTTTAGTTCATCACATCACAACCTACGATCTTTTGCATATATGTTCTTAGCCATATGGAACTATATGTTCCATATATGTTCTTTACCCGACGTCGCTTTAATGTAGGATTTATCATCATGCGATGTATGATGGCAGTGGTAGAGAAAGCATCCAAATCATTACCATTCAATATTTTGCTAATAGAGATTTTTGCTCAACAAGGAGTAATTTATCCCTCTCCCGCTAATCTAATCGAAGTCAGGAATCATGATATCTACTCTGATTTGACCCTCGCACGGATGTGATTAACTAAAAATCAAGATGGATAGTGACAATACAAGATAAATCTGCCTTGCCGACCTCCCACACCTCCAAGCTCCCCACCCTAATGGTTGATGAAGCTCATATTCCTCCAGAGGATAGGAGACCTTGGAGACAGCATCGCTCCTCCTCCTTGATTGAGAGGCATTTAGATATGCTTAATGTCCTAATTATGAGCCTCAAGACATCAGTTGATGCTCTGCACAAAAAGGTCGATGGCCTTAAGAGCCAAATTGATGCATGGGATGCATATTTTGAAGAGGAAGAAGAAGAAGAAGAAAACTTTGACGAACCAGCTGCAGCCACTCCTAGAGTTACCACACAATTCTCTTCGGCTCCAGTTGCTGAGCCAACCCCCTCACCGGGACCGAATGTTGAGCCATCTGTCACTTTGACTAGATCACTTGTTCCTCAGCGTACATCCACTCTCGATACGGTGTTGATTCCATCCGCTGTAGACACTGAGGTTCTTACCTCTCCTACCACTGTAGATGTAACAACCCTCGTTTTTATTTTTATCTCATTTTATTCTCTTTTAAGGATTTGTGACTTTAAGACGAAAGCGATTAAAACCTTTTTATGAAAGATGCTTCAATGTTAGAGTATTAAAGTATTGTGGGTATTAGTAAATTAGTAGGCTGAAGGTGATGAAGAAAATAATGTTTAGGAAGTATATGGGATGATGTTATTCAGAAAGGTTGGAAAATTATATAGGTTCGGTCGACCGCATGGTCAAGCAGTCGACACCTTCAAGTTCGGTCGACACAATTTGCAGTCTGTCGACATAGCATAGCTTTCGGGAGTTTATTCGATCGACCGCATGGTCAAGCGGTCGACAACTTCAAGTTCGGTCGACACAATAGACGAGCGGTCGACATAGCATAACATTCGGGAATTCATTATGTCGACATAAGT
>QAOC01041062.1:0-13166 GCA_003255005.1 Begonia fuchsioides | reverse complement strand
AATATAATGGAGGAAAGTGAGCAAATGACTGAGCAAGAAGTTAGAACAGAGGGGTGTCCAAATGATACCGTTTATTGAGCAATGACCGACGGGGAGTGATGTATGACACACGCACAAGTCTTTTGTAAAAAATGTTTTGAATGTTTTGAGATGTGCTTAAATGTATACCCTTATTTTTGTGTGATGGATTTCAAAGCTTTTGAAATGAATGTATTTTGAATTATACGCTACAAGTTTACGTTATTAAAAGCTTATGTATTTTAAGTTGAAGTAATTGTTTTCCGCTGCAGTTTTAAGTTATGAAATGATCATGTATTTTTGTTTAAAGGTGGAATTCAAACGTAATGTTTTTATTTTGTTGACGGTTTCCTTGTAAATTGTTTTATGAGTTAAGAATAGTTTTCAGAAAATAAAGCAAAAAGTTTTCCACCAAAGTAATGTAAGTACGTAAGTAAGTAAGAACAGTAACGGACCGGTTCTTGGGCTGCCCGCGAGTAAGTAAAGTAAAGTGAGGTAAAGCAAGTAAAGTAAGTAAGTAAAGTGAGGTAAGGCTGAGAGCGGCGGAACTGGAATCGGGTCGTTACAATTATGGTATCAGAGCAAAACACACACGAGTGAATAAGGGAACGAAAGGGTTAGTGTACCGGGTTAAGTCGGTTTTGTAGACAGCTCAATAACTGTTATCATTTGCATACTTTAATGTCATAGAAGGATTAAAGTCTAGAGGTACTTATGTTAGAGTACTAACGATGTGATTGGTAATTGAAGGACTATGAGGGGAGGAAGAAGAAATAATCCAGAGGAGGGAACTAACGAAGCTGCTATTAACCAACTGTCAGAATTGGTTAATCGCCAATTTCAACAATTGCAGCGAATGATGAATCGAAAAGAGCAAGGAGGAAATGGACGAAATCATAATGCTGGAGAACTGAGCTGTGAGAGATTCAAGAAGATGAATCCTCCATCATTTAATGGACAGTCCACAGACCCTTTGTTGGCTGAAGAGTGGATTCGTTCTCTGGAGAAGATATTGCAATATGCTAAGATTGAGGAGGGAGAAAAAGTCAACTGTGCAACCTTCTTGCTGACTATGGATGCAAGGAATTGGTGGGATACTGTTGAGGTAACTACCAATGTGCAAGAACTAACATGGGCTCAATTCAAGAAAATTTTCTATGACAAATATTTTAGTAGAGCTGATCAGAACAAAAAGAGAATGGAGTTCATGCAACTGAAGCAGTGGGGATCAGTAGCTGAATATGTGAGAAAATTTGAAGGCCTATCAAGGTTTGCTCCACAGCTGGTGGCAACCAATGAAGATAAAGTTAAGCAATTCGTGCAAGGATTGAAACTTGAAATTTATAAAGGAATAAAGACTTGGGGATTAGAGGATGCTCAATATTCGAAGGTTGTTTCCAAGGCTCTAGACCTTGAGGAAGCAGAATCAAAGTTGGTGAAGCAACAACCGGGAACATCCCAAACACGGTTCTTTCAAGAAGTCCAACCGCAGCTGAGTAAACAATGGCAACCAGCACGTGGGATGAAAAGGCCGAGTGAAAATTCGAACGAGCAAGGGAAAGGAAAGCAAGTAAAAAGTCTGGGGCTGATATTAGAGTGTCCCAAGTGCGATCGGAAGCATGCGGGAGAGTGTATGGCTGGATCTGGACGGTGTTTCAGATGTAAGGAGATGGGACACATGGCGCGTGATTGTCCGAAGGCACTTCCAAACAAACCAGAACATAAGAGGATAGCTGGTCGTGTTTTTGCAATGATTGATGCCGAGGAAGCGGACCATCCGGCCATGGTGGCAGGTACATTATTAATTGATGGAATTAGTGCCTATTCATTGATAGATTCAGGAGCTACGCATTCATTTATGTCTGAAGATTTTTCTAAGAAGTTGAACCGGATACCTGAGGTGGTAGAGCAGTTGTATGAAGTGATGCTACCTTCAGGTGACCGTCTACTATTAGATAGAGTAATTATAGATTGTGGGGTTCAAATTAATGATCGTAAGTTGGGCGTGGAGTTTATTATAATGAAGATGAATGCGTATGAAATTATTTTAGGGATGGACTGGCTATTTCGACATTTTGCAACTATCAATTGCAGAACTAGAATAGTTAGTTTCCAACCACCTACGTCAGATGCCTTTTATTTTCAAGCAACAGGGAATAAAAACCAATTACCGATTGTATCGGCAATACGGGCTTGGAGACTATTAAAGGGTGGCTGTTTTGGATTTCTTGCAAACATTGTGGATTGTCGTAAGAAGCCTGACCTTAAGTTGCAAGAGATTCCAGTAGTTTAGGAGTTTTCAGAAGTGTTTTTGGATGATTTACCCGGACTACCTCCTGATCGAGAAATCGAATTTGTGGTAGACGTTTACCCCGGAGTGGCACCGGTATCAAAGAATCCGTATCGAATGGCTCCAGCAGAAATGAAGGAACTGAAGGGGCAGTTAGAGGAGTTGTTTAGCAGTGGATTTATACGCCCTAGTTTTTCTCCCTGGGGAGCCCCTGTTTTGTTTGTAAAGAAGAAGGACGGAACTCTAAGGATGTGTATCGACTATCGTGAATTAAACAAATTGATAGTGAAGAATAAGTATCCGTTGCCTAGGATTGATGATCTGTTTGATCAATTGCAGGGTGCACGGGTATTTTCCAAGATTGACTTGCGGTCAGGATATTATCAGTTAAGGGTAAAAGAGGAATATATTCCAAAGACTGCGTTCAGAACCTGATACGGACATTACGAGTTCATGGTAATGTCGTTCGGTTTGACAAATGCCCCAGCGGCGTTTATGGATCTTATGAATAGGATATTCCATGAGTATCTTGATAAATTTGTCATCGTATTTATTGATGATATTCTGGTGTATTCTAAGTCGGAAGAGGAACATAAAGGGCATTTAAGAATGATCTTAAGTATACTAAAGCACCATCGGTTATATGCCAAATTCTCTAAATGCGAATTTTGGCTAGATCGGGTGAATTTTCTGGGTCACGTGATTTCTAAAGAAGGTGTATCCGTTGATCCAGTAAAGGTGCAAGCTGTTCGTGAATGGCCACAACCAAAGAATGTAACTGAAGTTCGAAGTTTTCTTGGTTTAGCAGGGTACTATAGAAGATTTATTAAAGGATTTTCTAAGATTGCTACGCCATTGACGCGATTAACAATGAAAAACATGAAGTTCTGGTGGTCGGAGGATTGTGAAAAGAGCTTTCAACTATTAAAGGACAAGCTAACTTCGGTACCAGTGCTAATACTCCCAATAGAAGATGTAGATTTTTGCATATTTTGTGATGCGTCGTTGATGGGTTTAGGATGCGTGCTAATGCAAGAAAGTAAAGTAATTGCTTATGCATCACGACAATTGAAAGATTATGAGAAGAACTATCCTACCCACGATCTAGAATTGGCAGCAGTAGTCTTCGCCCTAAAGATTTGGAGACATTACTTATATGAACGTCATTGTGAGATATTCACGGACCATAAGAGTCTCAAATATCTTTTTCACCCAAAAAGAGCTGAATTTGAGACAGCGGCGATGGCTGGAATTTGTTAAAGATTACGATTTTGAGATTAAATATCATCCAGGAAAGGCTAATGTGGTAGCTGACGCACTGAGCAGGAAGTCAGTAGTAGTGCAGTCCGAGATGATGCAAATTTCGGTTAAAATTCGAAATGAGCTACAAAGGGCAGACATTGAAGTTATATCAGATCTAACAGTGCAGTTAGCTGCTCTAACTGTGAGGCCAAACTTGTTGGACAGAATTGGGGAAGCTCAAAAAGAGGATTTGAGAGATATGCAGGTTATGGAAGGGCAGTTGCCAAATTCTTTTGAATTTCAGTGTTCAAAGGAGGGGATACTTAAATTCCGCAATCGATGGTATGTTCCACGTAACAGAGAATTGAGGAATGCGATATTAAGAGAAGCTCACTCTTCAAAATTTTCGGTTCACCCAGGAATTTCAAAGATGTATCAAGATTTGAAACAATGTTTTTGGTGGCCGGGAATGAAAAAGGACATCGCAAAATATATTGAATCATGTGTTGTATGCCAACAGGTAAAGGCAGAACATCAGAGGCCCGCAGGAATGTTGAAGTCGTTGGTGATTCCGGAATGGAAGTGGGACCATATTTCTATGGATTTCGTAGTCGGATTGCCAACAACGATTAAAGGTCATGATAGCATTTGGGTAATTATTGATCGTTTAACAAAATCTGCTCATTTTATTCCGGTAAGAACAAATTTTTCCGTGGAAAAGTATGCTGATTTATATTTGCAAGAAATTGTAAGATTACATGGAATTCCAGTTTCCATTGTGTCTGATAGAGATCCAAAGTTTACTTCAAGATTTTGGAAGAGTTTGAACAAAGCAATGAGAACAGAATTGGCTTTTAGCACGGCATTTCATCCTCAAACAGATGGTCAGACTGAGAGGACTATTCAAATCCTTGAGGATATGTTGCGCGCGTGTGTTATGGATTTTCAAAAATCATGGAGCATGTTGTTACCCCTGGTAGAATTTTCATATAACAACAGTTATCAATCGACTATCGATATGGCTCCATTTGAAGCATTGTATGGAAGAAAGTGTAGGTCTCCATTATTTTGGGATGAGGTTGGAGAAATTAAAATCTATGGCCCTGAAATGATACAACAAACGGTGGAACAAGTGAAAACCATACAACAAAGGATGAAGGCTGCCCAAGATCGTCAGAAAAGTTATGCGGATCGGCGACGAAGACCGCTAGAATTTAAGGAGGGAGATGAGGTGTTTTTGAAAGTTTCGCCATTCAAAGGCATGATGAGATTTGGGCAGAAAGGGAAGTTGGCTCCGAGATTCATTGGGCCATTTATTATTTTGAAGAGAGTGGGAAACATGGCCTATATGTTGCAATTACCAGAATACTTGGCAGGCGTTCACAATGAGTTTCATGTGTCAATGTTAAGGAAATGCATTCGTGATCCATCCCAAGTGATCGAAGCAGAGCAAATAGAAGTAGAGCCAACTATGAGCTATGAGGAGCAGCCAATAAGGATACTAGATACGAAGATGAAGGTGTTGCGGAACAAGCAAATTCCATTGGTGAAGGTTCTATGGAGAAATCATAACGTGGAGGAAGCCACCTGGGAAAGAGAACAAGAAATAAAGGAAAAGTATCCAGAAATGTTTAAGGTCTAAATTTTGAGGACAAAATTTTTATTAAGGAGGATAGAATGTAACAACCCTCATTTTTATTTTTATCTCATTTTATTCTCTTTTAAGGATTTGTGACTTTAAGACGAAAGCGATTAAAACCTTTTTATGAAAGATGCTTAAATGTTATAGTATTAAAGTATTGTGGGTATTAGTAAATTAGTAGGCTGAAGGTGATGAAGAAAATAATGTTTAGGAAGTATATGGGATGATGTTATTCAGAAAGGTTGGAGAATTATATAGGTTCGGTCGACCGCATGGTCAAGCAGTCGACACCTTCAAGTTCGGTCGACACAATTTGCAGTCTGTCGACTTAGCATAGCTTTCGGCAGTTTATTCGGTCGACCGCATGGTCAAGCGGTCGACACCTTCAAGTTCGGTCGACACAATAGACGAGCGGTCGACATAGCATAACATTCGGGAATTCATTATGTCGACATAAGTTGACTTATGTCGACATAAGTTGGATAAGTCAGCAAAATCAGCAGAATTCTGATTGGTGGACATAAAAGGAAAATTGATTTTTATTGATAAAGGGCTTTAAGTGGGTCTTGGCTGGCATTTCTCCCTCCCAACCACGATCTCCTTCCCCCTTTTTCTCCCTAGGGTTCGTGCTCCAAATCAAAGGAGGGTGAGATTGAGATTGAGATAAAGAAGAAGTTTCGTGAGGAAAAGAGTGAAAAAGTGAGTGACTTCAAGAGAAGTGAAGTGAAGAGCTTTGATATTTCGTGGAGGCTGTAGCTCAAGGTATTTTCATATCCTTTAAAGTTCTTGTAGGTTCAATAATGATAAAAAGATGATGTTGGTTGAATTAGTAGATAAAAATGAAGGAGTTTGTGTCAAGTGTTTCGAAATTAGTTATTTACGTACAGGGTTAGGGTTTTTGGATATTCGGTCGATTATTGTTACGAATCTGAGTTTATGTCCTTTACAAGAGTTATAGTAGACCTTTAGAGTAATCTAGAGCCGTTGGAATCACTTGATTCGGAGTTATGTAGGAAAAGATATGGACGTATCAATTTGGTAGACGGAAACTGGGAGAGCACCGGTCGACACATGATCGATCGATCGACACAAAATAACTCTCTGAAAATGGTTCGGTCGACCGCATGAATAAGCAGTCGACATATTATGCTAAGTTAGGTCGACATCTATAGGTTATGTCGACCGTTTCTTGAGTTCCAGAAATGTATGCTCTCTGTTTTGTCAACATAGGTCGACATCTGAAAGTTTATGTCGACCGAACCACTGTTCAAACATTGAATGCCCTATGTTTTGTCCACGTAAGTTGACATGCATTGGTTTTCTGAATTTGGTGTCTTCTAAGAAGTTATATTAGGCTCCTTAAGGAACAATTTGACACCTTAATCGTCAAGAATGGATCAATATAGAGAAAGTTATAAATGTTCAAAGTTGGAACAGAAAGTTAGGACTTGATGCAAATTCTGATCCACATATGATTTATAGGTTTAAGCCATCGATTGGATTAAGAAGGAGACTCAAGTNAGTTGAAGTAGGTGGAGGGGGTGTTCTTGAGATCCTGTAATATTTCCAAAGATAAAGAAGTTATGAAACCTAAGAAACGTGAATGAAATGTGCATTGTTTTAACAGCATGGCATACTCATGCATTGCATTTTATAGTTATGTTATTTACTGAGCTTTAGGCTCATGGTTTAGGCTTTGCAATGTAGGAAATATAATGGAGGAAAGTGAGCAAATGACTGAGCAAGAAGTTAGAACAGAGGGGTGTCCAAATGATACCGTTTATTGAGCAATGACCGACGGGGAGTGATGTATGACACACGCACAAGTCTTTTGTAAAAAATGTTTTGAATGTTTTGAGATGTGCTTAAATGTATACCCTTATTTTTGTGTGATGGATTTCAAAGCTTTTGAAATGAATGTATTTTGAATTATACGCTACAAGTTTACGTTATTAAAAGCTTATGTATTTTAAGTTGAAGTAATTGTTTTCCGCTGCAGTTTTAAGTTATGAAATGATCATGTATTTTTGTTTAAAAGTGGAATTCAAACGTAATGTTTTTATTTTGTTGACGGTTTCCTTGTAAACTGTTTTATGAGTTAAGAATAGTTTTCAGAAAATAAAGCAAAAAGTTTTCCACCAAAGTAATGTAAGTACGTAAGTAAGTAAGAACAGTAACGGACCGGTTCTCGGGCTGCCCGCGAGTAAGTAAAGTAAAGTGAGGTAAAGCAAGTAAAGTAAGTAAGTAAAGTGAGGTAAGGCTGAAAGCGGCAGAACTGGAATCGGGTCGTTACAGTAGATACCGAGCTTGTTCCCACTCCAGCACTGGATGTCCCTTGATCTTCATTTGTTGGATCTCCTTGGGAATAGACGCTCAGTCTTGTTTTTGTTGTGAGACTTACTTTTTGTAGAACAATACTTTTCATTAGGTCCTTATCTGTTTACATCTTCCTATGAATTATTTTGTGGATGATTTTTTTCGATAATGACAAAGGGGGAGAAGTATCCATCCTTATTTAGCAATGATAACATATAATGACTTGCATTCTATGACTAATTATTTAGCAATGATATTTTGATATGGATGTATATTTATGGCGGAGCATGCATTTATTACGAGGGAGAATTTACATACAATTCATATAACATGTGAACTTGCTCAAATTATTTTCAAACGGATAATTAATCAATAATGGTTTGTGATCATCAAAAAGGGGGAGATTGTTAGCTTTAAATATGATTAAAGTAACCATTGTTTTTTTATGATGAATATTAATATGTTGTACAATTGATTGACCATTAAAGAGAAGTTGATTTGAATAATGTATATGAAATACCCTAAACGAAGGTTACCTTTTTTGTCTAACAAGTCGGTTGAGTTTTGCAGAAATTATTAAGTTTGTTACAGGTTTTCTCGACCAATTACAAGTTATGTCGACCCATCCTCAGGCAGAGGATAAACTTATGTCGACCGGTTACCAGATATGTCGACCTATCTTTGGGCAGCAACCTACTTATGTCGACCGCTACGTTATATGT
Organism: Begonia fuchsioides; assembly: GCA_003255005.1. Classification (NCBI taxonomy): domain Eukaryota; kingdom Viridiplantae; phylum Streptophyta; class Magnoliopsida; order Cucurbitales; family Begoniaceae; genus Begonia; species Begonia fuchsioides. Next base: position 4,936 of record QAOC01041062.1, on the reverse strand, counting down.
CGACCGATGAGTTAACAAGAGAAGAATGTTATGTCGACCGCTATAAGAATGTGTCGACCGCAAGATATTCAAGACAAGAAGCAACATGAAGTCGACCACGCTTCTACAAGTTACAAAAGCTTCACTTATGTCGACCGGCCAATCTTGTGTCGATCGTATACATGTCCAGAGGCCATATCTATGTCGACCGCTAAACTATTGTGTCGACCGCATACATGTCCAGAGGCCATATCTATGTCGACCTCTAAATATTGTGTCGACCGCATACATGTCCAGAGGCCATATCTATGTCGACCGAAGCACTTCCCAATGGCAACTCACTAAAACTTATGTCGACCGATCAAGAGCAGAAAGAAGAGATAACTCCCAACGTGTAACGACCCAATTCCCGAACAACTGCTTTCTGCTTTACCTCACTTACTTACTTACTTTACTTTACTTTACTTTACTTTACTTTACTTAGCTTACTTGCAGGCAGCCCGAGAATCGGTTCGTTACTGCTTTCTTACTTACTTACTTACTTACTTAGGTGGAACATTCATTACTTTAAAAGGGAGAAAACAGTTCAACTTAAAATACATTCATTCTCAAAAGCTTTAAAATCTATCACACGAAAATAAGGGAGTACATTTAATTACATCTTCAAAATATTCATAACATTCAATACATTTCAGAAAACTAACGCATGTTGACTTAATTGGACAAAACAGAGGGAATTCACTGTTTCAACAGTGAATTCCCTCTGTAAGGAATTCACTGTTTCGACATGGGTCGACCCAAACTGTAAGGGGTCGACCCATGTCGACCAAACAGAGACCGTGTGCTTTTAAATTTGAGGATCGGTCGACCCAAACTATAAGGGGTTGACCCATTTGACAAAACAGAGAGCCTGCATTTTTACATTTGAGAATCGGTCGACCCAAACTACAAGGGGTCGACCGCAGCTCTCCCCAGTTTTTTTATACTAACTTTTGACGTCCATAACTTTTTCTTCATAGCTTTGAATCGATTGATTCTAACGGCTATAAATCATTAAAAGAGTCTACTTTAATTCTTATGAAGAACATAAACTCAAATTCGTGCTACAATATGATCGAATCTCAAAAAACCCTAACCTTGCATACAATCAACTGATTTTCTAACATTCTACTTGAAATCCTTCATTTTTATCCATCAACCCCACCAATATCATCATATTATCCTTACTAAACTTATAAGAACTTAAGAGGATAGAAAATATTACCTTGAACTTTGGTTTCCACGAGAGCCTTAGTGTTTCCTCCTCTCCTCTGAGATATCTCACTTTCTTACTGTTTTTCTCTCCCATGACTTCTTCTCTTTTTTCAATCTCTCTCTTCTCTTGACAAATCTCACTCTCCTTTCAGCTTAGAGCAACAAAAGGGGAGAGAATTGAAGAGCAGCCCATGTCTTTTATGTCCTTTATTAACCATAAACAATATTTCCTTCAAGTCCACCAATGAAAACTCTACATGTTTTGGCTGACCATGCCTTATAATTCCTTAATTAAACAAAATCAACCTTCTCCTTACGTCCACCTTTTGGATTTCCCCACGTTTTGGTTGACTTTTGAACGGCATGTATGAATGTGTCGACCCCTTTTCCATTGTGTCGACCCAAAGTGTTTCCCAGAGAGCAACTTGTGTCGACCCTTTCTAAGTCCTGGGGTCGACCTAAACACACAATTGTGTTGAGCCCACCTAATTCCTGGGGTCGACCTAAACACACAATTGTGTCGACCCTACCAAATTCCTGGGGTCGACCCAAACACACAATTGTGTCGACCCCACCAAATTCCTGGGGTTGACCAGCAGTTGAAACTTTCATAACTTTTGTTATACAACTTAGATTTCTATGATTCAAACACCATTCTTTTTTTCATTAAGTCTAGTTTAACTTTTTAGAAGAAAAAAACTTTAAATTCAGAGCGTAAAGATATCAATTATACAAAACACCAAATAAAGCTCTAAAGTTCATATTTCTTAGTCCATTTTTTATTTATCAATTTGTTAACGTCCATAACTTTTTCACCACAACTCCAATCGAGTTGTTCAACCTATTAATCTTCTCCTTTTGATGTCTTCTATAATTTCTTAGAATAAACGAGGGTTGTTACATAACAGCTATTTTTGAATGTGTCTAAACGGCTATATCTATGTTGACCAATCCCGTACTTATGTCGACCAATCCAGCCTGCGCATAACAAAATCTATAAATAGCTGCTGAGATACCAATTGAAAAAAAGAGGATTTCGGGAGAGCAAAAAGAAAGCCGAACTGCTGCCAATTTTTAGAGAATCATTTCATTCTCTCAATCTTTGTATTTCTATCTTGAATATTCACTTGGTTACTAAGAGAGTCGGTTAGTAACCGTAATCCTAGTATTATACTCTGTGAGCAAAATTTGTAAGAGGGGTGACGAATCTCCTAAAGAAGAGTCGCTGTAAAGGTTTGATTGACGCCCGTAAGTCAATCGGAGTGAGCTCAAAGAATTGAGCGGGAAGAATCTTCAAGGAGGTACCTTGGAGCGCAGACGTAGGAAAGGTTGGCCGAACCGCGTCAATAATCTGGTGTCAATCTTTCTCTCTCTCAACTCTATTAAGTTGTTTATCTTTTCCGCATTAGAGTTTTTAGATTGAGTAAACCATACGCACAAATTTGATTAAAGTTTAATCATTGGAGTAAAATTTTATTAATCTAATTCACGCCCCTCTTAGGTTAATCTCGATCCTAGAATTCTTTTCAAGCAATGAAAAGTACCAACAGAACACCTATCATATCATCTATTAAAGCCCAACAATTATTAAGAAGTGGTTGTTTTGGGTTCTTAGCAAGCTTAATTGATACTCGAATGCATTGTGGTGCAAAATTACAAGATATTCCGGTGGTGAAAAACTTCACAGATGTATTTTTAGACGATTTACCAGGACTACCCCCAGATCAAGAAATTGAGTTCGTAATTGATATATATCCAGGAGCAGAACCAATATCAAAGAATCCATATAGAATGGCGCCTGTAGAATTAAAAGAATTGAAGGAACAATTGGAGGAATTAGTACACAAGGGCTTTATACGTCCAAGTTTCTCGCTATGGGGAGCTCCAATGTTATTTGTTAAGAAGAAAGATGGATCACTGAGAATGTGTATTGACTACAGAGAATTAAATAAATTAACGATCAAGAACAAGTATCCACTTCCAAGGATTAATGATTTATTTGAGCAACTCCAAGGTGCATAGGTGTTCTCAAAGATCGATCTAAGATCAGGATACTATCAATTGAAGGTCAAAGTGGAAGATGTCTCGAAAACAGCATTTAGAACTCGATATGGACATTATGAGCTTTTGGTGATGTCTTTTGGATTGACCAATGCTCCTGCTGCCTTTATGGATCTAATGAATTGCGTATTCCAAGAGTATCTAGATAAATTCATAATTGTGTTTATCGACGATATTCTCATATATTCTCAAACAAAGGAATAGGATATGGAACATCTAAAGGCATTATTATCAACTTTAAGACGACATATCTTATATGCTAAGTTTTCTAAATGTGAATTCTTGCTTGATAGAGTTAACTTTCTTGGGCCTGTAGTATCCAAGGACGGTATTTCTGTTGATCCATCAAAAGTCCAAGCAGTGATGGACTGGCCACAACCAAGGAATATTAATGAGGTACGTATCTTTCTTGGGTTAGCTGGATATTATCGAAGATTTATTGAAGGATTTTCAAAGATAGCAATCCCTTTGACAAAATTAACGAAGAAAAACATGAAGTTTTGGTGGTTAAGTGAATGTGATAGAAGTTTCCAGAACTTGAAATAAAAATTGACATCAGACCCAATTTTGACGATTCCAACTGAGGACGGTAAATTCACAATTTATTGTGATGCTTCCAAAATTGGATTAGGTTTGGTATTGATGCAAGATGGAAAAGTGATCGCTTACGCATCAAGGCAATTAAAAGGGTACGAGCAAAATTATCCTACTCATGATTTAGAATTAACAGCAGTTGTTTTCACATTAAAAATATGGAGTCATTATTTATATGGACAACAATGCGAGATATTTTCAGACCATAAGAGTCTGAAGTATTTATTCACCCAAAAAGACCTGAATATGAGGCAACGAAGATGGCTCGAATTCGTAAAAGATTATGAGTTTGAAATCAAATACCACCCTGGCAAAGCTAATGTTGTAGCTGATGCATTGAGTAGGAAGTTCATAACAGTCCAATTGGCAATGTCCATAACGCTTCAATCTGAAATTCAAAAGTCTTGCTTAGAAGTAGTGTCAAATTTGAGTTGTATGCTTGCAGCATTATCTTTGAAGCCAAGTCTTATGGATGAAATCAAAGAAGCTCAATTGGAAGATCCAAAATATAAACGATATAAATTGGGCAAAAAGCCAAATTCTTCTGACTTTAAGTGTTCGAATGATGGTGTTCTGAAGTTTAAAGATAGATTGTACATTACAAAAAAGCAAGAATTATGGAAGAAAATATTATCGAAAGCCCATTCTTCTACATTTACGGTGCATCCAGGAAGCACTAAAATGTATCAGGATTTAAAACAGCACTTTTGGTGGCCGAATATGAAGGAGGACGTAGCAAAACATGTGGAATTTTGTGTCACGTGTCAAGAAGTTAAAGCTGAAGGAGAAAGAGTCGTCGGCGAAAGACGTTCGTTCGACGAGATCTGAGTGCCAAAAAGTCTGCGACGACGAAGGGAGTAACTTTTGTAAAGCGGTTTCGAAGGTAAGTTCATATTTTGGAAGAGATCTGAGAAAAACCAAAAGCTTAGAGTTTTCGTTTTGGTTTTTCAAATCTTGGTATTTCTCCCGAAGTTGTTTGTTCAACGCTGACCATTGACCGGTCCGGTTTGGCTGAACCAGTTCAACGAGAATTGGTTTTTGGTTCGTG
>QAOC01041052.1:34249-49572 GCA_003255005.1 Begonia fuchsioides | reverse complement strand
AACATCGTAGTCGTCGAATCCAAATCTACGATAATAATCGAACCTCGTCGAGTTGTAACACCGCCTAATTTCTCGACATGCATGAAAATCGACCAACCACGAGCGAGCAACAAACGAACGAGCCGGAAAATCTTTAAACTTTTCGAATACCAATGATCTTTGTCGGCCAACATCATAGTTGTCGAACCCAAATCTACGACAATAATTTAGCCTCGTCGAGCCGTAACACTGCCTAATTTCTCGACATGCATGAAAATCGATGTTAAGTATTGAAAAAGACTTAATTATGTCCATCAAATTTATGAGAATTGTTCAATATCAAGTAATAAATTGCGGGATTTTATGTTGTATTCTGTAATATGTGATGCAGCTCCTGCCGCAGCACAGAATCCGCGAGAAGTTAATAAAAACGCGATAATTTTGATTATTCCGAGAATATTTTTATCTTCCAGATTGGTTACCTATTTCGCAGAAATTATGCTGGATAAATATGGAAAGCAATGAGTTGAAAAGAGATAAGATCAGAGAGATTTAAATAGCAAATCAATATCGATTGGAGAGAGAAATATTATCTCCATAAAATCAGCGTAAAATCTGCATTAAATTTGGAGAGTCTAACCGATTGGAGAGAGAATCAGAGCTACACCAAATTTTAAAAAGAGGGAGGCAGACCCAAGAGAAGAAGACAGAAACGATAAGCGGCGCTTTGCTACAAACAGAACGGAGAAACCGGAGCTAATTCAAGAACTCGCGTTACGCCACTGGAGTTTTGAAGAAAGCAACGGTGAATCCGCTTATCTTTTATTAAGCGCTGTAATTATGATTTGTGAATATTTATCTTGTGTTATATTTATTTTCAGCATGAACTAAATTTATCTTTGTTAGATTTTTGGAAGTATCTTGTTTTAAGAACTCTCGGTTTGTATTTATTTCGTAATTTGAATAATTCAACTAGGTTTTCATTTCTATCGTGTATAAGTTGGACGCTACAATTATAACGTACTTAATGATTTCTAACACGCCATTAGAAAATCATCTAGAAAGTAGTTGAATTGCTTGAGTTGTTAAATTAATTTATTGTAATTTAACTAAACATTTTTAATTTATTAAAACATTAGCTCAAGGGGAAACTAATAAGATCGGTTATGAAGGTCTTCAAATCTCAATGTCTTTGCCATAAGATTGGAAGAAGTTTAGAAAAAGAACAAATAGGTAGGCGACGCCAGCCACCAATTTCATAGATATATTTCTCGTCAAATGTGTTGTAGCACAGACATATAGCCGAGAGTGAATAAACAGGAGAAACCGAAATCTGACCTTCCTTATCACTGAATTTCATTCGTTTTTCAGATTTGTCGGTTTCTTTTAATTTGTTTATATTTTCTTTTTATTTTACTTTTAATAATCGAACAATCGACCAACCACGAGCGAGCAACAAACGAACAAGCCGGAAAATCTTAAAACTTTTTGAATACCGATGTTATTCTTTGGCCAAACATCGTAATTGTCAAACCCAAATCTACGACAATAATCGAGCCTCGCAAGCCATGACACCGCCTAATTTCTCGACATGCATGAAAATCGACCAACCACGAGCGATCAACAAACAAACAAGCCGGAAAATCTTAAAACTTTTCGAACAAACACTTGTCCTTTCATGCATGAAGTAAGTTTCCTTCGAACGACAACCACACAAGGGAAAAAATGTGGACATAAAGGGTATGCATTTAAGCACATCACCTGTACAACAATGGTGGGTAGCTGAAGTAATTAAGATAGACAAAATTGCTGAAACAAGTGAAGAAGAAGAGGGGTACACATTTACTGCAGGTTCTACATGTCATTTTTTGCAGAAACGAATGGTTGTGTGGGGACGACACTCATTTAGAGCTTCGACTACCTTATTCAGATCCATATGCGACCAAAAAAACCAGCTAGTTCATCATTTCTAGATATGGCTGGATCGTAATAATTATCTCTCGTACTTCAATGCTAGGTTTTATCTCTTGTTAGAGCTTCTTAGAATATACAATGATGGGTAAAATAGTAATTTGCCAAGTGGATGGAGCCGAGATGGAACGGGTGCGGCAGGCAGCAGGACGAGTTTAGGGTTTAAGGGTTTAAGATTTAGGGTTTAGGGTTTAGGATTATTTATTGTCACTACCTCCCCGTGTCAGGATTGGGTAATTTGCGCGCCTGCTGCCTTCCTTGGATGTGGTAGCCGTTTCTCAGGCTCCCTCTCCGGAATCGAACTCTAATTCTCTGTCACCCGTCACAACCATAGTAGGCCACTATCCTACCATCGAAAGTTGATAGAGCAAAAATTTGAATGATGCGTCGCCAGCACAAAGGCCGTGCGATCCGTTAAGTTATCATGAATCATCAGAGCAACAGACTAGGTCCGCGTCGACCTTTTATCTAATAAATGTATCCCTTCCAGAAGTCGAGGTTTGTTCCACATATTAGCTCTAGAATTACTACGGTTATCCGAGTAGCAAGTATCATCAATTAAACTATAACTGATTTAATGAGCCATTTGCATTTTCATAGTTTGAATTAGTTCATACTTACACATGCATGGCTTAATCTTTGAGACAAGCATATGACTACTAGCATGATCAACCAGGTAGCATTCCTTCTATGCGTCTGGATCGCATCCTCGGTTGAGCCGCCAAGGCGACGTCAAGCTCTTGGGTCAAGCTCTTGGATCAACCAGGAAAGCAATCACAGTCATTCTTAGTGCCAACTTGGGTCAAGCTCTCAACACTCTCCAATCGAAGTGGCCGACAACTAATGCGTTCATTTTCTACATCCGAGGCAACGACCAATAAACACATCCACACCGCCAAAGACAATCAAAAGCAACAACAAGAACTGAAGCATCGAATTTTCCTGGCGGGGTGTAGCAGCCAGCTTTCACATTCGCCGCGTATCCAAATAAGAAACCGACTTAAAGGCTCCACGAGACATATGACATGCCGAGTTTCGGTCAATCGTACAGAAACCGACGCATTTGCCATGACGAACATGAAGCCCACTAGAGCAAACACCTTGAGAAAGAACGTGGACCAACAGTTCATTGCACAAAGCAATGATCCTAGTAAGCTACGTGCCCAAAATACCACTCACGCGCTTTTTGCTTCAACGAAGCGAAGACAAGGTCGAGCTACAACTGTGCTGAGGAATGAACTCGATGAACGGTAGCTTCTTGTCCCAAGTGGTGATCTTCTTTCCGATGACACTTCGTAGTAACGCACCTAGTGTTCGGTTAACCACTTCCGTTTGCCCATCGGTTTGGGGGTGGAATGCCGTGCTAAAAAGTAGCTTGGTGCCAAGCCTTGCCCATAATGTCCTCCAAAACGTGCTGAGGAACTTGCCATCTCGGTCGGATACGATGGATCGAGGAATGCCGTGGAGTCTCACTATCTCCTTGAAAAATAAATCCGCGATGGCCGTGGCGTCGTGTGCGGTATGGCATGGCACAAAGTGTGCCATCTTTGAAAACCGATCGACCACAACCATAATTGAGTCTCGGCGGTTGTTTGTCCTTGGAAGGCCGACTACGAAATCCATGCTAAGGGCTTGCCATGGATAATCGGGTACGGGTAGCGACAAGTATAAGCCTTGGTTCGTGGCACGGTTTTTGGCCTTCTTACAAACCGCGCATCTCTCTACATAGCGGTGTACGTCTCTAAACAATTTGGGCCAATAGAAATGTTCCTTTAGCGCTTCCCATGTTTTCTTTTCACCGAAATGGCCCGCAAGGCCGCCTCCATGAGCCTCGGTTATGAGAGACTCTCGGAGACTACCTCTCGGGATGCAAATTCTTCCACCCTTCATGAGATACCCTTCGGACACTTTATAACCGAGGGCTTCCCATTTAATTGCCGCATCAAAAATAGGCCCAAAATCTGCATCATCATGATAAAGGCCTTTAATCCACTCAAATCCAAAGAACCTTACCTTGAGCTCGGTCAAGAGGACGCTCCTTCGGGAGAGTGCATCGGCCACTACGTTCGTTTCCCCCTTTTTGTACTTTATAATATACGGATATCGCTCCAAAAATTCAATCCACTTGGCATGCCTCCGGTTAAGCTTGCCTTGGCTTTTGATAAACTTGAGCGCTTCGTGATCCGTGTGAATAATGAACTCTCTCGGTAGAAGGTAATGTTGCCACACTCCAATGGCTCGGATGAGTGCATAGAGTTCCTTGTCGTAGGTGGAGTAATTAAGCACGGCGCCTTTGAGCTTCTCGCTAAAGTAGGCGACCGCTCGGCCCTCTTGCATTAGGACCGCTCCAATGCCCGTGCCCGAGGCGTCACATTCAACCTCGAACACTTTGTTAAAATCCGAGAGGGTTAGCACGGGCGCTTCACATAATCGAGCCTTGATGTGCTCGAAGGCCGCTTGGCATTGTTTGGACCATAAAAAGTCTTGCCCCTTTTTAGTGAGCTCGGTTAATGGGGCTACGATGGTGCTAAACCCCTTGATGAATTTCCGGTAGAAATTGGCTAATCCATGGAAGCTTCGGATATCCGAGACGGTTTTAGGAATCGGCCATTCTCGGATGGCGGTGACTTTGTCGGGATCCACCTCGATGCCGTGTCCGGACACAATGAAGCCGAGGAAGTGAATCCGAGTTTGCGCGAAGGCGCACTTCTTCCGGTTGCCGAATAGCTTCGTTTCGCGCAACGTGATAAATAGCCGCTCCAAATGTGCTAAGTGGCTTGAGAAGTCCGAGCTGTAAACCAAGATGTCATCAAAGTATACAATTATAAATTTGCCGAGGTATTCCCGTAAGACGTGGTTCATTAGGCGCATGAAGGTGCTCGGCGCATTGGTGAGGCCGAATGGCATGACGAGCCACTCGAACAATCCGTAGCGTGTCTTGAAGGCCGTCTTCCACTCGTCGCCTTCCCGCATTCGGATTTGGTGATAGCCGGATTTAAGGTCCACCCGGGAGAACACTCGTGCGCCGCTAAGGTCATCCAACAAGTCATCGAGCCGAGGCATCGGGAATCGATACTTGATGGTAATGTCATTTATCGCTCGGCTATCCACGCACATTCGGAAGGATCCGTCCTTCTTGGGCACGAGGAGGGCCGGTACCGCGCATGGGCTTAGAGATTCTTTGGTGGGAGGCCGTCGGGGAGCTCATCCGGGAAGACATCCACATAATGGTCCAGCAAGGCTAATACGGGCTCCGGGACCTTTTCTTCACTTGGGCCTTCGAATTCCTTGTGTATTAAAATGATTAGGGGCGTACCTTGCGTGAGTGTGCGGGCTAGCTCCTTTCGGCCCATGATAAGGGCCATCTTCGATCGGGCCTCTTTCTTGTCGGCCTCGTCCTTGGCGATCTGCTCCGGGGTCATTGGAGCAAGTGTAATGTTTCGGCCATCCAACTTGAAGGAGTAATGGTTGGATCAGCCGTCATGGTGAACGTGTCGGTCGAATTGCCAAGGCCGGCCGAGAAGTACGTGCGTGGCGCTCATTGGGACAACGTCACACACTACCGTGTCTTGATATTTGCCGATCGTGAATTCAACCTTGGCTTGCTTGGAGACGCGAATATCTTCACGATCGGTGATCCAACGGAGCTTGTATGGCGTCAGGTGTTCGGTGGTCGGGAGGCCGAGTTTCTCGACCATCTCTCGGGAAGCCACATTGGTACAACTTCCGCCGTCAATAATTAGCGAGCAAACCTTGTCCTTAATCAAACAACGGCTATGGAAAAGGTTCTCGCGTTGGAAATCCTCGGGGTGCCTTTGGGCCGAGAGTGCGCGGCGGATTACCATAAGCATCGGACCACCTTGGGCGTGGTACACTTCTTCATCGGGCAACTCCGGTGTTTCGACCTCTACTACTGGGCTGGGCTCGGATGGGGCCTCTTCATCGCTAACAACATCGCCCGTGTCTTCGATGATCGTCATGATACGGCGATTAGGGCATTGGGCCGCCATATGCCCTCGGCCGAGACACTTAAAACACTGAATGTCTCGTGACCGTGGGCCTTCTTTTGAGCCCTCTTGTGGTTTGGACTCAATGTTTGGCCGAGGCACCCATGGTTTAGGTGCCGTACTCGGGGGCTTGGTCGTGGTCCGGTAATCGGTCATTGGTGCGGGCCGGTAAGGCGCGGGTGGGCGCGTCGCGTTCGGCCGGGGGCTCGGACCCTTGTTCTTTCGTTTGATTTGCCGCTCGACCCTTAGAGTCATTTGAATGAGCTCATCAAAGGTTTCGAGGGGCTGCAGCTCTACCATATCCCCAATCTCTCGGTGGAGTCCTCGAATGAACCGAGCCATAATTTGCTCGGTTGGTTCGGCCAAATCACATCGAATCCGCAATGTTTCGAATTCGTTCAAGTACTCATCAACGGTGTAGCTTCCTTGGCGTAGGCTTTGAAGCTGTAAAAATAAATCTTGCCGATAGTGGCTCGGGACAAAACGCTTCCGCATGTGGGCTTTCATGGCTCGCCAAGTCACAATGTCTTCCTCGTGTTCTCGGCGCCGTTGTGCTCTAAGACTATCCCACCATAATGCAGCATAATCCGTAAGTTCAAGAGAGACTAATTGTACCTTTAACTTCTCGGAATGGTTGTAAAGATCGAATATTTTATCGACCTTTTCAACCCAATCCAAGAATGAGTCGCCGTCGGATGTTCCCTTGAACGAGGGTAAATTAAGCTTCGGTAATTTCCAATCTTCGTCTCGCTCCGCGTGGTGATCGGGATAAAATTCTTCGTCGGATCCGTCGGAGTCGCGGGGAGCGGCTCGACGTCGAACTTGACCCATCCCGGGGCGTCGCGCTGGCCGGGGGGCGTCTTGGGGTGGTGCGGGTTGAGCTTGAGTTGCCGCATTGTCCAATCGCTGGAGAATCGCATCCATCCTCCGGTTAAACGCTTCTTGCTCGTCCATTCTCCGATTTAGGGCGTCAAATCGCCCTTGGAGGTGAGGGTCAACTTCGTATTGTTCGGAGACAATGGTTGGGTCGGATGTGGTGGCTTGATCACGGCCACCGTTATGGATCGCTCCGCTTCGGGTCATCATGAGTAAAGGTTGGATTTTTAGGTCAAAAATCGTACCTTTCGTCCTCGGAGAGTAACCTAAGCTCTGATACCAAGATGGTGTGCCTTCGGTCGCGAGGATCGCGCTAAGGCTTACCGTGGATGCGTTGGGGTGCGCCCGGGAAGAAGAATTGGGGCGCGGATGGTGTAAACTCGGGAGTTATGGAAACTGATGGGATAGTCGTCGGTGATATGATGGAAATATGGAGTATGGAGGTGTGAGGCAGCGGATGGCTCGAAGGATTCGAGAGGTGGTTCGGTGGGGACTAGGTGGGTCGTCGGGTGATTACTCGGGAACAGAGCGAATATATTGAGGTAGTCGGATGTGGATGAGGGCGGCGACGATCGTAACACTTGAGTAACCAGGGGTGTTTGGATCGGTAGGCCTAAGGCAACGCTCGGATATGACTCACCGAAGTCGCCGAAGGGTTTGATGACGCTTGGCCGGATGTGACGCACCGGAGAAACGCAATCGGATGAGGGAGTTTGATAGAAGGCTCTCGGCTCTTGAATATCAAAATTTCACTGAGTAAAGACTAGGGTTTACAACCAATTTAAAGACAAAATTCGTAAAGGAAATAGAATGGAAGGGCGCTCGGCCGTTGGATGGCGATCCGTGTGAAGGAGTTGAACGGCGTTCCTTTAACGTGCATGGGCCTGGTCCAAATGCGTGTTTCCGAATAAGGTAAGAAGTGATCAAGCGAGATTTGGAGTCGCTCGGCTGAATATGTCCGAAGATGCGTGATCGGATGAGATCCCGTAAAATCCAGGATACGCGGGGATCTGGCATGCTGGCCGTGTCGGGCTGGATCATGAGGCGCACGCACGCTGGGCCGTGCGCGCGGGGCCGACTAAGTGTCTTCTGGACTTTGACTTGTGCGAACTCCTATCTTCCGCTTTGGTTGGACTTCTCTGCTCAGGAAAGGAGTTCTCGAAGCTTTGGGCACGGTGGAATATGGGCTTGGCCCATGGTTGTCCGAGTGAGTCTCCTTTCGGACACGTTCCGGATATCTTGGGATTTTTCTGCGTGCGAATCCTCTTCTTTAAGCTGCAGAGGATCTCTTCTGATATTGTCTTGACGTCCGAAGAGTTTGGCACGGGAGATTTATCTTCGTTTTGCTGGATGTCCGAGTGACCAAGATTCGGCGCGCAGAATCCAGGATTCTGCGTGTCTGTCCGAGAGCGGCGTTGCTGGGCCGGGCTTGCGCGCGCGCTGGCGCGCGTTCTTGAAGTCACTTCCGATCTTCTCCTTGATTCTAATGACTCTTTGGGCTGGGCTTCCTTCCTTCTTTATTTGATGGAGATCCACGCTGCTCGAAGACCTCCGTGTGGCACTTGGCCACTTATTGGCTATAGGTGGCCGAAGGCCTAGCTAGACGCGGCATGGGTCGCGCCATCCCCCGGATGCCATGAGAGCAATGTCACGGGCTGCTCCCTATCATTCTCGGAGGGTGTTGCTGAATGTAATGTCCCTGCGAAACGAGCAACCATGTTAGTAAAAGCCTCGGTGGCCGAGGGCCCGTAGGTGTCACGGGCTTCGGTGACCGAGGGGGCGGGCGGATGGGTCGTGTCATGAGCCTCGGTTGGATCGGATGGCACATCAGGGCCAAAGTCCAATTTTTTGCCTTTTTACACACCGTGCACCGCTCTACGAAGTGATGTACGTCCCAAAAAAGATGTGGCCAATAAAAATGCTCCTTGAGCATCTCCGTGTGCCTCGATAATGAGAGACTCACGAATGCTTCCTCTCGAAATGCATAATCTTACTCCGCGGAAAAGGTATCTATCGGTCACATGATAACCCGTTAATTCACCTTTAATTGTAGCCTCAAAACGTGGGCCAAAATCCGGGTCATCCTTATACCCAAGTTTCATCCAATCAAAACCAAAAAATATAACCTTTAGCTTGGTAAAAAGGGCGCTCCTCTGTGATAAGGCGTCAGCCACTATGTTCGTGTTGCCCTTCTTGTACTTAATAATGTACGAGTACTTTTCTAAGAACTCAATCAACTTGGCATGCCTTCGATTGAGTTTCCCTTGACCCTTGATGAATTTAAGAGCTTGATGGTCCGTGTGGATGATAAATTCTCTCGGGAGTAAGTAATGTTGCCATACTCTAATGGCTCAGATCAAAGAGTATAGCTCCTTGTCATAGGTGGAGTAATTAAGGGTCGCAGCCTTGAGTTTCTCACTAAAATAGGCCACCGTTAGGACCGCTCCAATGCCCATTCCCTAGGCATCACACTCTACCTCGAAGGCCTTTGTGAAATCCGGAAGGGTGAGCATGGGCGATTCGCAAAGCCATGCCTTGATATGATCAAAACTTGCTTGACAAAGTTTTGACCAAGAAAATTTCTTCCCTTTCTTGGTAAGCTAGGTTAGTGGTGCCATTATGGTGCTAAACCCCTTATTTATTTTTTTTAGAATTTGTGACCTTAAGATTTAAGTGTTAAAGATTCTTTTTAATGGATGAATGTTGGTTAAATTTTGAGGTATTAAGGTATTGTGGATATTAGTAAATGAGTAAGTTGAAGGTGATAAAAAGAATAATGTTCAAGGGGTATATAAGATAAAGTTATTCAGAAAGGTTGGAAAATTGGAAACACGTGAATTGGTTACGATCATGAATAATTAGAATAAGAATACTCTGTTTGGGGTGTATCACACCGTGCACCGACCCAAGTGTTTGGGTTTGATTGGTATTTGTTTGAAGTCCATTGTTTGATGGTTGCTAGGTTTAAGTAAATTAATGAAGTAAGTTTGGTTAAATATGCTAAAGGACTACCTTTAAGTAAGATCCGGTCGACTGCAGATGATTGGCGGTCGACACCTTGTAAACGGTCGACCGCAAGAGGTTTGGCGGTCGACACCTTCTATTACGGTCGACCGCAAGAGATTGGCAGTCGACACCTTGCCAAACGGTCGACCGCAAATGGGTTAATGGTCAACACCTTGTAAACGGTCGACCGCAAGAGGTTTGGCGGTCGACACCTTTCATGATTTGAATTGAAAAGTCAGCAACAACCTAGAGGAATCCGATCGGTGAACGTAAAGAAAATGTTGATTTTGTTTAAGCAAGAGATAAGAAGGCATGGTCTGCCATTCCCTACCAGCACGACTCATTCTCCCTATTTTACTTTAAGTTCTCATGTCTTGACAAGGGAGAGTGAGATTGAGAAAGAAAAGAGGCTTCGTGAGAGAAAAGAGTGAGAAAGTGAGTTATCTCTAGAGAGGTGAAGCGGAAAACTCTTAAGGCTTTCGTCGAGACTGGAGTTCAAGGTAATTTTTCTATCCTCTTAAGTTCTTCTAGGTTCAGTAATGATAAAATGATGGTATTGGTTGGATTGGTGGATAAATATGAATGATTTCATGTTAATTGCTGTGAAATCGGTTAATTATGCATAAAGTTAGAGTTTTGGAGATTCGTTCAATATGTGTTACGAATTGGAGTTTGTTTTCATAAGATTTAAAGTTGACGCTTTGGGTGATCTATAGCCGTTTGAATCACTCAATTCAGAGTGAGGTAGACAAAGTTATGGATGATTCAATTTTGTAGACGAAAACTAGGAGAGGAATGCGGATGACCGTTTTGAAGGTTAGATCGTCCTCGCTAACGACCTCCTCGGTCTCTTTGATAATGGTCATGACACGGCGATTTGGACATTGCGCGGCTATGTGTCCGCGTCCGAGACACTTAAAACACCGAATCTCTCGGGTCCTTGGTTGATCACCTACCGAGTCCTATGGTTTGGCGTCTGTGTCTCGCCTTGGTATCCTCGGTCCTTGGCGCTGGCCGGTATGGTGTTGGCGCCTTTGGTGCCGTGCGTTGACTTATGGCTTTACCCTTCCTCTTTAGTTGTCTCTCCACCCTTGGAGCCATTTGAATGAGGGTATCAAAAGACTCCAAAGATTGTAGCTCTACCTCATCGCCAATGTCACGATGTAGGCCTCGGGTGAACCGCGCCATAATTTGCTCCTCGGGTTCGGCAAAATCACACTGAATCTGAAGTGTCTCAAAATCCGTAAGGTATTCATCCACGGAAGAATTACCTTGTCTCAATCCTTGCAATTGTAAAAAGAGCTCTTGACGATAGTGACTCGGGACAAACCTCTTTCGGATGAGATCCTTCATGGCACGCCATGTTGTGACCTCTCCTTCTCGGTCTCTCCTCCTTTGTGCTCGGAGGCTATTCCACCATAAACTTGCATAGTCCGTAAGCTCTAAGGATGCCAATTGTACCTTTAATTTCTCGGAATGGTTATAAAGGTCAAAAATTTTATCGACCTTTTCAACTAAATCGAGAAATTTATCTCCATATGAGGCGCCATTAAAAGATGGAATATTTAACTTCGGCAACCTCCATTCTTCATCCCGATCCGAGTAATGGTCGAGGAAAAATTCCTTGTCGGACCCGCCCGAGTCATGATGTTGTTCTCGGTGGTGGCCGAGTCCGTGTCGTCGCCTTAGTGGCGGCGTGTGTCGTTGCACGGGTTGCGCGCAATTTTGCTTGGCAATATCGTCGAGTCTTTGCAACATAGCGTCCATCCTCCGGTTAATTGCATCAAGCTGCTCTTGAATGTCGTGCTCGGGTTCTCGTGGTTTGGAAAACATCGTTTGTTCACTCGTCGTGGCTTGATCACGACCGGCGTTGTGTGCCCGCTTCGTGTCATCATAAGGGATGTGAAAGAAAAATTTGTGGGGGTGCGGAAAATCAAACCTTTGCTCTGATACCAAGATGATGTGCCTTACTTGCGGGTCAGCGCACCTTTATCAGAAGAATGCGCGCACGCGGGGCTCGAATTTGGGTTGTGTGCGGCAAACAGGAATTTGGCTCGTGCGTTTTGTGGAATTGGGTTGCGGAAGCGTATTGTGATGGAAAATATGGGGAATGGTCGAATGAAAACGAATATGGCTCGGTGAAATATGAAGATGACTCAGTGGATCGAAATATGGTTGAAATCGGATTTGTGGAGAAAAGGGTGATCGCTCGGGGAATGGGATGGACTCTTTAGAGTTTTGGTTTGAAGGTGGCTGGACAATTTGAACGCTTGAGCAATCAAAGTGTTCTCCTCGGTAGGCCTCGCCAACACTCGGATATGACTCATCGATTGTACGTGTGAGGGGTGACGTTCTAGGCCGGATATGACTCATCAGAGAAGTATACGTCGGAAGGAGCTTCGACTTGTTAGGAAGAAGGTGCAATGCACAATTTTACTCTAAAATTCTCTCTCTCATTAAAGTGTAAGGTGTTACACTAAAATACTAAAAATGTAAAAGATAAAAAGCTAAGAAAGATAATCTAAGCCCTTGGATGACTTGAATGCCTAAGATTGCTTCCAGTTGACTTTAGGCTCGGTTCATGAGGATTGGCACAGTTGGCTTTGAGTCTTGACCGAAGGTGACCATGATTGACCGAGAGGGTGCACCCAGTGGGATAAGTTTCGAACCTTTGAAAGAATGGTTCGAGCCAATTTGGATCTGGGGCTTCTAAAGTACTCTCGGTGGTCTGAAAGAGGTGTCACGTTGTCTGGTTCTTCGGTTGACCGGTAATGGTTCGTGCATGTGCGCGGCTTGTCCGAGAAAGACCGAACCAGTGGTTGATCTGATCTATAATGTTGTGGGATCTTCACGGTTGTTATGCAAAGTTGTTCTTGAAGATCCTCTGGAGATTAAACAGCTTGATCTCAGATTTTATAGATGAAAATCCCTTGTGGCTCGCTGGTGGTCTTGATTGAACAGTCATGTGCGCGCCCGATTAAAGATCTTCGGACATCTAGAGATATGTCCGTGCCATATTGAACCTTGTCCTTTTCCTTGACCAAACAACCAAAATACTTGGAGATTTAAGTAAAGTGGCTGATAGAATTTGGCCAAGGTCTTCTAGTGGGCCGAAGGTGGGCCAGTCAATGTTCGGCTGAGGTGGTTCTTCGTGTGCCCTCGCCTATGGAATGTGCGTTCTTCTTCCTAGGCTGTCTTCTCTTCCTTTTCTAAGGACTTTGCTGAAGGAAATAAATAAAAACTAAGTGTGACTAAAAATAGGGCCCATGGTTGAACACTTGATCCGTGGGATTTGGATCGAGCGTTCTCCAATGTCGGTCACTTATTCCAATGGGCCACAGACCTAGTGGACTCCGGCCACAGACCTAGTGGCCGTGTCATGGGCGATGCGTCGGGCGTGTCTTGGCCGGGAGTTTTCGGACACCACGTGATCGAGACCTTAGGTCGTTCCCGATCATGTTCGGATGGTAGTTCCGAAATTATGTTTCCTGCAAAATAAGCAACTAAGTTAGAAAAATCTCCCGTGCTCGTCGGGTCCATGTCCGTGATGTGCCCCGGTTGCACATCATGGCCGCACCTTGAGCGCGCGCGCCGTGCCATGGCCGCACCCTTCAGCGCGCGCCGTGCCAGGCCGCACCACACTGCCCGCGCGCACCTTGCCACGGGTCCCCTGTTTGTCTTTTCACTTCAAACGGTGTCCGATTGGGCTGAAATTTTAACCATGGGTCCCACGCATTGCGAGGAACTATTATTGAAGGTTTGATGTGTTTTGGATTTTTTTTTTCAACTTTTCATACTTTTTGAACGTCAGCCTTGCCTTTGCACCAATTCTTTTTCGTCATGTTATCTTTCACGGTGGGAAGCCATGTCGACGCACTTGGGCTTTAGAGCAAATGTGTGGGGAAGAATTCATGACACCGCCACTTGAACGCAATAGTGCAAATGCAATCCCAATGCACTTGTGCTTGCCCCCGATAGCGTCAAGCATTGAGGGATACCTCTTGGATCACGAACAACGTTTTAACCTTTTGTAAAGTTCCCCGATACCGTTCCTTTCCCTTTTGTATGTGTCTATGCTTACTCAACTTTTCAACATTTTGGGAAGTTCCTCGATACCTTCTTGCCTTACCATTTTATAAGTACATGTTTCCTCGACTTTTCAAAGTTTTGGCAAGTTCCTCAATACCTTGCCTTACCTTTTGTTAGTCAATTTGACAAAATTTTGAACCAAAGGCAGGTCTATGCTTACAAAATTTTGATCGTACCTTTGCTAGGCACTATGTATGATACTTGGCCTTGGGCGCGGCTTGATTGGGACTTGTTCATGTTCCGGAAAGAATGGAAAAGGCCTGGTGGAGGAACTTGTCGCGTGACTTGGCCTAGGGCTAGCCTTGATCGTGCCTACGCTCGGCACAATGACCCTTGGGCATGCCATACAAAAGATTACTCGTTCGGGACTTGGTCATTTTTCGGAAAAAATAGAACGAGCCTCGTGGAGGTACTTGGGAGGGGATGGACGAATCGATGCGACGTGAGGCTGAATCTTAGTGGATCGTGGTAGCAAGGCCACTCTGTCACTTACAATACCTCGTCGCGTATTTAAGTCATCTGCAAAGGATTCTACCTGCCGCTCGGTTGAAATAACAGTTCAAGGCGGCCCGTGCAACGGCTCGGTTGCGAGGGCTTGGCCAACGACGCGTGCCCTTGGGGGCTACTGCTTGTCGGCGATCAGGTGGCGGGCGCGTGCGTCACTTCTAGCCCAGATTATGACTGAACATTCTGACTTAGAGGCGTTCAGTCATAATCTAGCGCACAATAGTTCGCTCCACTGGCTTTTCAACCAAGCGCGATGACCAATTGTGCGAATCAACGATTCCTCTCGTACTAGGTTGAATTACTATTACGACGCTGTCATCAATAGGGTAAAACTTGTTGGCTTTAAAAGGTTTTAAAGCAATCAATTATTTTTTATGATAACTATGTTAATTATGTATGAAAGATAAAATTGAATTCTAGCAAGTGCTGCAGTTTTAAAGAAAACTTATGTCGACCAAACTGCTCAATATGTCGACCGAACGGATAATAGAAGGGTCGAAGAAGCAACTTATGTCGACAGATAAGAAGTTCTGTCGACCGCTCAAAGATCAGAGAAGAATCATATGTCGATCGCCTAATAAGTATGTCGACCGGCTGAAGACAATTAAAGTTCAAGGCATTTGATCGTATGTCAACGCAACTTATGTCGACCGCTTAAAGTCCAGAGAAGAATCATATGTCGACCGTCTATCAAGTATGTCGACCGGATGAAGACAATTAAAGATCAAGACATTGGATCGTATGTCGACCGGACAAAACTTATGTCGACCGCATGGAATCCAGAGACAAATTGTATGTCGACCGTTAAGAACATCTGTCGACCGTTCAAGTTTCCAGCGGAAGAAGAAATCTGAAGTTATGTCGACAGTTAAAGAACTTATGTCGACC
>QAOC01041052.1:22500-24662 GCA_003255005.1 Begonia fuchsioides | reverse complement strand
AAAGATGGTGGGCTTGCAGGAATTTTGTTGAAATCTGATTGGATGAGGAAAAGGTGATAAAAGGCTGAAAGCTTATCAAGGGATGGCTGAAATTTAATGTGAAAACGGATTGGATATAAGGCAACAAAAAGGTGGCTTGCAAGCTTTCATCTGATTGGCTAAAAAAGGAGGTAATTTGGTAGTACTAAAATAGTGGCTGCAAAAGAGATTGTGGGACCCAGAAGCAGCTCTCCACCTCATGCTTGGTCTTAAAACATGGTGGAGGACAAAAACAAAATGTGTGAGTTGGTCATCAAGGGTGGATCAGTTCGACCGCCATTGTGCTCAATATTCCGATGGCTTGGCTGGACCAATTATCTTGCTGCCAAGTAATCAAATGGTATGGCAATTCCTCGTCCTTCTGGGTAGCTTCTTTATCTTCTACATTCTCCAAATATTTACCTACAAAACGAGCAAACAAGTTAGTCAATTTGCGAGTCTGGCTCCTTGTGATGATTCGTCCAGGGTCTTCTTCAATTTGTGCCAACAGTGGCACATCAACACCGTAGGCTCCCGATTCTCAAGCTAGGAGTTTCTCTGTTCGCTCGCTGTTACTAAGGGAATCCTTGTAAGTTTCTTTTCCTCCGCTTGTTGATATGCTTAAACTCAGCGGGTAATCCCACATGACCTGGGGTTGCTTTGATAACGTTTGCTCGTCATTCGTGTCCGACTCGCCAACGCACTAGGGTCGTCAAGAGTTCTCCAAACCGCACCTTGCGAGCGCAACGTATTCATCGAGGCAATGTCAACAACCGTCGATCGCGCCGCAAGACGCCGAGGACTCCATTTTAGACCAACCGTGATGATTTCACACGGGAGGCCAATGTCTGCACCCCGACAACCTCTCCCAACCAGCCCGAACAAAGCAGCAGCACAAGTCTACGTGATGCATGCAATTGACGTGGTTTTTCTTTTGGTGCGGGGGCTACGATGCATGACGCCTAGGCAGGCGTGCCCTCGGCCAGCAGGCTGCGGGCGCAACTTGCGTTCAAAAACTCGATGGTTCACGGGATTCTGCAATTCACACCAAGTATTGCATTTCACTATGTTCTTCATCGATTCAAGAGCCGAGATATCCGTTGTCGAGAGTCGTTCGATCTTTTTATTAAGTTCGCAAGTACCCCTGCATCCCAACATCGGGACGAGGGTAAGCGTTCTATGTTACAGTCTCCTTGACGCAACTAAAACCGAGTTAGGGACCGAGAGGCGTGCGAGGCAGGGCCGCACAAAAGCGGCCACCACCTCCGACACGCCCTGCACCATCCCGCGCAGTGTGGGAATGCGACAAACTAGTTTGCTAGTTACTCTGCATTTTACAGGAATCGGCAATGATCCTTCCACAGGTTCACCTACGGAAACCTTGTTACGACTTCTCCTTCCTCTAAATGATAAGGTTCAGTGGACTTCTCGCGATGTGGCAGGCAGGGAACCCACCCACTTCGCCGCGATCCGAACACTTCACCAGACCATTCAATCGGTAGGAGCGACGGGCGGTGTGTACAAAGCGCAGAGACGCTCATCCGGGGCAGATTGCTGATGGTATTGAGCGAAAGGTTTATAAAATTCTTTTCCTGGCCTACCCCGCCATCTCTTCAAGCGTCGAATGTCCCCCCCTTCTCCGGACGTTCTTCCCTTGATTCCATGTTAAGTTGGATTTGCTTCTGCTTCTCTTTTATGTTTGATTATGGTCTTTATATTTCGGTTTTTTGCTCTTAGGGCAGGTCATTCTCTCTGTTTCTTCTAGTTTGTCTTGGTCTTTTGTAGTCTTCTGGCTTTTGTTGCTGCGACTGCATTTGCTGATTTGGATGTCTCGGTCTCCTCCAGGGTCTCTCCAATTCTTTTGTTTGTTAGTTCTGGCTGCCCTGAGTTTTGTTGGATGAGTCTCTATCTTGTGGTTTCCTCCTCTTTTCTCGGGCCTCGTGTTTCTTTCTTCTCCCTTTTCTATATACTCTTACTTATCAAAAAAAAAAAAACGAAAGAGCTCTCAGTCTGTCAATCCTTACTATGTCTGGACCTTGTAAGTTTTCGCGTGTTGAGTCAAATTAAGCCGCAGGCTCCACTCCTGGTGGTGCCCTTCCGTCAATTCCTTTAAGTTTCAGCCTTGTGACCATACTCCCCCCAGA
>QAOC01041052.1:0-20000 GCA_003255005.1 Begonia fuchsioides | reverse complement strand
TGGACGCTGTCTTGTGCGTGCTAGGGTGGTTGCAATGGTGGTTGCAATGGTGCTAGGGTGCGCGTGGTTGCTGACGTGATGCTAAGTTGTGCGCCCGCGGGTGATGCTACTGGCGTGTTACTAAGTTATGCGTGTACGGGCAACGCTGTTGGCACGTTGCTAAGTTGTACGCGTGCCGTTGTTGCCGAAGCAATGCTAAGTTGTTCGTGCGCGGGCAACACTGATCTTGCAGCGTGTGTCGGGGCGCACGCCATTGTGGCCGAAGTGAGCGTGCGCGTGGAGCATCCTGTGCGCACATGGCTGAACCCGGGTGGGCGTGTTGTCTCGATAGTGGGCGCGCGTGCTGGGCGCACTGTCTCGATGGTGGGCGTGCGTGCTGGGCGCACTGTCTCGATAGTGAGGGCGCGCACAGGCCGAGGTTCGGGTGTCCGCGCCACGGTCCTCGAGCTCCCACTCCAACAAGTCCTTCGACTGCCCTCTATCTTTCTCCGAGGGCTTCTCAATGTCCATGTTACCTACCAAAATAGCAACTAAGTTAACTAAAACTTTGTGGTCGAGACCGTGCCTCGGGTGTTGCGCGACGTTGGTTGGTCGTTGTTTGATGGTGTTCGGCCATTACACACCAGTCCTAGTCTCAACCATAAACAATGCCGACTAGGGATCGACGAATGTTGCTTATAGGACATCGCCGGCACCTTCTAAGAAATCAAAGTTTTTGGGTTCTGGGGGGAGTATGGTCGCAAGGCTGAAACTTAAAGGAGTTGATGGAAGGGCACAACCAGGAGTGGAGCCTGCGGCTTAATTTGACTTAACACGGGGAAACTTACCAGATCCAGACATAGTAAGGATTGACAAACTGAGAGCTCTTTTTTTTTTTTTTAATAAGTATGTTTAAATGAAAGAAAAGGATGAACAAAGACATGCGGCCGTGGCCGGGGGGCAGACCCACATGTAGACAGGCCAGCCCATTGGCCACAACCGAGCGCGAGCCAAACCTATTGGTACCGAAAGTACAAAAGACTCTGGCTTATCAGGCCAAAGGATGCTCCAGATTCTCCGCAAGTGTTGGGAAAATTTGGAAAAAGGATCTTGAAAACCTTCCTCTAAATGGATGTCGCTGTTAGCTTTAAAAGTGTGTTTAAAGTAATCAATTGTTTTTTATGATAACTATGAAAAATAAGCATGAAAGATAAAATAAACTACTTTACAATGCTTAAACTACTTTACAATTAAAGTCTAACATTTTGTTTAAGTGCTGCATAATTTTCATATATATGCAGTTTGTGTTGACCCCACCCCACCTTGTTTGTGTCGACCCTTAGGAAAATCCAGAAGCTCAGCCTTCACTGATTGTGTCGACCCTTTAGAATTTGTGTCAACCCCTATACAAAACAGAGACGAATCATTTCAAAATGTGTCGACACTTCGATAAACCTTGTGTCGACCCAAAAAGGGAGTACAACGTCCAAATGTGTCGACCCATCTGAATTGTTTGTGTCGACCCCAGAAAGAACATTGTGTTGACCCTACAAAAATTCTTGTGTCGACCCTTCCTACATTTTACATGTGAACAACTTATTTTTGTGTCGACCCCATATTACTTGTGTCGACCCTAGAGTTTTCCAGAGACGAATCATTTATATTTTGTGTCGACCCCAACAACATTTGTGTCGACCCCAGCTTTTCCAGAGAAGGATTCTTCAAGTTTGTGTCGACCCCAACAACATTGTGTTGACCCCAACACTCTCCAGAAAAGATTTTGTGTCGACGCAAATGGCATTTGTGTCGACCAAATTTTGGCAGATCAGCACCAACGGTCAGAAAACTCACAACGGCTATATTTCTGATGTGTCTACCGGCTAGTGCTTGTGTCGACCCCAACTAGACTTATGTCGACACAACTGGACAGATAAGCAGCAACTTATAAATAGTTGAAACAATTTCACTTTTCAATAACGATTTTTCAAAAAAAGAAAACATGCCCAAACGCTGCCAAATTTATCTCTCAAACTTTACTCTCTCAAATCCTAGTACCTACACTTGTATATCATTCTTGAGATTGAGTGAGTCGGTTTACTAAAAACCGTACAAATTGTAATTCGTTTATCTTTCGAATGATTATTGTAAAAGGGGACGCTCCTTCAAGAAAATAGTCAAAAGATTTGGTTGACACCCGTAAGTCAATCGGAGTAAAACTCAAGGATTGAGCGAGAAAGATCTTCAAGGAGTTACCTTGAAGCGCAGACGTAGGCAAGGTTGGCCAAACTGCGTTACCAAACCGGTGTCAATCTTTTTCCCTAAACTCTTATTTTCTCGTTGAAGATTCTCGCACTAGAGTTTAGGAATAACTAAACTGTTAAAACTAATTTGACTTACCAATCAAAAAAGTTTAGTTAACCTAATTCACCCCCCACTTAGGTTAATCTTGATCCTACAGTCGCGAGTTGGCTAAGTGATTGGAAAGTCTTGTCAAAACAGCGTGCGTTGCGTGCCGACCAAAGGTGATAGGTTGTGCATGCCAGGGCAGTCTTGTAAATGTTGCCGCAAAGTTTGTCCCTTCAGCCAATTTTGGTCGTCCATTTGAGAGCAGCAGCAATGGTAGCAACTGCCGCTGGATGCCAAAACGCGCTTCAATGATGGTCCAGACTTCGGATGAGAAGTTGCATTGGAAGTAGATGTGCCTAGTTGATTCTGGATGGGTTCCACATAAGGCACACATGCCATCTTATTCAATGAAAGGCAGGTTGTCCTTAGCAAAAAGACGGTCATGAGAGGCAAGCCACAATGGGATGGCAAGCTTAGGACGAGAATCGTTTCCAGATTGCCTTGAACCTGGGCTTGGGTGGGGTCGAGGGCCGGAAGAAGTCATAAATTACGGACAACTTCATGGAAGTAGCCCAAAGAGCAAGCTGGTCATCGGCTTTACTTTCGGATCCGGCTTTGTCCAGGATGGCGAACGGATGCTAAGAAGCTTTTTGATGAGCGGCGAGCCCCGGTATCCAGAGGACCAGGACCATAATGTAGCATCCTTGATGTAGAAATGATGGATCCAGCGGACCCATAGAGAATCGTTTTTCTAATGTATGCCCCACAAGATTTTGCAAGTAGGGCCATGTTCCATGAATGGATGTCTTTGAAGCCAAGACCGCCCTCATCTTTGGGCAAGCAGCAAGTTGGCCAAGCAATATTAGCAAATCGCTTCCCCCATAGGAAGCACTGCATATTTTGGTGAGCATGGCACGTACAGCTCCCGGGAGTGCAAAAATGGAGAGCCAGAAGCACTAGACTCCTTGGAAGATCGATTTGATGAGTTCAATTCTTCCTGCAAAGGAGAGGCTCTTGACGTTCCAGATTTGGAGGTATAGCCTCATTTTTTCGATCAAGGGGTCATAATCTGGCACCCCGAGACATTTCGGCCCAAGAGGTATGCCGAGAAATCTAGTCGGGAACGACTCGGTAGCCAATGGTATGACTGATTTTATGCTTTCAAGATCCTGATTAGGGATCTTGGCAGTAAAGAAAGATGACTTGTCCGAGTTCATATGGAGGCCTGATGAGGCGCTGAACTTGCTTAAGCAATCAAGGATGCTCTTTATCGAGACTAGATCACCCCTGGCAAGGAGGATCAAGTCATCGGCATAGGCGAAGTGCAAGATCCCAAGTGGTTGGCACAAGGGATGGTGGTTATACCCCGCGGAAGGGAGGCGAGCACGAATGAGCCTAGAGAGGAATTCCATCGGGATAACAAAAATATACGGTGAGAGTGGGTCCCCTTGCCAGATGCCTTTAGAGCCTTTGAAAAGTCTGTGAAGTCGGCCATTGATTGCGACCGAGTAGGAGGTGGTCGAGATGCATTCCATGGCCCATTTGATGAAGATGGCCGAGAAGCTGAGAGCTGCCAGCATCTTTTTCATGAAGTTCCAGGGTACTGAGTCGAATGCTTTTCGGAGGTCCACTTTGATGAAGCACCTCAGTGAGGATTTCTTGGAGTTGTATTTCCTGATCAGCTCCTGCATCAAGTGAATATTATCACTCATTGATCGCCTTTTGATGAACGCCGACTGTGCTTGGTCCATTATGTCCGGGAGGGTCGCCGAGAGCCTGTTTGCCAAGATTTTTGATATTATCTTGTACGTGGTGTTGCAGCACGAGATGGGCCTGTAGTCAGATATTTTGGTTGCATGTGGTGACTTTGGGATTAAGGCAATGTATGCGTGATTCCACTGGCAGAGTAGACGGCCCGAGGAAAAAAACTCCATGACGACACTTGATAGGTCCGGCCGAACAATGTTCCAGGCGGACTTGAAAAATTTGGATGAGTAGCCATCCGGTCCGGGAGCTTTATCATTAGCGATTGAATCCAAGGCATCTTTGATTTCTTGCGGGGAGATGTTTCTGGTGAGACCCGCACAGGCAGCGTCCAAAAGGCACGGGCCTGCTGATACGGCAGTAGCGTCAATGAGGGCAGAGAGCTGCTGGCCGACGAGAAGCTTCGGAAATAATTAACGAATTCTGATTGGATCTCATCAGGGTTGGATGAGATCGATCCATCGTCCTTGGTGACCGACCCGATAAAGTTCTTCTATGCATTCTTTTTTTAAGGGCATGAAAGAACCTAGTAGGCTTATCTGCATGAATGAAATAGTTGGACTTGGCCCACTGCTGGAGAAAAGATTTCTCAGCCTTTGCTGAGGAACTCGGCCTTGTTTTTTAGCGAAGCAAGCTCGTTGAAATCCGAGAGGGGGCCATCCTTAGAAAGGAACGCTGACTGGCAGGCCTTCCAATTTTGACGGGCCATCTTGGCACGACTTGTGATGTGGGAAAAATGCCTTAAGTTGAATTCAAGGAAGACATTCTTGAGGGCCTGGAGCTTGGTAGAAAGGATGAACTGGCAGGTGCTATTTGGCCTAAGATTCCATCCCGAGGCAACAACACTATAGAAATCTTCGTGGGAGGTCCACATGTTGAATAATTTCCAAGGTGGTTTGCCGGGCAGCGGGCGGGAATTAAATGACATAACGCATGGCGTGTGGTCGGAAAGACCAGGTGGCAAGAAACTGGCAGATGTGTGGGGGCACGCCTGGATCCAGTAGTTGTTGATCAGTGCGTGGTCAAGCTTGGACCAGACGTTGCCGTTGGACCATGTAAAGTAGCAGCCAGATGACGGGGTGTCCGCAAGGCCAAGCTAGGCGCAGCATTCTCTGAAGTCCCGCACTTCTCTGGATGAGACCACAATTGAGCTCCTTCGATCATCTTGGCTTAGTATGGAGTTGAAGTCACCCATAACAAGCCAGGGGGAATTGAGATTACAACCAAAAGATTCGAGGGCAGCCCATAGAGGGATTCTGGCTGAGACAGAATGTAGGTCATTTACAAAAGAAATGTAAATATCTAATCTACTGATATTACAAAACATCTTGGTGAGCATGACTTGAGGGTGGGAGCCGAGATGATGAAGGGACACTTTGTCGGTGTTCCAAAGTACCGCAATCCTGCTAGAAGGATGAAGATCAAAGTAAGTAATAAAACTCCACCTCGGGAGCTTCCTAGCCACAAAAGCAGCCAAAGCCTCCGGGGAGGATTTGGATTTTATAATCCCGAAAACATCAATGTGTAAGCTGGAGATGAGGAGGGATAACTCATCTTGCTTGAGGGGGGATGCATCCCCCTCACATTCCAGGCGGCTATTATCATTAAGCGGAGGGGGGAGGAAAGCCTCCTGACTTATGCTTGTGTTTCGAGCTGAACCCAGGCAATGAAAGCAAGGGTTGCGATGAAGACTTTTTAGTCTTTGTTTTGGGTATTTTCACCTTGGCAACAAGTGTGAAAGGCGGGTCTTGCTGGTCCGTGGCCAAAGTATCAATAAAGGTGACACGTTCCAATAGTTCTGGAGGTGTTCGGGAAAGAGAGGACACTAAACAAGTCACCGCCAAAGGTCAACAGAGAGAGAGAGAGAGAGAGAGAGAGATGACGACAGGGAAATGGTGACGTTACTCTGCAAAATGCATACATGCATTAAAACTATAACTTGTCAGGGTTATAATATAAGGACTTAACTTACTTGTGTCCAAATTTGAGGCAAAACGCACGTGGAAAGCTTAAAATGGCACGGGGACACTTTTTAGTACACGGACAAGCCCAGAATAGTGCCTGCCGAGATTTGAATGGGGTTAGGATTGCTTATGCACAACTCCCGATTGGGAAGAGCCGTGCACACTAAATTGGGCGGAAACTTTACATAAAACGAGAGGAAGAACTCAGCCAAAAATGAAAAGAAACACACGGGAGAAACGGAAAAAGGCACGGGACACAAATAGAGAACCTTTGGGGGTTCTCGGGTGGACAGATTCACAACAACGAACACAAATGGCCAAATGGCCAGCGATGGATGATGGCTATGGGATGTTCAGACTTACCTTGGTCCATCTGAGGTGGAGGAAGGCTGAACTAAGGCTTAGTGGCTCTAGCAAGACACCAACACCATTGACAACCCGAAACAAAGGATATGACTCACCTTTGAACGAATTGTCGAAAGAGAAAATGAGCTTTAAAGCTTCAAGTTTTCATCAACATTTTCTGCCTAAAAAATGCAGAGAATAAAGGATTAAAACCTTCCTTCCCACGAGCTACATGAACCACTTAATTACCACCTACATGCCTAAGTATTTAGCAAACATAAAAGTATGGCATGTGGGCCCCTCTTGGACTTTTGATACCAACCAAGGGAATGGACCTCTAAGGTAAGGTTTCTTGCATTCCTTGGTGCTTCCTAGGGTTCCCACGTGCACCCACGTCCACCTATACACGCATTTAAAAGATGGCAATGTTCTTGCATGGTTCTTACGTAAACCATGCATTAAAGTTTACAATCGGTTTACAAAAACCAAACCAACAAAAACCAAAAATTCCTTCCAAATTTCCACTTCTTTAATCATGTCCCTCGCCTTGCTGCATTATTGGACTTTCTTCTCCTTGAGCTTCTTGGTGTTCCACTTGTATTGTTGCATTATCACCTCCGCGGCTCCTCCAAGTAAGCGTGTGACAAGGAGCTTCTCGGTCTTCCCATGTTGGTGCGCCAATGGTCATTCCTCCTCGGTCATCCAAGCCTACATCAAGAGCAATTAAGTTAAGGTCTTCTCAGGCTTGGCTTCTCGTCATGACTCCCTTGGTTGGAGGTTGCAAGGAGGTATCCCGTGGCATGTCATCCTCCCCGGCTACTTGAGGATTTGTCCTTAAATCATGGGTTGACTCCTCTTCATCTTGTACCGCTCGCTCACCAACATAAGGTAATAAGTCTTGAATGTTTAATGTTGCCGACACTCCATAATCCCCATGAAGCTTGAGCTTATAGGCATTCTAGTTTATCTTCTCAATGACCTCAAATGGACCATCGGCTCTCGAGAGTAGTTTGGATTTTTGTTGATTTGGAAATCTTTCCTTCCTCAAATGCAACCAAACTAAGTCTCCCTCCTTGAATTCAAGCTCCCTTCAGCCTCGGTTAGCATACTTAGCATAAGTGACATTTTTCTTCTCGATCACCTTTCTCACTCTTTCGTGCATCTTCTTCACTTGCTCGGCTTTGTTTGCACCATTGGGATTGGCAATGTCCGTGGATGGAAATGGCTCAAGATCAAGAGGAGTGAGGGGATTGAACCTGTAAACTACCTCAAAAGGAGTAGCTTGTATAGTGCTATGCACACTCCGATTGTAAGCAAACTCCACATATGGCAATTGGAGATCCCATTCCGAAAGCTTCTTCCCGATGACACTCCTCAATAATGCTCCCAAAGTTCTCCAAAATGTACTTAGGAATTTTGTATCCCTATCCGAGACAATTGAATTGGGAATACCATGTAGCCGTACTACTTCGTTGAAGAATAGTTCGGCAATTTGGCTTGCATCATTGGTTTTGGAGCATGGCACAAAATGAGCAATTTTAGAGAACCTATCAACCACCACCATTATAGCTTCTTTTCCCCTTGGTGTCTGTGGCAGCCCCAACATAAAGTCCATGATGTGCAACTGGAGTGCACATCCGATCACTCCCCGAGCCCGGATGTTTTTACTAACATAATTGCTCATTTTGCAGGTAACATAGCCTCGGAAATACCTTCTGAGGAGGATCGAGAGCAGTTAAAGATGGTGCTATATTGGCGTCCGAGCACCGTCAAGCCGGACACGCACGACGCACCAGGAGACGCGCGCACGACCGAGGCTCGCGCGCCCAGCAACACGCGAACGGCCGAAGCCGGTGCGAAGCCGGTGCGCCCAACGACATACCCATGGCCTGATGTGCCACGAGACTCGGGCCCGACGAGCCGAGACTTTTATACTAACTTAGTTGCTCATTTTGTAGGGAACCTAATCACGGAGAAACCCTCGGAGTTAGATCAAGACCGGCCGAGAACGTGCATCATGTGGCACCCTGAGTCGGACACCAAAGACCGCGCCAAGACCGCCCACATCGGGCCAGCAGACACGGCGCCAGGCAGGACAGCGTCCCACATCGGGCCGGCCGCGGCGCGCGACGACGCAGACCGCGCCCAGACAGCGCCCCACGGGCCAGCCGACACGGCCCATGCCAAGTCCCATTAAGGGGCTCGGCCCCCTTCAATAAGTGGCCGAGCGCCACATTTCTTTTCAGCAAATAAAGACTTAGAAGAGTAAGAAGAGCAAGCCCAAGTCGTGAAAAGACGAATTAAAAAGCCCGCGATCCAACATGGCCGAGGCCCAAGCGACATGGAAAAGAAGCCCACGGACACTTAGCATTTTTAGTCATGCCAATATCTTCTGGAAGGAGCCATATAGCGGGAAAATATCAACTAGAGAGATAAGGGGAGATTTGCACACGGAAAATCCCATGAGACTCGGAGATCCCGAACACAACGGAAAAATCCCGAGAATCACGGGATTTCCTTCTAGCGCGCCCGGCCGAGCCCGCTTCTGCACCCGGCAGCGCGCGCCAGCACACCCGATAGCGCCCACCCGCGCGCATACCCGACCGCGACCCAGACGCGCCCCCGCAACACAGACGCACTCCTCAGCGCACCCGGATCCAGCTACATACCAACCACGATAACGCGCGCGCTCGGGCACCCGACTACAACGAACCACGCACCCGAGCACCCGGACCCGGCTACACCCTGATGGCATGCAATCCCGCAATTCTCGCGCCACATCAGCGATCCGCGCCTTCACGATCCTAGACGTCCAACTCGATCGACGGCTTACGATTCTTACTTAGTATTTTCCTTTTATGTTTTTGTCTATTTAAGAGGCATCTAGCTTCTATTGAACTTAGTGAATTTTTATCAATACAAGTGCTTCTAGCCTTTTGATAATTCCCTCAAACGCCGATCCTTCTCCGGTGCGTCATATCCGGCCAAGTCATGGCAACCCTCGTCCGTGAACGGTGCGTCATATCCGAACACGAACTAGGTCTACCTTTCTAAACACTTAGATTGCTCAAGTGTTTAGATCGACCGCCCCATATCCTCCTAAATTCCATCCCGTTTCCCGAGCCATCAAATCTCCGCCACCACCGATTCCGGTCCATACTCTCCCCTCCGAGCCACCTTCGTTTTTATCCGAGCCATTCCATTATTCTCACCTTCAATCCACCTTATTTCCACCCCACTATACTTCCGCACCTCAAATCCTTAAATCGCACCACCCAATTTTCCGATCGCCGTACGCGTTGCCTCTCCGGTCACGCGCACGGTCATCTCCCGACCACGGTGCGCCGCTCATCGATTGACGGCACATCAACTTGGTATCAGAGCTAAAGTTCCTATTTTGATTGTAAAAATCCAATTTTTACATCGATGGAACGCATGGTGACACGCAACGGAGCCGTCTTCAGGAACAACCGCGACAATGCCACCACGAGCGAACAAACGCTCCACTCCGGACCTCCCGAACATGAACCAAGCGTCCAAGAGCAACTGGATGCTAACAACCAGCGGATGGAAGAGCGTTTTTTGGCCAACGAGCGCTTAATGCACACGATCCTTCAACGATTGGACGCGATGACCAATCCGCAAGCGCAACATCCGGCCGCACCACCATCCATGCGAAGGCCCGAGAACGACAATTTCCAAGCCCGGCCGCATGAATCGGATGGATCCGATGATGAGTACTTCCCAAACCATCGTAATCGGGAAGATGACAAGCGACTCCCGAAGATCACAATTCCCTCTTTCAACGGGACCGCCGACGGAAACACCTACCTTGAGTGGGTAGAAAAAGTTGATTCTATTTTCAATCTTTACAATTATTCCGAGAATTTGAAGGTACAATTGGCATCTTTGGAATTTACGGACTATGTTGTATTATGGTGGAGATGCCACCGAGCACAACTCCGGCGCGAAAGAAAACTGGATGTTTCGACATGGGACACCATGAAGGAACATATGCGCGCCCGATTTTTTCCCAATTATTATCGGCAAGAATTATTCTTGCAATTACAAGGGCTAAGGCAAGACGGAAGATCGGTCGAGGAATATCTCACCGAATTCGAGACTTTGCGGATCCGATGCGAATTAGAGGAGCCTAGTGAACAAATCATGGCCCGGTTCATTAGAGGACTCCAAAGGGATATTGGGGATGTCGTGGAATTACAAGCCCATGACTCATTTGAGTCCCTTATTCAAATGGCCTTATGGGTGGAGAGACAAGTAAAGCGGAGGAACAAGGCCCCAGCCCAAAGACCGATCCCGAGAGCGCCCGCGCCATATCGGCCGACGTCCGCGACAGCGCCAGCGCCTACGCCATGGGCCCCGAAGCCGATCCAGCCCGTCAAACCCCAAGAGGCAGTGAGCGAAGTATCCCGGACCCGAGAGATCCGTTGTTTTAAATGTCTCGGCCGAGGACATATGGTGGCCCAATGCCCTAACCGAAGGGTTATGCCAATTCTCGAGGGCTCCAAAGAAATTGTGAGCGAGGATGAAGCCGAGGGCCCGCAGGCATCCTTGACCGAGCCCGACGAGGATCAAAGCCCAACCGAGATTGACAAAGACACGTGCAATGCCCAAGATGGGCAAGTGGCTCATGATCCGACGGGTCCTTTCGACCCAAACTCAACCGGAAGCCTACCAAAGGGAGAATCTTTTCCATAGTCGATGTTTGATCAAGGAAAGGGTTTGATCCTTAATCATTGATGGAGGTAGTTGCACGAACGTAGCCTCCCGAGAGCTAGTGGACAAGCTGTCCTTGCCAACCACCGATCACCCGGCACCCTACAAATTGCGATGGATCACGGACAAGGAGGATGTCCGAGTAACAAAGCGCACCCGGGTGGAATTTATGATCGGCCACTACAAAGATACGGTGGTGAGCGATGTGGTGCCGATGAACGCCACTCACCTATTGCTCGGTCGACCGTGGCAATTCGATCGACATGTCATGCACGATGGGCGCACCAACCACTACACGTTCCACATGAATGGCGAAGAGTCATCCTAGCCCCCTTGACCCCGGAGCAAGTGGCCAAGGATGAGGCCATCAAAAAGGAGGCCCGAGCCAAGGCAACCTTATTTTGGGCCGAAAAGAACTTGAACGATGCTTCGCCCGATGTGACCCGATAGTCATGTTGCTCCACCGAGACGAGGGCCAAGACAAAGGGCCCCTAATTTTGGACTTTATCAAGCCATTGCTCAACCGGTTCAAGGATGTTTTTCCGGAAGAACTTCCCTCGGGTTTACCTCCCCTCCGAGGGATGAACACCAAATTGACCTCCAACCGGGAGCCACATTACCTAACCGACCTCCATATCGGTTAAACCCGGAAGAAAGCAAAGAGTTACAACGCCAAGTTCAAGAGCTCCTCGAGAAGGGATACATCAATGAATCTCTAAGTCCTTGCGCGGTACCGGCCCTCCTAGTGCCGAAGAACGATGGCACGCACCGAATGTGCGTAGATAGCCGTGCCATCAACGACATCACCATCAAGTACCGATTTCTCATGCCTCGACTTGATGATCTTTTGGATGAACTTAGCGGAGCCAAGATCTTCTCCCGAGTGGATCTTAAGAGCGGATACCATCAAATCCGCATGAAAGAAGGCGATGAATGGAAGACGGCCTTCAAGACAAAGTATGGATTATTTGAATGGCTTGTTATGCCATTCGGACTCACCAATGCCCCGAGCACGTTTATGAGGCTCATGAACCATGTCCTCCGAGCTTACCTTGGTAAGTTTATCATTGTTTATTTTGATGATATTCTTGTGTATAGTGTGGACATACCGAGCCATTTGGAGCATTTGGAGCATTTGGAGCAACTCTTCATCACCTTGCGGCAATCCCCACTTTATGGTAACCGAGACAAGTGTGCGTTCGCCCAACGACGCATACACTTCCTCGGCTTTATATTATCCGAAGGTGGCGTGGAAGTAGACCATGAGAAGATCACGGCCATACGTGATTGGCCCACCCCGAAAGGAGTTACGGACGTGAGAAGTTTCCACGGCCTAGCTAATTTTTACCGACGCTTCATCAAGGGGTTTAGCACCATTGTGGCCCCTTTGACCGAGCTTACGAAAAAGGGGAAAGAATTCGAGTGGACGAGCCGTGCCAAGAGAGTTTTGAGCACATCAAGAGGCGGCTTTGTGAAGCACCTATACTAACACTCCCGGATTTCAACAAAGTATTCGAGATAGAGTGCGACGCCTCGGGCATGGGCATAGGAGCGGTCTTGATGCAAGAAGGCCGACCGATTGCATACTTTAGCGAGAAACTCAAAGGTGCGACTCTAAACTACTCAACGTATGATAAAGAGCTATATTCTCTTATTAGGGCTATTGGTGTGTGGCAACATTATTTGTTGCCTCGGGAATTTATCATACATACCGACCACCAAGCTCTTAAATTTATTAAGAGTCAAGGAAAACTCAATCGAAGGCATGCAAAATGGATTGAGTTTTTGGAGGGATATCCCTATATTATTAAGTATAAAAAGGGGGATACTAACATCGTAGCCGAAGCTTTGTCACGGAGGAGTATTTTATTCACCGAGATGCAGGTGAGGTTTTTCGGTTTTGAATGGGTCAAGCAACTTTACCGAGAGGACCTTGATTTTAAGCAACACTTTGAGGCTGCCACGAATGGAGAATTATCGGGGTACCATTTGGCCGATGGGTACCTTATGCGTGGAGGACGTTTGTGTGTCCCGAGAGGAAGCATCCGTGAGTCTCTCATAACCGAGGCACATGGAGGCGGTCTTGCTGGACATTTTGGCGAGAAGAAAAGGTGGGAGATGGTTAAAGAGCATTTCTATTGGCCACATTTATTCCGAGACGTGCACCATTTCGTGCAAAGGTGCATTGTGTGCAAGAAGGCCAAAAACCGGACTTTGGCTCAAGGATTATACCTCCCTCTACCGGTACCGGACCATCCATGGCAAGCCGTGAGCATGGACTTCGTGGTAGGCCTTCCCCGGACGAGTAACCGAAAGGATTCGGTTATGGTGGTGGTTGACCGTTTCTCCAAAATGGCACATTTCATTCCGTGTCATACCACCAATGATGCCACCTATATTGCGGATCTTTTCTTCAAGGAAGTCGTAAGACTACACGGAGTTCCGCATTCCATTGTGTCCGATCGCGATGGAAAATTTATAAGTACGTTTTGGAGGACTTTGTGGGCTAAGCTCGGAACTAAACTTCTATTTAGCTCGGCTTTTCACCCACAAACCGATGGACAAACGGAAGTGGTCAATAGATCACTTGGAGCATTATTGAGAAGTGTGGTCCGAAAGGGGACATCCACGTGGGAAACAAAATTGCCCTTTGTGGAGTTCGCCTATAACCGATGCAAACACAACACCACGGGCATGACACCATTTGAAGTGGCCTACGGATTCAACCCATCTACACCATCGGATTTGCTTCCATTGCCAAGTCGAGAACTTGACAATCCCGATGGTCTACAAAAGGCCGAGCTAGTCCGGAAGATGCATGAAAGGGTCAAAAAGACCATTGAGCGGAAGAATGAAAAATATGCATCCGCGGCCAACAAGAAGAGAAAAGATAAGATCTTCCGAGTGGGAGATCTTGTGTGGCTAAAGACTCGGCATTGTAAGCATAAACATGCCAAATTACTTCCAAGGGCCGAGGGACCCTTCCGGGTGGCCGAGCAAATTAATCCGAACGCTTACAAGATTAGCCTTCCCGGCGAACCCGAGGTATTAGTCACGGCTAATGTGCAAGACTTGTCCCCGTACTTAGACGAGGACATCCACGAAGAGGAGGACCCCGAGAGTGGAGATTTGGGGGAAAATCCTCAAGTACCCCGGGAGGATGATGTGCCACGAGACTCGGGCCCGACGAGCCGAGACTTTTATACTAACTTAGTTACTCATTTTGTAGGGAACCTAATCACATGGCCGAGGCTAACACATCCACCGACTCGACCATGGCCCGCGACGACACCACCCGTAGCGTGGCTGGAATCCTCTAAGGATTTCAGCCCAGGAGAATAAGTGGCCCACGAGGTCACACTAAGCCTAGTTAGCTAGAAGTGGGAGAATGACGGGCCGAAAGATGGACGACGAACCAAGTGTCAAGACACGAGGGGCTCGGCTAACCCAAGCCCCTTAAGGGCGAACATCAAGATGGGCCGAGCTATTAACATTCTTTGGCCTTCCTAGGAGCTTCGGAGATACGCGTATTAAATTGGCCCACGCCAATCTTAAGAAAGCCGTAACACCTCGCTGAGTCGTCGGCCCACACGGGCCATGACCCGACACGGCCCATCGAAGACCAGGACACGGCCACGTGACACAGCCCAGGAAGCTTGAGACACAGCCACGAGACACGAGACATCGGGCCCATGACACGGCCACGTAACACAGATCGCCGAGCCCAGGACACGGTCCACGTGAACCTGGACACGGCCCACCTACTCGGCCACCCGAGCCCAAGACCAGGCCCACTCAAGCACCGGCCCAACCCACTCCATGCATCCGATGACCAAATCTCCTAGAATCTCAACTACCACGACAAGGTAGGGATTCTACCTATTTTGATGCATGTTGACACGAGAGCATCATGGACGTCCAAGACATCGGACAGACCACATTCTTCTTAGGGTTTTTAGTTTACTTTCGTTTTTGTTTAAGTACTCTTCTTCTACGTTAATGAAAGTTAGTGAATGTTTGATAATCTAAGAGCCGAGAGCCTTATTGTCAAATTCCCTCATCCGACTTTGCTTCTCCGGTGCGTCATATCCGGCCAAGCAATCGTCAACCCTTGTAAGCGCGCGGTGCGTCATATCCGTGTGCAAACCAAGGTCTACTCGATTCAAACACTTGATTGCTCGAGTGTTCTGGATCTAAATCATCCCACAACCACCTTCTAACCTTCCCGTTACCGTACCATTCCCGAGTGATAACCTTCCTCCACTAAACGACCGCAAAACGCCCCTCCCGAACCATATTCGCATTCACCCGAGCCATCTCATAATCTCCTCGAGCGAACTTCACCAAATACATCCCATTACGCAACCACCACGTTTTATACGCTTCCGCACGACAGATTCCAGACGAAGCACGATCACGAACCTCATCGGCTACGTGATCCGTGAGTTCGGCTACCCCCCGACGTGCCAACATAACCCGAAGGCACATCAGTCCATGCTGATTTCCACCCATGGATGGCTAGGAATTTGTAATGGCATGTAAAGCCCTTGTGGAAGCACTTGGCTCTTGGCCTTTTTACACATTATGCACCTTTCAAGCCATTTGTGCACTTCCCGATTCATGTGTGGCCAATGGAAATGC
This sequence comes from Begonia fuchsioides, assembly GCA_003255005.1. Classification (NCBI taxonomy): domain Eukaryota; kingdom Viridiplantae; phylum Streptophyta; class Magnoliopsida; order Cucurbitales; family Begoniaceae; genus Begonia; species Begonia fuchsioides. The sequence continues at coordinate 4,224 of QAOC01041052.1, read as the reverse complement.
TCCCTTAAAGTCTCCAAAGTTTTCTTCTCACCAAAATGGCCTGCTAGGCCTCCTCTGTGAGCTTATTTGATGAGTGATTCTCTAAGGCCTCCTTAAAGTATGCATAATCGGCCTCCCTTAAAAAGATAACCATCCGAGAGATGGTATCCACAATCCTCCTTCTTCAAACTCTTCTAAAACCACCCTCCAAAGTCTAGATACTCTTTGTAGGCTCCCTTAATCCATTCAAAGCCTAGAACCTTGGCATTGAGCTTTGGTTAGAAGAATCACTCTCCTTGAAAGAGCATCGGCCACAATGTTGGTTTCCCCCTTTTTATACTTAATCACATAAGGAAAACGCTCAAGAAATTCCACCCATTTGGCATGCCTCTTGCTCAAATTTCCTTGACTCCGAATATGCTTTAGAAATTGATGATCGGTGTGTATGATAAACTCCTTGGGAAGTAAGTAATGCTGCCATACCTCGATAGTCCGGACAAGAGCATAAAACTCCTTGTCATATGTTGAATAGTTGAGCGCGGCTCCTTTCAAATTTTCACTAAAGTAAGCCAAGGGTCGGCCCTCTTGTGTTAGCACTGCCCCAATCCCTAAACTGGATGCATCACACTCGATTTCAAAGACTTTGTTGAAGTCCGGAAGCATGCGGACTGGTGCTTTGCAAAGTTCCCCCTTGATGCGCTCAAAACTGTTCTGGCTTTCATTGGTCCATTCAAACTCCCTTCCTTTCTTGGTGCTATCGGTGAGTGGAGCCACAATGGAGCTAAAACCTTTAATGAACTTCCTATAAAAAGAGGCCAAACCGTGGAAACTCCTAATGTCCGAGACGGACCTTGGAGTTGGCCATTCCTGAATGGCTATGATCTTATCTTGGTCTACCTCCATTCCATTCTTTGAAATTACAAACCCAAGGAAGTGCACCCTTTCTTGCACAAAGGAGCACTTCTTGAGGTTACCATATAATTGTGCTTCCCTAAGAGTTTCACACAACACTCTTAGATTCCGAAGATGATCCACAAAACTCTTGCTATATATCAAAATATCATCAAAATAAACCACCACAAATTTTCCCAAGTATTCTCTAAGAACATGGTTCATTAGTCTCATAAAAGTACTATGGGCATTAGATATCCCAAATGGCATGACTAACCATTCAAAGAGGCCATACTTGGTCTTGACACCGTTTTCCATTCATCCCCTTCTCTCATTTGGATTTGATGATAACCGCTCTTGAGATCCACCTTGGAGAAGAATGCCGCCCCACTTAACTCATCCAACAAATCTTCAAGTCGAGGCATGGGAAACCTATACTTGATGGTGATTTGGTTGATGGCTTGGCTATCCATGCACATTCTACAAGTTCCATCTTTCTTTGGTACTAGTATAGCTGGCACCGAGCATGGACTAAGGGATTGCCGAATGTATCCCTTGTCTAATAGTTCTTGGACTTGCCTTTGTAGTTCCTTTGTCTCCTCGGGATTCATCCTATAGGAAGGCCAATTGGGAAGCACCACTCCGGGTTGCAAATCGATTTAATGTTCGATACCTCGGATGAGAGGTTGGCCGTGAGGCAATTCCCCCGGGAAGACATCTTTGTACTCCTCCAATAACGTCACCACTTCTTTAGGCGCCCCTCCTATCTCCTTCATTCGTCCTTCAAGCAAAATTATCACCATAGGCTCTACTTGTTGGATAGATCGATCCAACTCCTTCTTGGTCATTAGCAAGGTGTGATTGGCCAAGCCTTCCTTTCTGGTGGCTTCATCCTTTGCTACCTGTTCGGGTTCCATCGGTGTGAGTTTAATATGTTTGCCGCTCCACTTGAAAGAGTAATTGTTGGTGTATCCGTCATGCATGGCCCTCCGATCAAATTGCCATGGCCGTCCCAACAAGATATGGCTTGCACTCATAGGCACCACATCGCACGCTACCGAGTCCCCATAAGCACCGATTGAAAATTCCACCTTGGTTCTCTTGGTGACCTTGATATCCTCCTTGTCATTGAGCCATCTTAATTTGTAAGGGCTCGGGTGATCCTCGGTTTGGAGGTTAAGTCTATCCACCAAATCTTTGGAGGCTATGTTTGTGCAACTTCCTCCATCGATAATGAGAGAGCATACTCGGCCTTGGATGAGACACCGGCTATGGAAGAGGTTCTCCCTTTGCGCATCTTCGGGTCGGCCTTGAGAGGTTAATACTCTTCGGATCACCATAAGTAAAGAGCCCTCTTGTGCATTGCATATTTCTTCATTAGACTCGGTTTCCTCCTTAGCATCATCAAGGGGCTCATCTTCACTCACTACTTCATTGCTTTCCTCTAGCATGATCATTACCCTTTTGTTCGGGCATTGTGAAGCAATGTGTCCCAAGCCGAGACACTTGAAACATTTTATCTCCCTTGCTCTTGGCCGATTGGCATTGTCCAAGAGTTTGGGTAGTTCTCCTTCATTTCCTTGTGGCCACGGTTTCATTGGAGGAAGCTTCTCTTCCGGCTTAGGTTTGGCCTTGTAAGGAACATTGTACTTTTGGGGAAACCGGTTGCTAAAACCCTTGCCCTTTCTCTTGATTTGTCTCTCAATCTGCAAGGCCACTTGAATTACATCATCCAAGGATTCTACCATTTGGAGTTCCACTATGTCTCCAATTTCCTTGTTTAAACCCCTCAAAAATCTTGCCACGATTTGTTCCGAGGGCTCTTCCAAATCGCACCTAATTCTCAAGGTTTCAAATTCTGTTAGATACTCCTCAACCGACAAGGATCCTTGCCTTAGCCCTTGGAGTTGATAAAACAATTCTTGCTTATAATGATGAGGCACAAATCTCCTTTTCATATGGTCTTTCATGGTTCTCCAAGTTGTGATTTCTTCTTCACGATTTCTCCTCTGTTGGGATTTCAAACTTTCCCACCACAAACTTGCATATCCATGAAACTCTAAAGACACTAATTGTATCTTGGTTCTTTCGGAGTAATTAAAACAATCAAACACTTTCTCCACCTTATCTAGCCAATCAAAAAAGATATCACCATTGCATGAACCATAAAGGGAGGAATTTGAACCTTACATTGCCAAAGGTCATCTTCCCTAAATGGCCAATCCATATGATCCATTTCTTCATCCGAATCCATGATGTTCATTGGCCGGCCCCAAGCTATCCCTTCGGTTCTTCTTCTCGGTGTTGCCGGTTGCCGCACCAAATTTGTCATAGCCTCCATTCTTTGCATCAACATGTCAAACCTTTCCTCAACACGTTGACTTAGGTCATCAATTTGGTTTTGGAGTCTAACCTCTGGTTCTTGGAAAGTTGCTGGCCGAGAGTGATGTGGCTCACTTGTTGATGGAGCTTCTCGGCTAGATGGTAATACTACACCTCTTCTAGTCGTCATTTATCAATCGAAAGGTTTTCACAAGGTCAAATGAAATTAAGAGCTAGCAATGGAAGGATGGGAAGGGAAAACTAAGCTCTGATACCAGGTGACACATTCCAATAGTTACGGAGGTGTTTGGGAAAGAGAGGACAGAAAACAAGTCACGGCCAAAGGCCAACGGAGAGAGAGAGAGAGATGACGACAGGGAAATGGTGATGTTACTCTGGAAAATGCATACAGGCATTAAAACTATAACTTGGCAGGGTTATAATATAAAGACTTAACGTGTGTCCAAATTTGAGGCAAAACATACGTGGATAGCTTAAAATGGCACGGGGACACTTTTAGTACACAGACAAGCCCAGAACAGTGCCTGCCGAGACTGAAATGGGGTTAGGATGGCTTATGCACAACTCCCGATTGGAAAGATCTGTGCACACGAAATTGGGGGGAAACTTCACATAACAAGAGAGGAAGAACTCAGCCAAAAATGAAAAGAAACACACGGGAGAAACGAAAAAAGGCACATAACACAAATAGAGAACCTTTGAGGGTTCTCGAATGGATAGATTCACAACAACGAACACAAATGGCCAATTGGACGGCGATGGATGATGGCTATGTGATGTTCAGACTTACCTTGGTCCATCTGAGGTGGAGTAAGGCTGAACTAAGGCTTAGTGGCTCTAGCAAGACACCAACACCATTGACAACCTGAAACAAAGGATATGACTCACCTTTGAACGAATTGTCAAGAGAGAAATTGAGCTTCAAAGCTTCAAGTTTTCATCAACATTTTCTGCCTCAAAAATGCAGAGAAGAAAGAATTAAAACCTTCCTTCCCACGAGCTACATAACCA
>QAOC01041044.1:148003-193906 GCA_003255005.1 Begonia fuchsioides | reverse complement strand
AATAATATTTCCCAAAAGCTCCAACATGAAGGAGCCTAAATTGGTCCAATCCGAACCAATTTCCAGCAAATTGGTTCAAACCGAACCAATTTGTTTACATAAAAAATATCCCAAATATTTTAGTATTTTACAAACACAAAATTCAAACATCACTTGGTCATACTTCATCTTCCCAAGTAGTGGTGCATACGGCCTCCATTGTCCTTGAAATCGAGTGTAGTTATGTCCCGGGTGGTGAACTTGTCAAGGAAGATCTTGGATTTTCGACTAACTCCTTCTCTTCTTTATACTTCCATTGTAAGCAATGTTTGGGAAGTTCTTGATCATGTTGTGAAGGAATATCTAGGAGCTCCAATGTAGGGAAAAATGTACCTGCAAAATCAACAAACGTATTAGCTAAAAGTCTTGCACGGCTTCGAGTTGTTGCTCCTTCCGGTTGTGGATGAGTCCCGGGCACATCACCTTGGAGACCTGATGCGGTTATGAGTACGACCGGGCGTGGGAGGCACTCGGTCCTCCGAATTTTCAAGGGCCTCCGAATTTACACCGCTAAGACAACTCTTCTTGAGGTCCCCGACGACGTCTCCAGACTCCCTAACGTTGACGTCAGCTGCCACGTCCTGGTTCAGGAATTTTAACCCAATTCCATTTCGATGCTCGTGTGCTGGGCACTGTCAGACGGGATTGCCCTGTCTCTTAGGATTGACTAACCCATGTGCAAGTGCTGTTTACATGGAACCTTTCCCCTCTTAGGCCTTCAAAGTTCTCATTTGAATATTTGCTACCACCACCAAGATCTGCACTGACGGCCACTCCGCCCAGGCTCGCGCCTCAGGTTTTGCATCGACTGCCACGCCCTCCTACTCATTGGGTCCTGGTACTTGCCCCGACGGCCTGGTATAGGTCCCGCGCTTCAGCCCCATCCATTTTTGGGGCTAGTTGATTCGGCAGGTGAGTTATTTCACACTCCTTAGCGGATTTCGACTTCCATGACCACCGTCCTGCTGTCTTAATCGACCAAAACCCTTTGTGGGTTCTAGGTTAGCGAGTAGTTGGGCACCTTAAACCGGCTTTTGGTTCATCCCGCATCGCCAGTTCTGCTTACCAAAAATGGCCCACTTGGAGCTCTCGATTCCGTGGTGCGGCTCAACAAAGCAGCCGCCCCGTCCTACCTATTTAAAGTTTGAGACTAGGTCGAGGGCGTTGCGCCCCCGATGCCTCTAATCATTGGCTTTACCTGATAGAACTCGCCCATGGGCTCCAGCTATCCTGAGGGAAACTTCAGAGGGAACCAGCTACTAGACGGTTTGATTAGCTTAATGATGCTATCCAAGGAGCCAAGGGGTTGTAGATCAATCACGTTGCTGATTTCTTGATTGAGTCCACGCGAAAACCAAGCAACAATCTGCTCATCGGGCTCGTAAGAGTCACACCAAACTCGTAGGGTCTCAAATTCAGTGAGGTATTCCTTGATCGTGGAATCGCCTTGCCTTAGTGACTGAAGTTGCAGGTAGAGCTCCTGACAGTAGTGGCTGGGCACGAACCATTTACGCATGAGTGCATTCATGGCTCGCAATGTTGGGACATCTCCTTTGCCGTCTCTCCGACGTTGTGCACGGGCGCTATCCCACCATAGACTAGCGTACCCAGTCAAATCGAGGGAGATGAGGTGGAGTTTAACCTTCTCTGAGTAGTTGCTAAACTTGAAGACCTTGTCCACCTTCGTGGACCAGTCTAAGAAGGCGTCCCTATTGGATGCGCCATTGAAGAAGGGCACATTCAACTTAAGGGCTCTCCATTCGTCCTCACGGTGATGTTGCCTTCTGTGGAACTCATCTTCCCATTCATCCGAGTCAAAGTGGGATCCTCGGTGTAGGTTAACGCCATGCCTTCTCGGCGATGGCTGCTCGGGCTGCGGCCTCTCATGGGAATTAGAGTGGCCAGCCTTTGCAATATGATCTCGAACTTCGTATCGAGGTCATCGAGCCTTTCCATGACATTTGACTCAACCTTCCAAGGAGATAAGGTTGAAAGCTCGACGGGGTGGGTGGACTCTATGAAGAGTGTTTGGTTTTTAGGTGGCTGGACAATTCGAACACTTGAGCAATCTAAGTGTTCGATTGGTAGGCCTTGCCCGCACTCGGATGTGACTTACTGATCAGACGTGCAAGGGGTAATGCTCTTGGCCGGATATTACTCACCGGAGAAGGGTACGTTGGAAAGAGCTTCAACTGGTTAGGAAGAAGGTGCTAAGCACAATTTTTATTCAAATTCTCTCTGCCTTTCCAATGAAGGCCGATACACTTAAATAAACTTAAAAATGAAAACATAAAATAAAACGAGAAAGAATTAAAGTAGCCCTTGGTTAGGACAGACGTCTAGGATTGATCGGGAGGAGATCTTCTTTGACCGAAATCAGACCATTATGCTTCCCTTTAGCTGATGGTTTGAATCGATGAAGATATGCTCAACTAAATTTCAAAAGTAACCGTTGTGGACCGAGGTTTGACTACGCTTTAGGCATCAATGGATTTGATGCATGCCAATTTAAAATGGAGTCCTCATGCTCTTCTCTTTAGCTGAAAATTCGAACCAATATGGATATGCTCGGCCAAATTTGAGGCGTGCCTTTTTGAAATAGAGGGTCTAGATGCTCTTCTCTTAAGCTAGAAATCTGAAAAAAAATTATATGCGAAGCTGAATTTTAATGAAGACCAAGGTGGACCATGGAAGACCTTCAGCTGACCGAGGAGGTGCGCGCGCAGCTGATCGGGGTTGACCTTATCTCGGACATCACGGGATCCGCGCGGGCCATTTTGAATTTACACTCTCGGATGAACCTAGCCTGAATAAGTGAGGAGATTATGGCTGAACCTAGATGCGGATCTTTCCGTTTCCTGCTGATGGCTCTAAGGTGTGCGCGGCTGATTCAAAAATGGCGACCTGACGTTGTCCTTATCTCGGACATCAAGGGATCCGTGCGGCCATTTTGAAAAGTGGTTGTCAGACGCTCCTCCTGTGATCTGGGCAGCTTGAACTTGGTCTCTTTTTGAATGAGAATCCTCGGTGATCCGTCGGTGGCTCTAGGAGTAGTTAATGTGCGCGCACGGGTGTTTTCAAAATACGGTCGGCTGATTCTCTCTCCAGACATCACGGAATATGTCGTGCCATTTTTAATTTTTGACTTCAGAAACTCCTAGGCTGTCCAAAAATAAATAAAGGCACAGGCAATCTTAATGTAAGGCCTCATTGGTCCGTTGATGTCTCGAAGTGCGAATCTCAGGTGTCTATGTCTCGGACACCAATAAATCATCGCGTGTCAATCTTGAACCTTGTCCTTTCCTTGACCAAATAATCAGATTACTTAAAGATTTAAGTAAAATTTCCGATGAGATTTGGTTAAGGTCTCCTAGTTGACCGAAGGGAGACCATGGTTCGGCTGCGGCGTTCCTTTGCGGGCCTTCGTGCATCCTCTTCTTTGGGCTATTTTCCTTTCTTCTTGAAGGTTTATTTGCTGGCAAAATAAATAAAACAAAATGTGACCGAAAGTTGGCCCATGGTCGAACACTCGATTCATGGTAAATGGATCGCGCATTCTTCCATGTTGGTCACTTATTTACTTGGGCCAAAATCCAGGCCGATGATCGATCCTTGGTGGGTCGTCGGGTCATGGTCGTGGGGGTGAGAGACGGGCGTGTCGTGGTAGGGAGGACTGGGCGTGTCGTGGTCGGGAGGACCGAGCGTGTCTTGGCCGGGGGTGCTGGACGTGTTATGGATGGGAGTGTCCAGACACTAATTGAGCACCACCTTCGTTTTCTCACGATCAGCCTCGGTGGGTGTTCCCGAGGCTAAATTCCCTGCAAAATGAGCAACTAGGTTAGTGAATTTCTCCATGCTCATCTGGGCTTGATCGGGTGTGTCCTCCGGTAGCACATCATGGCCGCACCCTTCAGCGCGCGCGCAGTGCCATTTCTGCACCTCGAGCGCGGTCGCATTGCCATGGCTGCACCCTTCAGCGCGTGGACCGTGCCATGGCCTGATGTGCCGTTCGGGGTGGTCGGCGCACCGTGGGTCGGATTTGTGTGCACACAAGGGGCTCGGGTTTTGGATGAGTGCGGCGCATGGGAAAATGGCTTGGGTGAAATGGGATTTCGAGATGTGGGAGTGTAATGGAATGTAAATATGGGTGATCGGAGGGGAAATCAGGGAAATGGCTCGATGGAATGTAGGGGATGATTCGGGTGGCCGAAAGGAAGATGAATCGGGAAATTGGGGAGGAGTGATAGCTCGGGGGATGAAATGGGCTCGTGAGGATTTAGGATGGAAGATGGATGGAAAATTGGACACTTGAGCTATCAAAGTGTCCGGTTGGTAGACCTTACCTGCAATAGGATGTGACTCACCGATCGGACGTGCAAGGGGTGACGCTCTTGTCCGGATATTACTCACCTGAGAAGGGTACGTCAGAAAGAGGTTCAACAATTAGGAAGAAGGTGCTAAGCACAAATTTTATTCAATTTCTCTCTGCCTTTCCAATGAAAGCCGATACACTTAAATAAACTTAGAAATAAAAACATAAAAATAAAATTAAAAGAATTAAAACTAAGCCCTTAGATAGGACGGACGTCTAGGATCAATCAGGAGGAGATCTTCTTTGACCGAATTAAGACCAATATGCTTCCCCTCAGCTGATGGTTCGAGCCAATGAAGATATGCTCGGCTGAATTTAAAAAGTGACCGTTGTGGACCACAGTTTGACTAGGCTTCGGGCATCAATGGATTTGATACGTTCCCAATTTAAAATGGAGGGTCCTCATGACTTTATCTTCAGCTGTAAATTTGAACCATTATGGATATGCTCGGCCAAATTTTAATGGAGACTGGGGTTGACCGGGGAAGACCTTCGGTTGAACAATGGGTGCGCGCGGCTGACGGAGCTCTGGGCATCACTGGATTTGATGCGTGCCATTTTAAAATGGAGGGTCCAGATGCTCTTCTCTTCAGCTGGAAATCTAAACCAAAATGAGATGCACGACTGAATTTGAACGTAGACCGTGGTTGACTGGAGAGGACTCTCCGTTGACCGAGGGGTGCGCGTGCGGATGGCTAGCTCTAAGCATCACGAGAGTTGATGCATGCCATTTTGAAATGGAGGGTTCAGATGCTCTTCTCTTTAACTTGAAATCTGAACCAAAATGATATGCGCGGCTGATTTTGAATGGAGACCGTGGTGGGCCGGAGATGACTTTTGGTTGACCTAAAAGGTGCGCGCGCGGCTGACCGGGGTTGGCTGTATCTCAGACATCACGAGATCCGCGCGGGCCATTTTGAATTTAGGCTCTCGGATGAACCTAGCCTGAATGGATGAAGAGATTAAGGCTGAACCTGGAGGCATATCTTTCAGTTTTCTGTCGATGGCTCAGGGGTGTGCGCGGCTGATTCAAAATGGCAACCCGGCGTTGACCTTATCTCGGACATCAAGGGATCCGCGTGGGCCATTTTGAAAAGTAGTTGTTAGGCGCTCCTCCCATGATCTGGGCAGCTTGAACCTGGTCTCTTTTTGAATGAAGATCTCCTATGATCCATCGGTGACTCCAGGATTGGTTGAAGTGTGTGCGCGGGAGTGTTCAAAATGCGACCGGCTGATTCTCTCTCCGTATATCTCGGGATATGTCTGTGCCATTTTGAATTTGTGACTTCAGACACTCCTAGGCTCTCCAAAAATAAACAAAGGCACGGGCATTTCTGATGCAAAGTCTCGTTGGTCCGTTGATGTCTTGAGGACAGCATCCCGGGTGTCTATGTCTCGGACACCGATAAATTCTCGCATGTCCATCTCGAGCCTGGTCCTTTTCTTGACCAAATAATCGGATTACTTAAGGATTTAAGTAAAATTTCTGATGAGATTTGGTCAAGGTCTCCTAGTTGACCGAAGGAAGACCGTGGCTTGACCATGGTTCGACTGTGGCGTTCCTTTACGGGCCTTCGCGCTTCCTCTTCTTTGGGCTGTTTTCCTTCCTTTTCCCACGATTTATTTGCTGACAAAATAAATACTAAGTAAATGTGACCGAATGTTGGCCCATGGTTGAACACTCGATCCGTGATAAATGGATCGGGCGTTCTTACATGTTGGTCACTTATTTAATTGGGCCGAAATCCTAGAGGATTTCGGCAAGGCCGACGATCGATCCTTGGTGGGTCGTCGGGTCATGGTCGTGGGGGTGGGCACCGGGCGTTTCGTGGTCGGGGGTGTTCAAACACCAATTGGGTTCACCCCTTGGTTACTCGCAATCAGCCTCGGAAGGTGTTCTTCCTTCAAAATTAGCAACCACGTTTGTAAACCCATGTTCGGCCATGGGGGCTTGTCCGGTGATGTACTTTGATTGTACATCATGGCCGCACCTCAAACGCACGGGTTTGTTTGGTTACCCGGACATCTTCACGGTCGGTGAGCCAACGGAGCTTGTATGGTGTCGGGTACTCGGTCAGCTCGCGGGACACGACGTTAGTGCAGCTCCCGCCATCGATGATCAAGGAACAAACTTTGTCCTTGATCAAGCATCGACTATGGAATAGGGTCTCTCGTTGGTATTCTTCTTGCCGAGGATGGGTGGAAAGAACTCTTCGGACCATCATTAATTTTTGCCCTTCATGTGCATGGTAAATCTCGTCTTCGATCGGGGCCGGATCTTCCTCGGCCATGGTGGTCGGCTCATCCTCGCTCACCACCTCCTCGGTCTCCTCGATGACGGTCATGACGCACCGATTCGGACATTGCGCGGCTATGTGTCCGCGCCTGAGACACTTTAAACACCGGATTTCTCGGGTCCTCGGTTGATCGGCTAGTGTGTCTGGCTGTTTAGTTTCCGTGGCTTGCTTGGGGGCCCACGACTTTGGTGTTGGGGCCCGATCTTCGGTCCTTGGCATTGGCCGGTATGGTGGGCTTGGCTTTGGGGCTAGGCGTTGAGCGACCGCTTTGCCCTTTCTCTTGAATTGTCTCTTGACCCGTAGAGCCATTTGAATTAGAGTGTCAAATGACTCCAAGGGTTGAAGTTCCACCACGTCACCTATGTCTCGATGAAGTCCACGGGTGAACCACGCCATTATTTTCTCCTTGGGTTCGGCCAAGTCGCACCGAATCCAAAGAGTTTCGAAGTCCGTCAAATACTCATCCACCGATGAGTTACCTTGTCTTAAACCTTGGAGCTGGAGGAATAACTCTTGGCGGTAGTGGCTCGGGACGAACCGCTTCCGCATCAAGTCTTTCATCGTACGCCACGTTGCGATCTCGCCTTCGTGGTCTCTTCGTCGTTGGGCTCGAAGGCTATCCCACCAAAGGGACGCATAGTCCGTGAGCTCCAAGGATGTGAGCTGGACTTTGAGTCTCTCGCAATGGTTGTAAAGGTCGAAAATTTTATCGACCTTTTCCACCTAATCGAGGAACTTATCGCCGTTGGATGCCCCGTTGAAAGATGGAATATTCAACTTTGGGAGCCGCCATTCTTCATCACGATCCGATTATTGGTCGGGATAGTAATCTTCATCATCGGATTCATCTGATCCGTGCGGGCGGGCTCGGTAGTGTCTGCCGTGTCTGGGCCTCTGTCTAGGGGGCGGAGTGGGCCGAGCCAGGTGGGTTCTGTTGTGTTTGGCCATTTCTTCTAGCCACTGCAGCATTGCGTCCATCCTTTGGTTGATGGCATCGAATTGCTCTTGATTATTGTTCGGAGAACATTGTCTGCTCGCTCGTGGTGGCTTGATCTCGGCAGGTGTTGTGGATCGCACTGCTACGAGTCATCATGACCGAATGGGTTCGAAAGAAAAATTTGGGGTTTTGAGAGAGAAAAAGATGGTTTTTAGGAAGTCTTGGCTCTGATACCAAGATGATGTGCCGTCCAAGTGTGAGCGGCGCACCATGGTCGGAAATGTGTGTACACGTGACCCGGGTAAGGTGTCGTGCACGGCAGTCGGAAAATGGGTTCGGGCGAATTTAGGAGTTGGGGTGCGGAAGTGTAATGGGATGAAAATGTAGGGGATCTGAAGGAAATTTATGGAGATGGCTTGGATGAAAAGAGGGATGGCTCGGGTGAAGAGATGTGGGCCGGAATCGGCGGTGGAGGAATTTGAAAGCTCGGGAGATGGGATGGGATTTAAGAGGGATGTGGTCGGACGATTCAAACACTTGAGCAATCAAAGTGTTGGAATCGGTAGACCTTGGATGCTCTCGGATGTGACTCACCGATCGGGCACTCAAGGGTTGACGGAGTTTTGCCGGATATGACTCACCAGAGAAGAAACCGTCAGAAAGAGCTCAAAGCCAATCCTCTTCCCGAGGTTATGGATCCATTTTGCCGACTTCCCTTGCCTACATTGTTCCATCGACCAGAGGCTGTCCACCTTGGAGACCTGATGCGGTTATGAGTACGACCGGGCGTGGGAGGCACTCGGTCCTCCGAATTTTCAAGGGCCGTCAAGAACATACTGGACACCGCGCGACATGCGGTGCTCTTCCAGCCGCTGGACCCTACCTGCAGCTGAGCCTTTTCAAGAGTGGGAGGCTGTTAAATAGAAAAGATAACTCTTCCCGAGGTCCCCGACGAAGTCTCCAGACTCCCTAACGTTGCCATCAGCCGCCACGTCCCGGTTCAGGAATTTTAACCCAATTCTCATTTGATGCTCGCGCGCTGGGCGCTGTTAGACATGATTGCCCTATCTCTTAGGATCTACTAACCATGTGCAAGTGTTGTTTATTCGGCCTTGAAAGTTCTTATTTGAATATTTTCTACTACCACCAAGATCTGCACCGACAGCCGGGAATAGGTTTTGCAGCGACCGCCGCGCCCTCATCGGGGCCTGGTACTTGCCCCGACGGCTGGGAATAGGTCGCGCGCTTCAGCGCCATTTATTTTCGGGGCTAGTTGATTTGGCAGGTGAGTTGTTACACACTCCTTAGCAGATTTCAACTTCCATGACCACCGTCTTGCTGTCTAATCGACCAACACCCTTTGTGGGTTCTAGGTAAGAGCACAGTTGGGCACCGTAACCCGGCTTTCAGTTCATCCCGCATCGCCAGTTCTGCTTAACAAAAAGGGCCCACTTGGAGCTCTCGATTCCATGGCGCGGCTCAACAAAGCAGCCGTGCCATCTTACCTATTTAAAGTTTCAGAATAGGTCGAGGGCGTTGCGCCCCAAATGCCTCAAATCATTGGCTTTACCCAATAGAACTCGCCCATGGGCTCCAGCTATCCTGAGGGAAACTTCGGAGGGAACCAACTACTAGACGGTTCGATTAGTCTTTCGCCCCTATACCCAAGTCAGACGAACGATTTGCACGTCAGTATCGCTGCGGTCCTCCACTAGAGTTTCCTCTAGCTTCTCCCCGCTCAGGCATAGTTCACCATCTTTCGGGTCCCGACAGGCATGCTCACACTCGAACCCTTCTCAGAAGATCAAGTCGGTCGGCGGTGCAACCCTCAAGGGGATCCCGCCACTCAGCTTCCTTGCACCTCACTAGTTTTCTTGCCCGTTGACTTGCACACATGTCAGACTCCTTGGTCCGTGTTTCAAGACGGGCCCAATGGGGAGCCCGCAGGCCAAAACTTGGAGCGCGCTGATACCAAAGCGCGCCAAGGGCGCGCGCTGCCAGCAACGATCGGGGCGACGACGTCTCCGCGAGCACAACAAAAGATTTGGGCTTGCGACGCCGCCCCAAACCGCCTCGGTCCACACCCCGAGTCGATTGGCAGACCGGCTCATCGCCGTTCCACATCCGACCTGGACGCATCGTCGGGCCCCATCCGCTTCCCTCCTGACAATTTCAAGTACTCTTTGACTCTTTTCTCAAAGTCCTTTTCATCTTTCCCTCGCGGTACTTGTTTTCTATCGGTCTCTTGCCAATATTTAGCCTTGGGCGGAATTTACCGCCTGATTTGAGCTGCATTACCAAACAACCCGACTCGTAGACAGCGCCTCGTGAAGCGACAGGGTCCGAGCACGACGAGGCTCTCACCCTCTCCGGCACCTCCTTTCATTGGACTTGAGCTCGGTCCGCCGCTGAGGACGCTTCTCCAGACTACAATTCGGACGCCGTAAGCTCCCGATTCCCAAGCTGGGCATTTCCCAGTTCGCTCGTAGTTACTAAGGGAATCCTTGTAAATTTCTTTTCCACCACTTATTGATATGCTTAAACTCAGCGGGTAGTCCCGCCTGACCTGGGGTCGCTTCGATAACGTCTGCCCTTCTTTCGTGTCTGACCCGCCGATGCACTAATGTTGTCAAGAGTTCTCCAAACAACACCTTGCGAGCGCAACATATTCGTCGAGGGAATGTCGGCCAGACGCCGAGGACTCTGCTTTACACCAACCGCGATGATTTCACAAGGGAAGCCAATATCTACGCCCCGACCACCTCTCCCAACCAGCCCGAGCAAAGCAGCAGCACAAGTCTACTTTGATGCATGCAATTGAGGTGGTTTTTCTTTCGGGCGCAACTTGCGTTCAAAAACTTGATAGTTCATGGGATTCTGCAATTCACACCAATTATCGCATTTCACTACGTTCTTCATCGATGCAAGAGCCGACATAACAGTTGTCGAGAGTCGTTTGATATTTTTATCAAGTTCGCAAGTACCCCAACATCCCAACATGGGGACGAGGGTAAGCGTTCTATGTTACAAATTCCTTGACGCAACTTTCGACGTTCGTTAAGGGGCAAGAGGCGTACGAGTCAGGGCCACCACCTCATACACGCCCCGCACCGTTCTGCACAGTGCGGGAATTCGACAAACTAGTTCGCTGGTTGCTCTGCATTTTGCAGGAATCAGCAATGATCCTTCTGCAAGTTCACCTATGGAAACCTTGTTACGACTTCTCCTTCCTCTAAATGATAAGGTTCAGTGGACTTCTCGCGATGTGGCAGGTAGGGAACCCGCCCCCTTCACCGCGATCCGAACACTTCACCGGACCATTCAATTGGTAGGAGCAACGGGCGGTGTGTACAAAGGGCATGGACGTAGTCAACGCGAGCTGATGACTCGCACTTACTAAGAATTCCTCGTTTAAGACCAACAATTTCAATGATATATCCCCATCACGATGAAATTTCAAAGATTACCCGGGCCTGTCGGCCAAAGCTATATACTCGTTAAATAAATCAGTGTAGCGCGGGTGCAGCCTAGAACATCTAAGGGGATGATGTGCTACCAGAGGACATACCCGATCAAGCTTCGATGAGCATGGAGAATTTCACTAACCTAGTTGCTCATTTGCAGGAAACTTAGCCTCAGGAACACCCATCGAGGCTGATCGTGAGAAACCAAAGGTGGTGCTCAATTGGTGTCCGGACACTCCCGCCCATAACGCATCCAGCGCACCCGACCAAGACACGCCCGGTCCTCCCTACCACGGCACGCCCGGTGCCCAGCCTGACCTGCTCCAAAGGATGCGGAGGTGTCGATAGAGGTAGGAGGAATGGTAATCTATCGAGAGTCA
Organism: Begonia fuchsioides; assembly: GCA_003255005.1. Lineage (NCBI taxonomy): Eukaryota > Viridiplantae > Streptophyta > Magnoliopsida > Cucurbitales > Begoniaceae > Begonia > Begonia fuchsioides. The sequence goes on along the minus strand of QAOC01041044.1, from coordinate 182,417 downwards.
ATGAAGGAATGCAGAAACTGGGGAATGAGTCCAATGGAACTCCAAATGCATGTGTGCGTTTGGATTAAAATTTTTGTGGACTTAGACTTTAGGGAATGGACCAACTTTGGTCAAAATTTCAGAGGGGTAGCACGTGAGGAACATAAAATGGCACGAGGTCACTTTTAGATGCACAAGTGGACAACAAGGGTTTTTGACTGTGCAATAGGTGAAGAGAAAACCTCTACACAACTCCCAATACAGACAAGCTGAGAAAGAGAAAATTGGCACAAAACTTCCTCTATGCAAGGGGAATCAGATGGTGAGGGTTTGGGAGGAATCACGCTGGTAGTTGAAAAGTTATGAGAGATTGAATTTTGGTCGGCAGAACTGCCAGATTTCAGGAGTTCGGAAGAAGGAAGGAAGAAAAATGCATGCACAACTTTTAGATAGGAGAAACAGGGAACGCAATGACAAACCAAATATCTCAAGACATGAAGGAGGAATTCACAGCCCAAATTTTATGACATTAGCACACAGAGGGCACTTTTGGGACACAAACTGGAATTAGGTTAAAATACAACCGGCAGCAACCAACAAGGACAACAATAATCCCCAAACAAACAAATGGAAGGATGGCTATGTGATTTCCAAGCTTACCTTGACCCAAAACAAGTGTGGAGGAAGGTTGGAATAAAGGCTAAGTTGCTCTAGCAAGACACCAACGCCAAAGACAAAGAAAGATTATGGATATTACTCACCAAAATATAATCTTGCCGTGAGAAAAGGGAAGGATTGAGAGAGCTTCAAGCTTCTGCAATTTACCAAATTCTCTTCTGCCTTCATTAGATGTGGGAGGAGGGATTCATACCCTCTCGAACTTACACAAAAGACAAAAACAATTAAAAACCTAAATTTAGGACTAATGAGTGGCTAAGTAGGAGGTAGGTGGGAAAAAGACTTTACAAACTCAAGTTTCATGGGAAATAATATTTCCCTTAAGCTCCAACATGATGGAGCATAAATTGGTACAATCCGAACCAATTTCCAGCAAATTTATCCAAAACTGAACCAACCTCTATACATCATTTTAAGCTACTAGAATAATTACAATTTACAAGTACTCTAAACAAGCACAAAAAAATGTCCAAGTGGCGAACTCAATTGTTGGACCACCCTCAATTGTTGGACCAACCTCTCCTTTGATTTATTGGGCTCCAATCCGTGCTCAAAGTGAAGAGGATTTTAGGCAAGGTTCAGTCCATCACTTGACGGATTGTCCATTGAAAAATGGATATGATCACTTGTATCCTTCTTGGACCACACTTGAACAACGTCCTCTCCCATGGTGGACAAAGTGAAGTCGGCTTTTCCTTCTTTTAAAGTTGGACATGACCGAGGCTCGGATAGGTTGTCTCAGCAAGAAGGGATTTGAGCATCGGTTGTCAACTTCTCCTCTTCAAATTCCCAATGCAAACAATGTTTGGGAAGCTCTTTGTCAAGGGGTGAGGGATCATCTAAGAGGTCGATTAAAGGAAATGTTACACCTGCAAAATCAGCAAACAAGTTAGCAAATTGTCTTGCACGGCCACAAGTTATCATGCCCTCCGGGTGGTGGTGGCTCTCAGGCATGTCATCCCCTCTTGGTCGTTGAGGATTTGTCCTCAAATCCAGGGGTTGCTCCTCTTTACCCTCTTCAATCTCCCCCAAATAAGGGGAAATGTCTTGAACATTGAAAGAGGCAGATACTCCATAGTCTCCCGGAAGCTTCAACATGTATGCATTTTTATTAATCTTCTCGGTGACTTCAAATGGTCCATCGGCTCTAGGAAGGAGCTTGGATTTTCTTTGGTTAGGAAACCTCTCCTTTCTTAGGTGCATCAACACAAGATCTCCAACCTTGAACTCCACATCTTTACGGCCACGGTTTGTAAACTTAGCATAAGCTTCATTCTTCTTGGCTATGGCCCTTTGCACCTTTGTATGCATGGCTTGGATTTGTTTAGCCTTTTGTACTCCATCGGGATTGGCTAATTCATGACTCGGCAAGGGGATCAAATCTAAGGGCGTTGAAGGGTTGAAGCCGTAAACAACCTCAAAAGGAGAAGCTTGAGTTGCACTATGCACACTTCGATTGTATGCAAACTCCACATGAGGCAATTGTGCATCCCAATCCGGGAGCCTCTTTCCCACAATACTCCTTAGCAAGGCCCCCATTGTTCGATTAACAACCTCTGTTTGGCCATCTGTTTGGGGATGGAAAGATGTGCTAAACATCAACTTAGTCCCGAGTTTCCTCCACAATGTCTTCCAAAAAGACACCGACTGAAAGGCTCCACGAGACCTAGGACATGCCGAGTTTTGGTCAATCGTACAGAAACCGACGCATTTGCCATGACGAAAAAGAAGCCCACTCGAGCAAAAACCTTGAGAAAGAACGTGGAGCAACAGTTCATTGTACAAAGCAATGATCCTAGAAAGCCACACGCCCAAAATACTACTCACGCGCTTTTTGCTCTGACGAAGCCAAGACAAGGTCGAGCTACAACCGTGCGCCTGCCGGACATCCAGTAACCAACACAGCATATCTCTACCATCTAGCCAAGCAAGCTCACTGATCAACAAAAATTCCTATAAGTTGAAGCTTCCCGAGGACTTTGGAGTATCGGCTTCGTTCAATATTCAAGACTTATCTCCATATGTGGGAGAGGCAGCCGAGGATGAGGAGGAGCAGCCCATGGATTTGAGGGCAAATCCTCATTCACCCGGAGGGGATGATGTGCCCGGGAACCGCCATCAACCGGAGGGCGCGACCACCCGAAGCCGGGCAAGGCAATTATCTAACATGTTTGCTAATTTTGCAGGAGATTCATCGCCACTAAAGGGCCTCCTAGACATGCCCTCCTCTCTTGATAAAGAACTTCCCAAGCATTGCATACATTGGGAGATTGAAGAGGTGAACTTAGAGTCCGAAGTTCATAGCCTATCTTACCGGGACGACCAAGCCGAGTCACGACCATCGTCGGCCCCAAGTGAAGTGGAGGTCAATTGCACAATATCCACTTTGGGAGAGGAAGCTATCCAAGAAGAGTCCTCCACTAAAGGTTTAAATAACCAAGGACGAACAACCATCAATGAGCCAACCATGGAAGACCGAGAAGTCCCTTGCCACTTGATCACTTGGAGAAGCCGAGACAAAGACCAAGCAACAACTCACGTGGAACTCCAAGTTATTCATAAAGAAGATGATCCATTCATGCAGCAAGGACAAGGACAAGTCTAAGGATGGGAGAGCATGGGAGAAGTCCTCGGTTTATTTATTTAATTTTTTTTTGAAAATCGGTAGTACAATATCTTGCATGGTTCACGTGAAAACCATGCAAGCTCCTTACTTTTTTGTTGTAAGTTAATTACGTGGCTGCAAGTGGGAGATCCTTAGGAAGCCTTAGGGGATGGGTTTTACCTTCCCTTAGTGACCATCACTCTTGTTGGTGATGAAAGTCAAGGGTGGGCCCCATTTACCATACCTTGTTGTTGGTTTAGCACTTAGGATTATAGGTGATAATCATACGCCTTTTGTAGCTCGTGGGAAGGAGGGTTTTACCCTTCCTTTCTCAGCATTTACAGATCAGAAAATGTTGAATGTTCAAGCTTGAAGCTCTCCCATTTTCTCTCACGGCAAAGCAATTCAAAGGTGAGTAATATCCTTTGATTTTTGGTTTGTAACGGTGTTGGTGTCTTAGCTAGAGTCACTAAGCCTTATTCCAACCTCCCTTCCTCACTTGTTTAGGATCAAAGGTGAGTTTGGAAACCCCCCATAGCTCTCATCCCGTTGTTGTTTGCAATTGTGATTGTTTGAGTGTTGTTTGCTGCCCTTGTCATCTACCCGAGTGGTTTTAGTGCAACAAAAGTCCACTCCGTGTCATTTTCTGTTTCCCGTGAACAAAAGCCCTAAAGTTTTGGATGTGAGTCCCTGTCCTGAAAAATCTGTTCTTCTATTTTTATCCACAAGCCCTCCCCATCAAAATTGTGCATGTGTTTTCCACCGCCTCCTACCCGAATTTCTGAAATCGGGTAATTATGTCCATCAATTTGCAATCCCTCATATCTTTTAATCTACCAGTGCCTTTTCCTTCAAACCACTTGCATTTTCTTCCCCTTTCATTGGAGTTAGTGTTTGCTAATTTTCACCTTCCCAGATTGCCTGCATTGGAAGTTGTGCAGAAGTCTTTCTATATCCACAGCACTGTTTTCTTGTTTGTGTCTGTTTTGTACACCCAAAAGTATCCCCGTGCCATTTTAATATTCCCACGTGCATTGCCCTGAAAATGTGCCCAAACTTAGTCTACTACCTAAAGACTAAGTCTTCCAATTTCTAGTCCAAGTCCCTGTATGAATTTGGAGTTCTCCTTTCTCCAATCCGCTGTTGCTGCCTAACCTCTCTCTCTCTCGGCAGATTGTTGCCAACTTCTCTCTTCCCGACACCTCCGCATCTTGGAGCGTGTCAGGTCTTCTTTCCCCGCTGATTCTGCCAAGCCTATTCCCTTGGCTGTGGTTTTGCTGGATAGTAGACATGGACATTGGGAATCTCGTTAATCCATTCATGCACATTACTAATTAGATGACGAGGCATTTGGCTACCTTAAGAGAGTCATAGTTAATCCCACCGTTTACCCGCACTTGGTTTAATTTCTTCACTTTGACATTTAGAGCACTGGGCAGAAATCACATTGCGTCATAGTTACCCCCGGCCGGCAAATTTGGGACGGGGACGCCCGTGCCCAGCCCTCAGAGCCAATCCTTTTCCTGAGGTTACGAATTCATTTTTGCCAACTTCCCTTGCCTACATTGTTCCATCGACCAGAGGCTGTTCACCTTGCAGACCTAATGTGGTTATGAGTACGACCGGGCGTGGGAGGCACTCGGTCCTCCAAATTTTCAAGGGCCATCAAGGACGTATCGGATACCGCACGACGTGCAGTGCTCTTCTAGCCGCTGGACCCTACCTCCGGCGGAGCCGTTTCCAGGGTGGGCAGGCTGTTAAACAGAAAAGATAATGTTAGCTTTAAAAGTATGTTTAAAGTAATAAATTATTTTTTATGATAACTATGCAAGTTGAGCATTAAAGATAAAATTGATAAATGAAACAACTTCACAATTCTTAAATTAGACTTAACGATTCATGAGAAATACCCTCATTGAAGGGTACAATTAAAGTCTAACTATTTTGTTTAAGTGCTGCAGAAAATTCATGTATATATACTGTTTGTGTCGACCCTTAGTTAGATATGTCGACACTTAGATAATCCAGAAACTTAGCTTACTTAGTTTGTGTCGACCCTTAGTTATATGTGTCGACCCATGTTCGAAACAGAAGCTTAGGCTTTCTATTTTGTGTCGACCCATAGAGTTTTTGTGTCGACCCTTAATCAAAACAGACGCCGATTGTTTCCAATTGTGTCGACCCTTAATCAAAACAGACGCCGATTGTTTCCAATTGTGTCGACCCATAGTATACTTGTGTCGACCCCTGTCAAAAACAGAAGCTAAGTCTCAGCCCAAAGTATAAGTTGTGTCGACCCACCTATACATATTGTGTCGACCTAAACTGGCAGAATAGTGCGTAAATGTGTCGACCCATCCAAATCTTTTGTGTCGACCCCAGCGACGAATTTGTGTCGACCTTACCAAAATCTGTGTGTCGACCCTACCGGCACGAAATATGTCTCTGCCAAACCCATTTGTGTCGACCCCATTATAATTTTGTCGACCCTAGCTTTTTCCAGAGACGAATTCTTTAGAATTTGTGTCGACCCAACCAACATTGTGTCGACCACAGAAATTTCAGAGATGGATGATTCGAGGATGTGTCGACCAAACAAACAGTGTGTCGACCCTAGCAAATTCCAGAGAAGGATTCGTCAAGATTGTGTTGACCGAACAAGCGTTGTGTCGACCCCAATAATTCCAGAGAAGATTTTGTTTCGACCCCAACAACATTTGTGTCGATCCAATTCAACAGTACAACACCAACAGTCAGAAACTTCACAACAGATATATTTTGATGTGTCTACCGGCTAGTACATTGTGTCGACCCAAGAAGGACTTGTGTCGACCAAACTGGAAAATTTTGCAGCAATCTATAAATAGATGAAGCAGTCTCATTTTTGACCAACGATTTTACCAAGAGAAAACTACGCTGAATTGCTGCCAAATTTATTTCTCAAACTTTTACTCTCTCAAATCCTTGTACCCAAACTTGTATATCATCCTTGAGATTGAGTGAGTCGGTTTATTAAAAAAACCGTACAAATTGTAATTTGCTCTTTGAACAATCATTGTAAAAAGGGGTGACGCTCCTTTAAGAAAAGAGTCAAAAGGTNCCGCCACTTAGGTTAATCTCGATCCTACATTTGGTATCAGAGCAGGTTTTTAGATTGATTAACCTATATTTGCTGTTATTTTAGAGTAAATTAAATCATGGCTTTTAATTTGAACAACTCACACACAAAGGGTCAATCTATTACTAGACCCCCACTTTTTGATGGAAACAACTATGTATATTGGAAAACTAGGATGAGAATTTTTGTTCAAGCTATGGACTATAGCGTATGGAATATAATTGAAAATGGTCCATACATGCGAATCAAAACTGAGAATGACATTAATATCCCAAATCGAGTAGTGAATATGATGATAATGACTTTAGGAAATTAAGTCTAAATGCTAAAGCAATGAACACCTTGTACAGTGCCTTAAATGATGATGAATTCAATAGAGTACAATGTTGTGATAATGCCCGAGAAATTTGGAGATTACTCAAGGTAACTCATGAAGGGACTAACCAAGTAAAACAAAACAAATTAAGTATGCTTGTACATGAATATGAATTGTTTTCTATGCAAAATGACTCTTCAAGCTCCTCATCCAAAGACGAGGAGATAGCCAACATGTGCTTAATGGCAAAGGAGGACATGGTAATCGACTCCTTTAGTGATTTAGAAAATTCTGATGATTATAATGAACTATTTGATGCTTTCAATGACTTATTTAATGATTTCAATATCTTGAAATCTAAATATAAGGAATTAAAAAAGGAGCATGCTGCACTAGTTAAGACGCATGATAGCTGTAAAAATATTGTGCATGATGAGTTGGAAACTCTAAAGAAAAGGAACCTTGACTTAAAAGATATAGTTCTCAAGTTCACTAACTGTAGTAAGAACTTGAACATGCTGTTAGGAAGTCAAAGGGTAACTTTTAAAAAGGCCAGCTTAGGTTATGAATCACACACTAAGAAAAAGAACTATAAGAACTTCTTTGTGAAACCTAGTGCTTGCAACAAATGCAATAAAATAGGACATCAAGCTTTTGATTGTCCTATGAACTCTAAAGTTAGAAAAACAAAGATTGTTGAGAAATGGGTTCCCAAAGGAACTAATGCTAACTCTCTAGGACCCAAAATGGTTTGGGTACCTATGAAACTTGTTTGACTTGTCATATAGGTGGAAGTCTCCCTTGCAAAAAATCTGTGGTACCTCGATAGCTGTTGTTCGAGGCATATGACGGGAGACCCTTCAAGATTTTCTTCCATCAAGCAAAAGAAGGGGAATAGATATTTTGGAGGAAATCAAAAGGGGAAGATTATAGGTATTGACAATATCGGTAATCCTTCTTCCCCTATTATTGAAAATGCTCTTCTAGTTGATGGTTTAAAGCATAATTTATTGAGCATTAGTCAACTTTGTGATAAGGGATATAGAGTAATTTTTTAATCCAAATCCTGCCTATTAGAAGATAGCTCAAGCGGTAAAATTTTATTTATTGGCTATCGTTCTGATAATGTTTATACAATTGATTTGGATAATGTTGCATGCTTTGATGAAAAATGTTTTAGTGCAACTTCCTCTCTAGATAGTTGGACATGGCATAGGAGATTAGGCCATGTTAGCATGAGTACCTTAGCTAAGATTGCTAAGAAGAATTTAGTTAGAGGCCTTCCAAAGATTTCCTTTGAGAATGATAGGATTTGTGATGCATGTCAAATGGGGAAACAAACAAAATCCTCATTTTCTTCTAAATCGATTATTTCAACCTCCAAACCTCTCCAGCTTCTCCACTTAGATCTTTTTGGCCCTTCTAAAGTAGCTAGCCTAAGTGGCAAGCATTATGCCTTTGTAATTGTTGATGATTACTCAAGATTTACTTGGGTATACTTTCTTAGATCTAAGGATGAGTCTTTTGAGACCTTCTCTTCCTTTAGGAAGAAAGTTCAAAATGAAAAGGATCTCTCCATTGTAGCTATCTGTAGTGATCATGGAGGGGAATTTCAAAATGAGAAATTTGAGCTTCTATGTCTTAAGTATGGGATCAATCATAATTTCTCATCTCCTAGGACTCCTCAACAAAATGGAGTTGTTGAGAGAAAGAATAGATCTCTTCAAGAGCTTGTTAGGACAATGCTCAATGAAAACTCCCTTCCCAAGTATTTTTTGGTGGAAGCCGTAGCTATGGTATGCTATTCAATAAATCGAGTATCAATCCGTCAAATGTTAGAAAAGACCCCCTATGAACTATGGTCGGGTAAAAATCCTTGTGTTAAGTATTTTAGGCCCTTTGGATGAAAATTTCATATTTTAAACACCAAGGACAACCTAGGAAAATTTGATTCAAAGACGGATTTTGAAATCTTTCTTGGATACTCTTTGTCTAGCAAGGCCTATAGAGTATTTAACAAAAGGACTCTAGTTGTTGAGGAATCTATGCATGTTACATTTGATGAATCCCCTCCTCTCTTAGAGCTCTTAGAACCTAGAGATGATTTTGAAAGAAAGATGGATTCTTTGAGTCTAGATGACAATGAGAAAAACTCTTAAGTTGTCATTCCTTTTGAAAGTCCTCCAAGCTCTCTAGGATTAGAGCCAAGTAACATTGTCAATGATGGCTTACCTAAAGAATGGAAATATTCCAAAAGCCATCCCATAGAGGACATTGTAGGTAATCCTAGTTTGGGCGTCAAAACTAGAGCCTCTCTTAGGAACTTGTGTGCTAACATAGCTTTTATCTCTCAAGTAGAGCCTAAGAAATTTGATGAGGCCATATTAGATGACAATTGGATAATAGCCATGGAAGAGGAACTAAATCAATTTGAGAGAAACCAAGTGTGAGAGTTAGTTCCTAGACCTAATGATCCCACTATCATTGGAACTAAATGGGTATTTAAGAATAAACTAGATGAACATGGTGACACGCTCGGGATTAGGAGGTGTCGGGAGAAAAGGGAACAAATGGAAAGACAAGGCAATCTGCCGAGAGAACAAGAAGGACTGGCAGAAACAGGGGAGTGAACACACTAGAGCTCCAAATGCGTACGGACCCTTGGGCTACGATTTGGAGGACTTAAACTTTAAGGAGTGGGCTAACTTTGGCCAAATTTTCAGAGTGAGATCACGTGGAGAACTTAAAATGGCACAGGGTGAACTTCTGGTGCACAAACAGACAAAACTGTTTTAGGCAGTACAGAAGGTATGGAAAGATCTCTGTACAAATTTCGATGTAGGTAATATGTGAAGCCAAAAATTGACAGAAAATAACTTCAATGAAAGGGGAAGAGAATGGTGGGTTTCCGGAGGCAAACTCACGACTGGATTACAAGTTATGAAAATTTGAAATCAGGTCGACAGAAGGGGGCCTGAATTGATTAATCCACTAGAAAGGTGGAGAAAGGAACGTGCACAACTTCGAATTGAAGAAATCTCGGCGTGACATGTAAAAAAAAATATTTCTAGATGTGAATGAGGAACTCACAGCCTAAATTTTAGGACATTAGCACACGGAAAAACAGAAGTTTGCATGGAGTTGGCTTTTGATGCACAAATTCACTCGGGTAAGGAAACAAAGACAACAATCACACCAAAAAAACAACATGACCCGAAAACAAATAAGGTGGGGTGAGGGCTATATGACTTCAAATCTTACCTTGATCCTAATCAAGTGAGGAGGAAGATTGGAATGAGGGCTAAGTGATCCTAGCAAAAATCACCAACACCAAGACAAACCAAAACAAGGATATTACTCACCTTGGATGAAATGTCATGAGAAAGGAAAGGGGGGTTTGAGAGCTTCAAGCTTCCAAAGTTTTATCCAATTCTTTTCTGCTTCATTAGACGTGGGAGGAGGGATTCATACCCCCTCAAACTTACACAAAAGACAAAAACAATTAAAACCTAAATTTAGGACTAATGAGTGGCTAAGTAGGAGGTAGGTGGGAGAAAGGGGGCCCACCTTCAACTTGCCTCTCAACTCAAACACTCCCTAGACCTAAACCACGTCTAAAAGACTTTACAAACTCAAGTTTCATGGGAAATAATATTTCCCTTAAGCTCCAACGTGATGGAGAATAAGTTGGTCCAATCCGAACCAATTTCCAGCAAATTGATCCAAACCGGACCAACCTCTATACATCATTTCCAGCTACTAGAATAATTACAACTTACAAATACTCTAAACAAGCACAAAAAAATCTCCAAGTGGGTAACTAGCAAACCTCCCTTGTTGGACCAACTTCTCCTTTGATTTATAGGGCTCCAATCCGTGCTCAAAGTGAAGTGGATTTTAGGCAAGGTGCGGTCCATCACTTGACGGATTGTCCATTGACAAATTGATATAATCACTTGCATCCTTCTTGGACCACACTTGAACAACGTCCTCTCCCATGGTGGACAAAGTGAAGTCGGTTTTCCCTTCTTTTGGAGTTGGACATGGCCGAGGCTCGGGTAGGTTGTTCCGACAAGGAACATTATGGACTTCGGTTGTCAATTCCTTCTCTTCAAATTCCCAATGCAAGCAATGTTTGGGAAACTCTTTGTCATGAGTTGAGGGAGCATCTAAGAGGTCTAAAGGGGGAAATGTCACACCTGAAAAATCGACAAACATGTTAGCAAAACTCCTTGCTCGGCTACGGGTGGTCATTCCCTCCGGCGGATGGTGGCGCCCGGGCATATCATCCCCTCCGGGTGATTGAGGATTTGTCCTCAAATCCAGGGGTTGTTCCTCATTATCTTCCTCCAATTCTCCCAAATAAGGTGAAAGATCTTGGACATTGAAAGAGGCCGACACTCCATAGTCCCCTGGAAGCTTCAACTTGTAAGCATTCTTGTTAATCTTCTCTGTGACTTGAAATGGACCATAGGCCCTAGGAAGGAGCTTGGACTTTCTTTGGCTAGGAAACCTCTCCTTCCTTAGGTGTAGCCACACAAGATCTCCAACCTTGAATTCTACATCTCTTCGGCCACGGTTGGAAAATTTAGCATAAGTTTCATTCTTCATGGCTATGGCCTTTCTCACCTTAGTATGCATTGCTTGGACTTGTTTAGCTTTTTGCACTCCATCGGGGTTGGCTAATTCATGGCTCGGCAAAGGGATCAAATCCAAGGGAGTTGAGGGGTTGAAGCCGTAAACAACCTCAAATGGAGAGGCTTGAGTTGCACTATGCACACTTCGGTTGTATGCAAACTCCACATGAGGCAATCGTGCATCCCAATCCGAGAGCCTTTTCCCCACAATGCTCCTTCGCAAGGCTCCCAATGTGCGGTTTACAACTTCGGTTTAGCCATCTGTTTGGGGATGGAAGGAGGTGCTATACATCAATTTAGTCCCAAGCTTCCTCCACGAAGTCTTCCAAAAAGAACTTAAAAATTTTGTATCCCGGTCCGAGACAATAGTAGAGGGAACTCCATGTAGCCGGACAATTTCTTTGAAGAACAAGTCGGCCACTTGATTAGCATCATCGGTCTTGTGGCAAGCAACAAAATGTGCCATCTTGGAGAAACGATCCACTACCACCATAATTGCTTCTTTTCCTCTAGGGGTCCGAGGTAGCCCCAAAACACAATCTATGGTCACATCCACCCAAGGTTGAGAAGGTACCGGTAATGGCATGTATAAACCTTGTGGGAGTACTCGGCTTTTAGCTTTCTTGCACACAATGCATCTTTCTATCCACTTGTGCACATCATTGATCATATGGGGCCAAAAGAAGTGATCCTTAACTATCTCTAAGGTCTTCTTTTCCCCAAAATGCCCTGCCAAGCCTCCACCGTGAGCTTCCTTGATTAATGATTCCCGAAGGTTACATTTTGGAATGCAAAGTTGTCCTCCTTTAAATAGATAGCCATCGGCTAGGTGGTAGGCACAACTTTCTTTATTCAAACACTTTTCATACCACTCCTTGAAGTCGGGGTCCTCTTGGTAAGAAGTCTTGATCCACTCAAATCCCAAGATCCGGGAAGTGAGCTCGGGAAGTGAGCTCGGTAAGCAATACAATCCTCCTTGAGAGAGCGTCGGCAGATTTACTTCTCCCTTTTTGTACTTGATAATGTATGGAAACCTTTCAAGAAACTCCACCCATTTTGCATGTCTCTTGTTGAGTTTCCCTTGGCTTCTAATGTGCTTCAAGGCTTGGTGGTCCGTGTGTATAATGAATTCCTTAGGAAGGAGATAATGCTGCCAAACTTCAATTGTCCTCATCAAAGCATACATCTCCTTATCATTATCATAAGTAGAATAATTCAAGGCTGCCCCCTTTAGCTTCTCACTAAAATAATCCACGTGTCTTCCTTCTTGCATTAGAACGGCCCCTATGCCGAGCCCGAGGCATCACAATCTATTTCAAACACCTTGTTGAAGTCCAGGAGCATAAGAAGAGGAGCATTGCAAAGAGCATCCTTGATTCGATCAAAACTAAGTTGACAATCCGGGGTCCATTCAAAATCCTTCCCCTTCTTAGTGCAATCCATGAGGGGGGCCACAATGGTGCTAAACCCCTTTATAAACTTCCTATAAAACCAAGCTAGACCATGGAAGCTCCTAATGTCCGAGACACACTTAGGGATCGGCCATTCCCGAATTACCTCTATCTTGCTTTGGTCTACTTCTATTCCATCCTTAGAAAGTATGAATTCGAGAAAATGCACCTTTTCTTGGACAAAAGAACACTTCTTTAAATTGCCAAACAATTGTGCTCTTCTAAGTGTATCAAATAGTGACCGAAGGTGTGCCAAGTGTGCCAAATAATCTCCACTATAAACCAAGATATCATCAAAGTAAACTATCACAAATTTTCCCAAATATTCTTTCAGCACATGATTCATCAAAAGCATAAAGGTGCTAGGGGCATTAGATAGCCCAAACGGCATAACTAACCATTCATATAAGCCATACTTGGTTTTGAAAGCCGTTTTCCATTCATCTCCTTCATGCATCTGTATTTGGTGATAGCCACTTTTGAGGTCGATCTTTGAGAAGAAAGCAGCCCCGCTAAGCTCATCCAAAAGATCTCCCAGCCGCGGTATAGGAAACCTATACTTGATGGTAATGTGGTTGATAGCCCGGCTGTCAATGCACATCCGAGAGGAGCCATCCTTCTTTGGCACCAAGAGTGTAGGAACCGCACAAGGACTAAGAGACTCCCGGATGTACCCCTTCTCCAAGATCTCTTGTACTTGATCATCAAGCTCTTTAGCCTCCTCGGGATTCATTCTATATGCTGGTCGGTTAAGAAGAACCACTCCAGGTTGGAGATCAATCCGGTGCTCAATACCTCGGATTGGAGGTAAACCGATTGGCAGCTCTTCGGGAAACACGTCTCCATACTCTTCTATGAGTGCCAAAACTTCTTCCGGGGCGCCTCCTATTTCTTCCACTCTTTCCCGGAATAGGATCAACACAATTGGTGCAACTTGAAGTAACTCCCGGGAGAGCTCCTTTTTGTTAATGAACAGAACCTTTTTGGAGGAGTTCTCCCTTTTCATTTTCTCATCTCTAGCTATGTCCCCGGGTGCTAGAGGTGCTAGTTTAATGTGCCGGTTCTCCCATTCAAATGAATACTCATTTGACAATCCATTGTGCAAAGCACACCTATCAAATTGCCACGGCCTCCCGAGTAGAATGTGGCTTGCATCCATTGGTAGGACATCACAAATTACAGCATCCTTGTAACTCCCAATTGAGAACTCAATTCTTGTGCGTTTGGTCACTTTAAGATCTCCTTCATCATTTAGCCATCGGAGTCTATAAGGATGTGGATGCTCCTCGGTTAGAAGTCCTAGCTTCTCAACAAGCTCGGTGGATGCTACATTGGTGCAACTCCCTCCATCTATGATTAGGGAGCACACTTTATCCTTGATCAAACATCGGCTATGGAAGATGTTCTCTCTTTGGCTAGGTTCGGGTCGGCCATTTGTTGTGAGGGTCCTTCGAATCACCATGAGGAGGGGGCCTTCTTGCGCTCGGCACACCTCCTCAATAGGTTCAGCCATTGGTTCATTCTCGCCCTCCATTGGTTCATCTTCACTAACAACCTCACCACTACTTTCAAGGAGCACCATGACTCTCTTGTTCGGACATTGTGCAGCAATATGCCCTAATCCAAGACACTTGAAACACTTTATATCTCTTGACCGTGGCTTGTTAGTATCTTCAAATGGTTTAGGGGGAACATCTTTCTTTTGAGCCCACGGTTTTGGTTGGAAGGTCTTGTTCTCTTGTCTTGGAGGTTGCTTGTAAGGTGTGTTGTAGGCCGGGATTGGTTTCACCACAATTTTCTTGCCCTTCTTCTTGTGTTGCCTTTCCACCCGCAAGGCTAATTGTATGGCGGCATCCAATGAATCCACTATTTGTAATTCTACCACATCTCCAATATTTTTGTGCAATCCCCTTAGGAATCGTGCTAGAATCTATTCTTCTGGCTCCTCAAGATCACATCGGATCCGCAAGGTCTCAAACTCCATCAAATAGTCTTCGGCCGAGAGGTGCTCTTGTTTCAAATTTTGGAGTTGGTAAAACAACTCTTGTCTATAGTGGCTAGGGACAAATATCCTCTTCATGTGCATCTTCATGGTTCTCCAAGTAGTTATCTCTTCTTCACGGTCACGCGTCCTTTGTGCTCTCAAACTATCCCACCATAAGCTTGCATAACCGTGGAGCTCCAAAGCTACTAGCTGCAATTTAGACTTCTCCGAGTAATTGTAACAATCAAATACTTTGTCTACTTTATCTACCCAAGTTAAATAAGTGTCTCCATCACAAGAGCCATTAAATGGAGGCACACTTAACTTTATATTCCTTAGATCATCCTCACTGGGTGCTCGGTCCCTTGGTTCAAATTCATCTTCTGAATCTTCAACTTCATATAACCGAGCCCGTGCATGTCCGGCCCTTCTACCGGGAGTAGTCAGAGGTGGTGGCCGTGGGGGATGAGGGGTCTCCATCCTCTGTAGGAGCATGTCCAACCTCCGGTTTATGCCATCAATTTTGTTCTGGAAATAGGAGTCATGTTCTTGGGAGGGCATAGGAGGTGGAGGAGGTTCACTCGTGGATGGGTGGTCTAGGCTTGGCTGCAAAACAGCCTCACTTCGAGTAGTCATACCACCACTTTTGTGCGCCATTGAAAACAATTGGAAGAAGGGTTAACAACAGGGGAAAGCAAGGGAAAGAAGAGCTGGGCTCTGATACCAAATGACACGCTCGGGATTAGGAGGTGTCGGGAGAAAAGGGAACAAATGGAAAGACAAGGTAATCTGCCGAGAGAACAAGAAGGACTGGCAGAAACAGGAGAGTGAACACACTAGAGCTCCAAATTCATACGGGCCCTGATGTGCAATGCCCAGGGGTGGTTTGCACGTCGGGAACGGTGGGCGAGCGCACGAGCTAGATTGGCTCGGGCGTTTGATGAACGGTGATTGGAATGGTCGGTAATATGGTGGTTTGCGGAAGCTAGAAGGTGAAAATAGTGAGATGGCACGATGGGTATGATCGGATGATCGGGAAGGTTTATGATGGCTCGGGAATGGTGCGGTTTATGGAGGAATCGGATGATGAAGATGAAGTTGGACGATTTGGAGGCTTGAGCAATCAAAGGATCCAAATCGGTAGACCTTGGAGAAGACTCGGATATGACGCACCGAGGCTTTGACAAGGGTTGACGGAAGCTTGGCCTGATATGACTCACTGGAGAAGTAACGTCGGGTTGAGAGAATTAACAAAAAGGCTAAAAGCTCTTGTATTGATAAAAATTTGCTAAGTAAACAAGTAAGTCTAGTGTTCTTTAAATAGACAAAGCTAAACGAAAAATTAGAGAACTAGTAATCTCAAGCCGTCGGATGATTTGGACTTCTAGGATGATTTCGTACGTAAATCCGGAGGTGCGTTGTGATTCGGGTGCGCTGCGTCGTGGGTGCGCTCTCGGGTGCGTTGACGGGTGTGGTGCGCTGCCGGGCGCACTGTCGGGTGCGCTCGGGTGCACTCGGCCAAGGAGTGTATCTCCAAACTTCATGGGATTTGATACGTGCGAATCTCTCCAAATCTTCTCGGTTGTTATTTTCCAGCTAAGGGCTATCTTCCATAAAGATTTGACATGGGCAAAGTTGAAGGATGCCATGGGCTTCTTTAAGTGTTGCATGAGCCTCGGCCTTGGTAGTGTCTTGGGCTGGAAATCCGTCCTCTTGATATTTGGGTTTGATCCTCTTCATCCTCTAAGTCTCTAAGTGCTGAAGGGAAATGTGGCGCTCGGCCACTTATTGAAGATGGCCGAGACCCTAATGGGTCTCGGCGTGGGCCGCGTCACGTGGCCCGGTCGAAGCGATGATGGTGCGCGCCATGGTCGTGTCTCTGGCACCCTGGGCCGCATTGTCCGGCCCAGCATGTGCGGTCAAGGTGAATGCCGTGGTCGTCGGCCCGGCGTGCGCGGTCAAGCTCTTGTGTCCCGCAGCATGGGCCCCCATGTCCGACCCGGCATGTGCGGTCAAGGTCGTGGCGTGTGCGGTCAAGGTCGCGCGCTCCGCGTCATGGGCCGCCATGTCCAGCCCGGCGTGTTCGGTCACGTTCATGTCCAGCCATGAGATGGACGTCTTGGGCCTTTCTTGGTCGTCTTCAGTGGGTGTCTCCGAGGTTATCTTTCCTACAAAATAAACAACTAAGTTAGCATAAAACTCTCAGCCCAATGGGGTGGAGTCCCATTGTACATCAGGCCCTTGGGCTAAGATTTGGAGGACTTAAACTTTAAGGAGTGGGCTAACTTTGGCCAAATTTTCAGAGTGAGATCACGTGGAGAACTTAAAATGGCACGGGGTGAATTTTCTGGTGCACAAACAGACAAAACTGTTTTAGGCAATACAGAAGGTATGGAAAGATCTCTGTACAAATTTTGATGTAGGTAATCTAGGAAGCCAAAAATTGACAGAAAATAACTTCAATGAAAGGGGAAGAGAATGGTGGGTTTCCAGAGGTAAACTCACGACTGGATTACAAGTTATGAAAATTTGAAATCAGGTCGACATAAGGGGGCCTGAATTGATTAATCCACTAGAAAGATGGAGAAAGGAACGTGCACAACTTTGAATTGAAGAAATCTGGGCGTGACATGTAAAAACAAATATTTCTAGATGTGAATGAGGAACTCACAGCCCAAATTTTAGTAAATTAGTACACGGAAAAACAGAAGTTTGAACGCTGTGGACTTTTGATGCACAAATTCATTCGGGTAAGGAAACAAAGACAACAATCACACCAAAAAAACAACAAGACCCGAAAACAAATAAGGTGGGGTGAGGGCTATATGACTTCCAATCTTACCTTGATCCTAATCAAGTGAGGAGGAAGATTGGAATGAGGGCTAGCAAAAATCACCAACAACAAGACAAACCAAAACAAGGATATTACTCACCTTGGATGAAATGTTGATGTGCCACGGATGGCACCACTCGATTGATGAAGCAAACTATTTTTCTGATGAGATTGTTAATTTTGTAGGAGGCTCTTTTCATAAAAGGCTTATTAAGAAGCCAATTATGAAGGGGAAAACATGCTTCCTTTTTGACAACTCTTTTTCATCCGTGGCATGGAAGGGTGATCCAAACAACCTAGGTGATGATAGCACCACTTTTGGTTTCGGCCCAGGATGACCTCCGAGGCTTGTGCGGCTGTTTTGAACACCTTTCGGACCTGATTTGGCCACGATAGCTTCTACAAATATGTGGCCAACATCCTAAGGTTTCCAGAATGTGGCGGAGTACAAAATTTGGATAACAATTTCCCAGCCAACGAATGCCATTACAGAGGCATCCAGAAGATGGAGCGGCCCGGGAGCATCCAACCCATGGTGGCCGATCCATGGCCATGTTTGGGCCCAACGGAAAGGAAGGCCCAATTACATCATTTAACACCATTGGAGTAGCATCTAGCAGCCCAAGGA
Source organism: Begonia fuchsioides (assembly GCA_003255005.1). Taxonomy (NCBI): domain Eukaryota; kingdom Viridiplantae; phylum Streptophyta; class Magnoliopsida; order Cucurbitales; family Begoniaceae; genus Begonia; species Begonia fuchsioides. The sequence continues at coordinate 164,188 of QAOC01041044.1, read as the reverse complement.
AGTGCCCAACCCTTGGTCCAAGAAGGATGCAAATGATCAACGCCGATTGGCCTAGGGCTATCCATCAATTGATGGACCAAACCTTGCCTAAAGCCTCATCAACCTTGAGCACGTATTAGAGCCCCACAAAGTTTGGCAAGTGAGGCCCAGCAATGAAGGTTTGCTTGTCCCCTTGGAGATATTTTCTTGTTTGGGATACTTGTAATAATGTTTGAAGTTTGGCCTAAGGGATGGTTCGGTTTGAACCATTCTTGTTGGATTTTTGGTTCGGTTTGAACCAATCCAACCCCCACTTTATTGGAAATAATGGAAGGTTCTATTCTTCCTAGTTCCTTTGTGTTTTCATTGTAGTTGGACGTGAGTTAGGGTTTGGGTGGTTTGCAAGTGGATGGTGGGGCCCTTTTCCCACCTAACACCTACATTAGCCACTCATTTGCCCTAATTTTAGGTTTTTTTTTTGTTTATTTCTTTTGTGTAATTTGGAGGGAGTATGAAACCCTCCTCCACGTCTATTTTAAGGCAGAAAAATATTGGATAAAAGAAGAAGCTTGAAGCTCCTCTCCCTTTTTCTCACGGCTTTTCATCCAAAGGTGAGTAATATCCTTTGTTATGGATTGTCTTTGGTGTTGGTGATTTAGCTAGGATCACTAAGCCTTTGTTCCAACCTTCCTCCTCACTTGATTAGTATTAAGGCAAGCTTGAAAGTCCCATAGCCCTCACTCCATCCCATTTGTTTCGGGTCTTTTGCTGTTTGGTGTTATTTGCTGTTGTTATTTCTTTATCTAGTGGATTTTGTGCATCAAAAGTCCAATTCGTGCCATTTCTGTTTTCCGTGAACCAAAGTCCCCAATTCTATGGCTGTGAGTTCCTCTTTCATGGCTTTAAATAACTGTTCTTTACGTTTAGCCACAGCCCCTCCCCATCAAGAGTTATGCATGCTTTTTCCACTGCCTTCTACCCGAACTGCTGAAACCTGGCAGTTCTGTCCACATATTTTCCATCCTTCATATATTTTAATCTACCTATGTGTTTTTCATCTAACTACTTGCATTCTCTTCCCCTTTCATTGAAATTGATTTCTGCCAATTTTCCCATTCCCAGACTCTCTGAATTGAAAGTTGTGCCGAAGTCTTTCACTACCTACTGCATTGCCAAGCCCTGTTTTGTCTGTTTGTGTATTAGAAACTAGTCCCGTGCCATTTTATGTTCTACACGTGCTATTTCTCTGAATTTTGGACCAAGCCTAGCCCGTCCCTTAAATTCTGAGTCCACCAAATATTAGCCCAAACGCACGGGTCCATCTGTTTCCTCGTCAAGTATTCTCCCCTGTTTTCTGCTGACCCCACTGTTCTCGGCAGATTGCAATTGTGTTCGCATTTGCTTTATCTTCCCCAACACCTCCGCATCTTGGAGCGTGTCAAATGTCGTGAGAAAGGAAAGGGGTGTTTGAGAGCTTCAAGCTTCCAAAGTTTTATCCAATTCTTTTCTGCTTCATTAGACGTGGGAGGAGGGATTCATACCCCCTCAAACTTACACAAAAGACAAAAACAATTAAAACCTAAATTTAGGACTAATGAGTGGCTAAGTAGGAGGTAGGTGGGAGAAAGGGGTCCCAACTTCAACTTGTCTCTCAACTCAAACACTCCCTAGACCTAAACCACGTCTAAAAGACTTTACAAACTCAAGTTTCATGGGAAATAATATTTCCCTTAAGCTCCAACGTGATGGAGCATAAGTTGGTCCAATCCGAACCAATTTCCAGCAAATTGATCCAAACCAAACCAACCTCTATACATCATTTCCAGCTACTAGAATAATTACAACTTACAAATACTCTAAACAAGCACAAAAAATCTCCAAGTGGGGAACTAGCAAACCTCCCTTGTTGGACCAACTTCTCCTTTGATTTATAGGGCTCCAATCCGTGTTCAAAGTGAAGTGGATTTTAGGCAAGGTTTGGTCCATCACTTGACGGATTGTCCATTGTCAAATGGATATAATCACTTGCATCCTTCTTGGACCACACTTGAACAACGTCCTCTCCCATGGTGTACAAAGTGAAGTCGGCTTTCCCTTCTTTTGGAGTTGGACATGGCCGAGGCTCGGGTAGGTTGTTCCGGCAAGGAACATTATGGACTTCGGTTGTCAATTCCTTCTTTTCAAATTCCAAATGCAAGCAATGTTTGGAAAACTCTTTGTCATGAGTTGAGAGAGCATCTAAGAGGTCTAAAGGGGGAAATGTCACACCTACCAAATCGACAAACATGTTAGCAAAACTCCTTGCTCGGCTACGGGTGGTCATTCCCTCCGCCGGATGGTGGCGTGATGTGCCTTCCTTGGGGGTTGGCGCACCGTGGGTGGGAGAATGCGCGCACACGAGGCTCGAGTGAATGTCGTGTACGGCAAATGGGAAGTTTGGTCGTGCGAATTGTGGGGTTGTGTTGCGGAAGCGTATTGTGATGGAAATAAGAGGTTTGGGTCGTATGGAAAGTGGAATGGCTCGGATGAATAATAGAATGACTCGGTGGGTTCAAATATGGGTGTAATTGGGCAATGGAAGGTTTGAAAGCTCGTGGGATGGAATGGATAAACTCTTGCGAGTTTTGGTGATGGAATGGCTGGACAATTTGAACATTTGAGCAATCAAAGAGTTCTCCTCAAGGGATCCGTGCGTTTGTTGAGCAAATCTGTTGATCTAAGATCCTATGAAGATTTAATAGATGCTCCACAGATTTGGTGCATGAAAATCCCTTGTGGTTCGCTGGTGGTTCGGTGATCGGCCATGCTCGTGCGTCCGATGGGTGATCTACGGTCAGCATCAAGATCTACTCGTGCCAATGTGATCCTCTTCCTATACTTAACCAAATAACCAAAATACATAAAGATTAAGTAAGTTTGGCCGATAGAATTTGGCTAAGTCTTTGAATGGGCCGTAGGTGGGCCGAGGCTTGACCGTGGGTCGGTCAATGATCGGCCATGGCGGTCCTCCGTGGGCTTTCGCTCGTGCGTCGAGTTCTCTTCCTCTTGGGCTGGCTTTCCTTCCTCTTCTAAGGCTAAATGCTTGTTGAAAGGAAATCTTCTAAGCGTGACCGAAAATAGGGCCCATGGTTGAACACTCGATCCAAAAGGTTTGGACTGTGCGTTCAACCATGTCGGTCACGTGTTGCGCGGGGTCGAAGCCCTAGTGGACGTTGGCGAGGCTGACGACCGGGGTCGTCGGGTGATGGTCGTGGGGCGCCCGTTGGGCGCCAGGCGGATCCCAGTCACAAGCCTCGGTTGCGTCGTGGGTCGAGCTGCCGGGTGCGCCGTGTCCGTGTGTGTCTTGCGTCTCGACTATGTCGCGGGCCGGGCTGCTGGATCTGCCGTGTCTGGGTATGGTCGGACAAGGCCCAGTGTACGCGTCGGGGCCGGGAATGGTCGAGCACCAAGTAACGGAGTGCTTGGGCCGTTCCCGATCATGCTCGGTCGGTATGTCCGAGGCTAAGAGGCCTACAAAATGAGCAACTAAGTTAGAAAAATCCGTCGTGCTCGTCGGGATCACGTCTGTGGCCGTGATGGTGTCCGTGATGTGCTCCGGTTGCACATCATGGGGCCCGGGCATATCACATGGTGTTGTCATTAGAAACAAGGCAAGATTGGTTGCAAAAGGATACAATGAAGAAGAGGGAATAAATTTTGAAGAAACCTTTGCACCAGTAGCACGAATGGAGTCAATTATCATGCTACTTGCCTATGCGTGCCAGAAAAATTTCACTCTATTTCAAATGGACGTAAAGAGTGCATTCTTAAATGGATTTATCATGGAAGAAGTCTATGTAGAGCAACCCTTAGGTTTTGAGGCCTTCGATAGGTTAGACAATGTATTCAAACTTCATAAAGCTCTTTATGGTCTTAAGCAAGCTCCTCGTGCATGGTATGATCTGTTGAAGAACTTTCTCTTGAAAAGAGAGTTTAAAATGGGAAAAATCGATTCAACCCTTTTTACTAAGCATGAAGGAGATGATTTACTTCTTGTCCAAATCTATGTAGATGATATCATTTTTGGAGCCTCAAACAAAAAACTGTGCGATAGTTTTGCTTCTCTCATGTGAGATGAATTTGAGATGAGCATGATGGGAGAGCTTAAATTCTTTTTAGGACTTCAAATTAGGCAAACCTTAGAGGGAACATTCATATGTCAAGAAAAATATGTTAAAGAATTGCTTAAGAGATTCGGATTGGACTCTTGCAAATCATCTAGGACTCCCATGAGTACCACAACTAAATTGGACAAAGATGAAAACGGTCAAGTTGTGGTGATATGCCCGGGGGCCTGGTGTGCAGCGGGCACCAGGATCGCACACACTTTATCGGACTTGTCGTTTTTTACGTAACCGGGATGGTCGCGTGTACGGCGATCGGCAAATTGGCTCGGGCCGATTTAGGATGGGGTTTGCGGAAGCGTATTGTGATGGTGGAAATAAGGAGATGGCTCGGTAGTTTATGGAGATGACTCGGTGGTGATAATGTGGACCGGAATCGGCTTGTGGAGGAATTCGAAGGCTCGGGGATGAAAACGGGAATAGGTAATGGATGGATGTAAGTTTCAACACTTGAGCAATCAAAGTGTTGACTTCGGTAGACCTTGAGTGTCTTCTCGGATATGACGCACCGATGAACACTCGAGGGTTGATAACGCTCGGCTGGATATGACTCACCAGAGGGGAGTTATCGAGAGGGAGCTTCAATCCTTTCGGGAAGAAGGTGCAATGCACAATTTTTACTAAAATTCTCTCTATTGAATAATGGAAACGATTACAATACTTAAAGAAATAAAGTTCAACTAAACTAGCTAAAAAGAAGGAAGCTTTCCATGCTGTTCATCGGTGTTCTTCATTGGTCGGATAATTGATCTTATTCGAGATTCATGCTGTTGGTTGAGATCTTGGCCGAGGGTCAACAGCACGTGAGGCTCGTGATGGGCTCGGCACATGGCTCGTAGTGGGCCGTATCTTCGGCCTAGTGGACCGTATCTTTGGGCCCTTGAAATATCCGCGCGTGCCATTTTATAGATATTTTGCTAGCCTCTTCTGCATGCTTTTTGAAGTAGAATCCCGGTCTGCATCGGTTGAGAATCCCGCATGTTCCGCTGGATGTTCGGAGGTTGGTTGTCGGGTGCACGTGGGCTTGGGCCGGTTGAACGCTCCTTGGATATCATGGATATTTGTTCGTGCTATCTTCGGAGTGAGTCTTCCAACCTTCATGATAAGTCTAAAAGTTGACAAAGGCACGGTCAATTTGGCTGTAAAGCCTCGGTTGACCGTCGACGTCCTTGAACGTGCGCCGCGGCGGTCTTGGTGTGTGTCACCGAACAATCTTCGTGTGCTAATCTGGATCCGGTCCTTTCCTTGACCATATAGATGGATAACTTGACAAATAAAGTCCAGTTACCGAGAGGGTTTGGTCAGGGTCTTCGGGTTCGCCGATGGTGGGCCGATAGTGGGCCGAGCCTCGTGAGAGACTCAGCCATCTTGGGCTTCTCGTCGTGCGTTGAGCGTCATCTATCTTTAGACTTCATTCTTTCCTTCACTAAATCTTCTAAATGCAAAAACAAACTAAGGTGGCCGGGCTCGGCGTTGGGTGGGCCGAGGAGTCGGGCTCCTTGGGAGAGTGCGCGATCCATGGGGATCGGACCGTGCGTTCCCTCACGTCGGCCACTTATTCCTATGGGCCGAGACTCTCGGCGGCCTTGGGCTTGCTGGTCGCCGAGGGGTGGTCGATAGGTGGTCCGGTGGGCGGCCCGGTGTGCGCTTCAAGGGCGGGAATGGCCGAGCACCAAGTGATGGAGTGCTTGGGCCTTTCCCGATCGAACTCGGATGGTGTTTCGAGGCTAAGATACCTGCAAAATGAGCAACTAAGTTAGAAAAATTGGGCGGGCTCGTTGGGTTGGTCGGGGCTAAATCCGTGATGTGCTCGGGTTGCACATCATCCTCCCGGGGTACTTGAGGATTTGTCCCCAAATCTACCCTTTGCTCTTCCAAATCAGCAGGTTCCTCATCATCATCATCCAAGTATGGTGAGAGATCTCGGACGTTGACTGTGGTGGTAATGCCATACTCGCCCTGTAGTTCGAGCTTGTACGCGTTCAGATTGATGCTCTCGGTCACCCGGAATGGTCTGTCGGCTCTTGGCAGCAATTTAGCGTGCTTTTGCTTAAAATGTCAAACTTTAAGCCACACTAAATCTCCAACTTGGAAAATTTTCTCCTTTCGGCCTCGGTTGGCCGCTTGAGCATATTTTGCATTTTTCCTCTCGATCCGCTTCTTAATCTTCTCGTGCAATTTGCGGATCTTCTCGGCCTTATCAAGGCCATCTGCATTGATGTGCTCTTGGCTCGGCAATGGAAGTAAATCCATTGGTGTCGATGGGTTAAAACCGTAAACAACCTCAAAAGGAGACATACCCGTGGTATTGTGTGGGGACCGATTGTAATCAAATTCAATATATGGCAATTGAAGGTCCCATGCCGAGATCCTTGTATCCACCACACTTCGGAAGAGGGAGCCGAGTGATCGGTTGACCACCTCCGTTTGGCCGTCTGTTTGTGGATGGAATGTCGTGCTAAAAAGTAGCTTGGTGCCAAGTCGTGCCCATAAGGTCCTCCAAAAAGTGCTAAGGAACTTACCATCTCGATCGGACACGATTGAATGGGGCATGCCGTGAAGCCGGACAACTTCTTTGAAAAAGAGCTCAGCAATGGCCGTGGCTTAGGCGGTCTTGGCACACGCCACAAAGTGCGCCATCTTAGAAAATCGGTCGACCACAACCATAATGCAATCTTTGCCTTGGCTTGTCCGTGGGAGTCTGAGTACAAAATCCATGCTAATGTCGTGCCATGGGTGGTCGGGCACCGGTAAAGGCAAGTAAAGACCTTGGGGTAACGTGCGGGTCTTGTCCTTTTTGCATGTCGCGCACCGTTCCACAAAGTGGTGCACGTCTCGAAATAAATGTGGCCAATAAAAATGCTCCTTGAGCATCTCCCAAGTCTTTTTCTCTCCAAAGTGGCCCGCAAGGCCGCCTCCGTGAGCCTCGGTAATGAGGGACTCTCGGATGCTTCCTCTCGGGACACACATGCGTCCTCCATGGAATAAGTATCTGTCATTAACATGATAACCAACCAATTCACCCTTGGTGGCTAACTCAAACCGTGAACCAAAATCTATATCATCCGCATAGCAATTTCTCAACCAATCTAAACCAAAGAAACGTACCCGGAGTTCATTGAAAAAGATGCTCCTCCGTGATAGTGCATCGGCCACCATGTTAGTGTCACCCTTTTTGTACTTGATAATATACGGATACTTCTCAAGGAATTCAATCCATTTAGCATGCCGTCGGTTGAGCTTGCCTTGACCTTTGATAAATTTGAGAGCTTCATGGTCGGTGTGGATGATAAACTCTCGGGGCAGCAAGTAATGTGGCCAAACTTCTATGGCTCAGATCAAGGAGTAAAGCTCCTTGTCATATGTCGAGTAATTAAGGGTCGCGGCCTTAAGCTTCTCGCTCAAGTATGCTATCGGGCGACCCTCTTGCATCAAGACCGCTCCAATACCCGTTCTGGAAGCATCACACTCGATTTCAAACACTTTGTTAAAATCCGGAAGGGTTAGCACGGGTGCTTCACAAAGTCGGGCCTTGATGGTGTCAAAACTTGTTTGACAAGGCCGGGTCCATGCAAACTCTTGGCCCTTTTTGGTGAGCTCGGTCAAAGGGGCCACAATTGTGCTAAAGCCCTTAATGAAACGTCGGTAGAAGTTTGCAAGCCCATGGAAGCTTCGGATGTCCGAGACACTCTTCGGGATGGGCCACTCTTGGATGGCCCGTATCTTCTTGGCATCCACTTCGACGCTGCTTGCGGATAACACAATGCCGAGGAAGTGTATTCGGCTTTGGGCGAAGGAACACTTCTTGCGGTTGCCGTATAGCTCCGTGCGCCGTAATGTCAAGAATAGCCGCTCCAAATGCTCAATGTGGCTCGGCATATCCATGCTATAAACAAGTATATCATCGAAATAAACGATAACAAACTTACCAAGGAATTCTCGGAGCACATGGTTCATAAGCCGCATAAAAGTGCTCGGGGCGTTGGTAAGGCCGAATGGCATGACTAACCACTCGAATAGCCCGTACCGTGTCTTGAAGGCCGTCTTCCATTCATCGCCTTCGCGCATCCGGATTTGGTGATAGCCGGATTTCAAGTCTACCCAGGAAAAGATGGCTGCTCCGCTTAGTTCATCGAGAAGGTCATCGAGCCGTGGCATGGGAAAGCGATATTTGATGGTAATATCGTTGATTGCTTGGCTATCCAGGCACATTCGATGGCTTCCATCCTTCTTCGGCACTAGGAGGGCTGGGACCGCGCAGGGCTCAAGGACTCTCGGATGTAGCCTTTAGTGAGGAGTTCTTCCACTTGCTCTTGTAAGATTTTGCTCTCCTCGGGATTGAGCCTATACGGTGGTCGGTTGGGCAAGGTGGCTCCCGGTTGGAGGTCAATGTGGTGCTCGATCCCTCAGAGCGGTGGTAGCCCGTCCGGGAGTTCGTCCGGGAACACATCCTTGAATCGGTCAAACAATGGACGCACGACCTTGGGAATAATCTCTTCATCAAGCCCATCGGGCTCTCGGTGTAGGAGCACAATAATCGGGCCTTCGTGGCCGAGGGTGCGTGCCAACTCTTTTCGGCCCATGAAAAGAGTCGTCTTGGCCTTGGCCTCTTTTCGGTCGGCCTCGTCTTTGGCAATTTGGGCCAGTGTCATAGGAGCCAATGTGATGCTTCGGCCATCCGTCTTAAAGGAATAATGGTTGGTGAAGCCGTTATGCATAACTCGTCGGTCGAATTGCCATGGTCGGCCGAGTAACAAGTGGGTGGCGCTCATCGGTACTACGTCACACGTGACCGTGTCCTTGTATGTGCCGATCGTAAAGGTTACCCGGGCTTGTTTACTTACCCGGACATCTTCACGGTCGGTGATCCAGCATAACTTGTAAGGTGTCGGGTGTGCGGTTGTGGGCAGCGCCAGCCGCTTGGTCAATTCGCGGGACGCGACATTCGTGCAGCTTCCGCCATCGATGATCACCGAAAAAATTTTGTCCTTGATCATGCAACGACTATGGAATAGCGTCTCCCTTTGTAATTCTTTGGGCTGTGGTTGCGTAGAAAGAACTCTTCACACCATATACATACTTTGCCCTTCAAATGCTTGACAAAGTTCTTCTTCGGCCGGGGCCGGATTCTCCTCAGCCTCGACGGTCGGTGTCTCATCCTCGCTCACGACATCCTCGGTATCCTCGAGAACGGTCATGACACGTTTATTTGGACAATTGCAGCCATGTGTCCCCGTCCGAGACACTTGAAACATCGGATTTCTCTAGCCCTTTGTTGATCGGCTAGAGTGTCCGAAGGCTTGGAGTCAGTGGCCGGTTTGGGGGTTTCGGCGGTGGCGCCCGATCCTCGATCCGTGGCGCGGGCAGATACGGTGTTGTGGGCTTTGGGACGGGCCTTTGAGCGATCGACTTCCCCTTTCTCTTGAGTTGTCTTTCGACTCTTAGGGCCATTTGGATAAGCCCATCAAACGAGTCTATGGGCTGCAACTCAACCACGTCGCCAATCTCATATCGTAGCCCTCTAATGTATCGGGCCATAACTTGTTCTATGGGTTCGGCCAAATCACACCGAATTCGTAATGTCTCAAATTCCGTAAGGTAATCATCTACACTTGAATTACCTTGGCGCAGTCCTTGGAGTTGTAAAAATAGATCTTGGCGGTAATGGCTTGGTACGAACCGTTTCCGCATTAAATCCTTCATTAATCTCCAAGAAGTAATTTCCTCTTCGTGATCTCTTCGTCTTTGTGCACGAAGACTACTCCACCAAAGAGAAGCATAATCCGTAAGTTCTAAAGATGCCAATTGAACTTTAAGCTTCTCGGAAAAATTATAAAGGTCAAAAATTTTCTCGACCTTTTCAATCCAATCCAAATATCGATCTCCATTGGAGGCTCCATTAAAAGAGGGTAAGTGTACCTTGGGGAGCTTCCAATCTTCGTCGTGATCCGAATAATAATCGGGCTCACTATCATAATCTTCGTCGGCTCGGTCGTCGTTGTGCCGGTTTTGCTCGGGGTGGTCCTCCGCGTACCGGTCTTCACCTAGGGGGTGGCGTAGGCCGTGCCGGAGGGGCTCGGTCTCGTTTGGCCAAGTCGTCGAGCCGCTGGAGCATTGCATCCATTCTTCGATTCATAGCTTTGAATTGGTCCCGATTATGGTTCTCATGTTCCCGTTGGTCTCGAGGATCGGAGAACATGGTTTGCTCGCTCGTGGTTTGATCACGGGCGGCGTTGTGAACGGCGCCACTTCGAGTATTCATACCAAAAATTCGAAAAACTTGTAAAAAGTATAAAAAATCGAACCTGGCTCTGATACCAAGATGGTGTGCAGCGGGCACCAGGATCGCACACACTTTATCGGACTTGTCGCTTTTCACGTAACCGGGATGGTCACGTGTACGGCGATCGGCAAATTGGCTAGGGCCAATTTAGGATGGGGTTTGCGGAAGTGTATTGTGATGGGAATAAGGGGTTTTGATGGTGGAAATAAGGAGATGGCTCGGTAGTTTATGGAGATGACTCGGTGGTGATAATGTGGACCGAAATCGGCTTGTGGAGGAATTTGAAGGCTCGGGGATGAAAACGGGAATAGGTAATGGATGGATGTACGTTTCAACAATTGAGCAATCAAAGTGTTGACTTCGGTAGACCTTGAGTGTCTTCTCGGATATGACGCACCGATGAACACTCGAGGGTTGATAACGCTCGGCCAGATATGACTCACCGGAGGGGAGTTATCGAGAGGGAGCTTCGATCCTTTTGGGAAGAAGGTGCAATGCACAATTTTTACTAAAATTCTCTCTATTGAATAATGGAAACGATTACAATACTTAAAGAAATAAAGTTCAACTAAACTAGCAAAAAGAAGGAAGCTTTCGGCCCTTGGATTAATCAAACGCTCCTCGTTGACTTTAGGAAGTCCAAAGGTGTTCTTCATTGGTCGGATAATTGATGTTATTCGAGATTCATGCTGTTGGTTGAGATCTTGGCCGAGGATCAACAACACATGAGGCTCGTGATGGGCTCGGCACATGGCTCGTAGTGGGCCGTATCTTCGGCCTAGTGGACCGTATCTTCGGGCCCTTGAAATATCCGCTCGTGCCAAAGAAAGATGGCTCCTCTCGGATGTGCATTGATAGCCGGGCCATCAACCACATTACCATCAAGTATAGATTTCCTATACCGCGGCTGGAAGATCTTTTGGATGAGCTTGCGGGGCTGTTTTCTTCTCAAAGATCGACCTCAAAAGTGGCTATCACCAAATACGGATGCATGAAGGAGATGAATGGAAAACGACTTTCAAAACCAAGTATGGCTTATATGAATGGTTAGTTATGCCATTTCGGCTATCTAATGCCCCTAGCACCTTTATGTGTTTGATGAATCGTGTGCTGAAAGAATATTTGGGAAAATTTGTGATAGTTTACTTTGATGATATCTTGGTTTACAGTGGAGATTATTTGGCACACTTGCCACACCTTCAGTCACTATTTGATACACTTGGAAGAGCACAATTGTTTGGCAATTTAAAGAAGTGTTCTTTTGTCCAAGAAAAGGTGCATTTTCTAGGATTCATACTTTCTAAGGATGGAATAGAAGTAGACCAAAGCAAGATAGAGGCAATTCGGGAATGGCCGATCCCTAAGTGTGTCTCGAACATTAGGAGCTTCCATGGTCTAGCTTCATTTTATAGGAAGTTTATAAAGGGGTTTAGCACTATTGTGGACCCCCTCACGGATTGCACTAAGAAGGGGAAGGATTTTGAATGGACCCCGGATTGTCAACTTAGTTTTGATCGAATCAAGGATGCTCTTTGCAATGCTCCTCTTCTTATGCTCCCGGACTTCAACAAGGTGTTTGAAATAAATTGTGACGCCTCGGGGCTTAGCATAGGGGCCGTTCTAATGCAAGAAGGAAGACCCATGGCTTATTTTAGTGAGAAGCTAAAGGGGGCAGCCTTGAATTATTCTACTTATGATAAGGAGATGTATGCTTTGATGAGGACAATTGAAGTTTGGCAGCATTATCTCCTTCCTAAGGAGTTCATTGTACACACGGACCACCAAGCCTTGAAGCACATTAGAAACCAAGGGAAACTCAGCAAGAGACATGGAAAATGGGTGGAGTTTCTTGAAAGGTTTCCATACATTATCAAGTACAAAAAGGGAGAAGTAAATGTGGTGGCCGACGCCCTCTCAAGGAGGATTGTATTGCTTACCGAGCTCACTTCCTAGATCTTGGGATTTGAGTGGATCAAGACTTCTAACCAATAGGATCCCGACTTCAAGGAGTGGTATGAAAAATGTTTGAATAAAGAAAGTTGTGCCTACCACCTAGCCGATGGCTATCTATTCAAAGGAGGACAACTTTGCATTCCAAAATGTAACATTCGGGAATCATTAATCAAGGAAGCTCACAGTGGAGGCTTGGCAGGGCATTTTGGGGAAAAGAAGACCTTAGAGATAGTTAAGGATCACTTTTTTTGGCCACACATGATAACACACTCTGAGTAGGAGGAGGTGTCGGGAAAGATAAGGCAAAGGAAAACAAGCAATTGCAATCTGCCGAGAACATTAGGGTCAGCAGAAACAGGGGAGAATACTGGACGAACCCACAAATGGACTCGTGCGTTTGGGCTAATATTTGGCGCAATGAAACTTAAGGGAATGGGATAACTTTGGTTAAACTTTCAGAGTGAAAGCAGGTGGATAACTTAAAATGGCACGGGGTGACTTTCTGGTGCACAAACAGACAAAACTGTCTTAGGCAGTGCAGAAGGTACGGAAAGACCTCTGCACAACTGTCGATGTGGGTAATCTGGGAAGCCTAAAATTGGCAGAAAATAACTTCAATGAAGGTGGGAGAGAATGGTAGTTTTTGGAGGAAAACTCACTTCTGGATTACAAGTTATGAAAATTTGGAATTAGGTCGACAGAATGGGTCTGAATTTAGTGATTCACTAGAAAGTTGGAGAAAGGAACGTATACAACTTCTAACTGATGAAATATGGGAGTGACATGCAAAAAAAAATATTTCCAGATGTGAATGTGGAACTCACAAACCAAATTTTATAAAATTAGCACATTGAAATCACAAATTGGCACGGGGTGGATAAATTGAGGACCTTGAGGGTTCTCGGGTGGGCAGTTTTCGGACACAGCACAAAATGGCCAAAAGGCCGATGGATGGATGATGGCTATGGGATGTTCAGACTCACCTTGGTCCAACGGAGGTGGAGGGAGGCTCAACTAAGGCTTAGTGACTCTAGCAAAAATCACCAACACCAAAGCACACCAAACAAAGGATATTACTCACCTTTGAAAGGGGGTTGCCGAGAGAGAAAATGAGCTTCAAAACTTCAAGTTTTCATCAACATTTTCTATGCTCCCAAAAGACGTGGGAGGGGGATTCATACCCATCCAAAAATACACAAATTAAGTAAAACAAAAATAAACCTAAATTAGGGGGAAATGATAAGCTAGGTAGGTGTTAGTTGAGAAGGAGGACCCACCACCCACTTGCAAGCCAACCCACCCTAACTCCACGTCCAAACCAAGCTAAAAAGAACAGAAAGGAGTTTTGGAAGAGCAGAATCTCCCGAAGCTCCATTAAAAGAGGTGGAAATGGTTCAAACCGAACCACTCCAAGCAAGAATGGTTCAATCCAAACCATTTCTCAAACCAACTTCAAGTACTACAACTATTACATCATTACAAGTATTTTAAATAAACAAAAGTATTCATGTGGGATGCTAGCAAACCTTCATTGGGGGCTTCCTTGGGCTTGACTAATTGGTCTCCAAACTATGCCCAAAATGAGGAAGGTTTAGGTCCGGTTGGGTTCATCCTTTTGTGGGTAACCCAAGGGTAATTGGATAGAGTCATTGGCTCCCTTCTTGGACCATGCTTGCCTAGTCTCTCCTCCATTGCTGGACTCATAGGAAACGTTCCCCTCTTCCTTTGGAATTTGGCGAGGCCAAAGCTTGGGTAGGCTTTCTTCGCACATAAGGCCTTGGACATCGGCTGCCTTCTCCTCCTCTCTAAACTCCCACCGAATGCAATATTTGGGGTGCTCCTTGTCAACTGGGGTGGGAGTATCTAAGAGATCCAATTGTGGCATTGTTATCCCTGCACAATCAACAAACATGTTAGCAATTCTCCTTGCTCGGCTATGGGTCATCACACCCTCCGGTTGGTGAGAGCTCTAATGCATGTCATGGTTCTCGGGCGTGTCACATGATCAAAGATGTGCACAAGTGGATAGAAAGATGCATTGTGTGCAAGAAAGCTAAAAGCCGAGTAGTCCCACAAAGTTTATATATGCCATTTCCGGTACCTTCTCAACCTTGGGTTGATGTGAGCATAGATTTTGTTTTGGGGCTGCCTCAGACCTGATGTTCCTTCTTTGGGGGTCGGCGCACCGTGGGTCGAAAGAATGCGCGCACGCGGGGCTCGGATTGGTGGTGCGTGCGGCAAACAGGAAAACTGCGTGTGCGAATTGTGAAGTTGGGTTGCGGAAGCGTATGGTGATGGGAAATATAGGGAATGGTCGTATGAAAAGTGGAATGGCTAGAGAAAATATGGTAATGGCTCGGAAGGTGGAAGAGGTGGTGAATTTAAGTAATGGAGGGATTGATAGCTCGGGGGATGGAATGGATAAACTCTTGCAAGTTTTGGTGTTGGGATGGCTGGACAATTTGAACCCTTGAGCAATCAAAGTGTTCTCCTCGGTAGACCTCGCCCGCACTCGGATATGACTCACCGAACGTACGTGCAAAGGGTTGATGGTCTCGGCCGGATGTGACTCAACGGAGAAGTATTCGTCGGAGAGAGCTTCAAACCTTTCAGGAAGAAGGTGCAATGCACAATTTTTACTCTAAAAATTCACTCTATTGATTCAAGTGTAAGTGTTACACTTAAATAGAAAAACATAAAAGATAAAAAGCTAAGAAAGATAAGCTAAGAAAGATAAATTCAGCCCTTGGATGACTTGAACGTCTTGGATTGCTTTGGAAGGTCTCCGGTTGACTTTAGGTTCGGTTCATGAAGATTGGCAAGGTTGGTTTTGCGTCTTGACCGAAGGTGACCTTGGTTGACTAAGAAGGTGCACCGGTTGTAATAATCTTCGAGCCATGAAAGATTGGCTCGTGCCAATTCGGATCCGGGGCTCCTAAAAGTCTCTCGGTGGTCAACAAAAAGTTTCACGTGGTATGGTTCCTTGGTTGTCCGACAATGGTTCATGAATGTGCGCGGGCGACTTGAAAAAGACCAAACCGGTGGTTGATCCGATCTCGGATATGGTGGGATCCGCGAGGATATTGTGGAAAGTTGTTGCTCGAAGATCCTCTGAAGATTCAACAGATTGATCACGAATTTTATGGATAAAATCCCTTGTGGCTCGTCGGTTTGTTGGTGAATGGTCTTGTGTGCGCGGTTTGACCTTATCTTCATGTCATCACGAGATTTGTCCGTGCCATTTTGAAAAGGTTGTTATCCAACGACAACCAACACCAAAGACAAACACAAAATGCAAACAACAAATGGAGGAAGGCTATGGGATTTCCAAACTCGCTTTTGTTCCTAAACAAGTGAGGAAGGAGGTTGTAATAAGGTTTAGTGATCCTAGCTAATCACCAACACCAAGACAAACAAGAATCAAGGATGTTACTCACCTAGATTCCCAAATGCCGTGAGAAAAGGAAGGGCTTGAGAGCTTCAAAGCTTCTTCAATTTACCAATATCTCTTTTCTGCCTTTCATTCAACGTGGAAGAGGGTTTCATACACCCTCCAAATTACACAAAAGAAATAAAAAAAATAAACCTAAATTAGGGACCAATGAGTGGCTAGAATAGGAATTAGGTGATAATTGGGTCCCACCAAGCCTCTTAATCCAACCACATGGAACTATCAACTAAAGCCACGTCCCAAGCATATCTAAAAAGGAGGGAAAAATGGAAACTTAGGGTTGGACCTAAGTTCCCTCAAAAAGGGCTTGGGTTGGTCCAAACCGAACCAAAATCCCCAACAAAATTGGTTCAAAC
>QAOC01041044.1:109716-135066 GCA_003255005.1 Begonia fuchsioides | reverse complement strand
GTTAGACAAAAAAGGTACCCTTCGTTGAGGGTATTTCATATACATTATTCAACTCAACTTCTCTTTAATGGTTAGTCAATTATTCAACTTATTAATATTCATAAAAAAAAACAATGGTTACTTTAATCATAGTTAAAGCTAACATGGGCCTGCTAGGCGCTGAAGTATGCACGCATTGGTGCTGGGGTGCTCGCGGTCGCTGTCGTGATGCTAAGTTGTCCACGCGCGGGCGACGCTGATCTTGTGGAGTGTGTCGGGGTCCACGCCATTGTGGCCAAAGTGAGCGTGTGCGCGGAGCATGCTGTGCGCGCAAGGCTGAACTCTGGTGGCCGTGCTTTCTTAATAGCAGGCATGCGCACTGTCTCGATGGTAAAGGAGCGCGCTGGGCGCACTATCTTGATGGTGGGGGCGCGAGCTGGGCGCGCTGTCTCGATAGTGGGGGCGCGCGTAGGCCAAGGTGTGGGGGTCCTCGAGCTCCCACTCGAGCAAGTCCTTCGGCTGCCCTCTATCTTTCTCCGAGGGCTTCTCAATGTCCATGTTACCTGCAAAAATAGCAACCAAGTTAACTAAAACTTGGTGATCGAGACCGTGCGTCGGGGGGTGCGCGATGTTGCTCGGTCGTTGCTTGATGGTGGTCAGCCATTGCACATCAAGGACGGTATCTGATCGTCTTCGAGCCCCCAACTTTCGTTCTTGATTAGTGAAAACATCCTTGGCAAATGCTTTCGCAGTTGTTCTTCTTTCATAAATCCAAGAATTTCACCTCTGACTATCAAATACGAGTTCCCACGACTGTCCTTGTTAATCATTACTCCGATCCCGAAGGCCAACAGAATAGGATCGAAATCCTATGACGTTATCCCATGCTAATGTATACAGAGCGAAGAATTGGGTTGAAATGGTCCGATGAAGAATTCTTTCGCGACCATCAATCGGATCGGGATGAAGAATGGAGGCTGCCTAAATTAAATATTCCTTCGTTCAATGGTTCCTCAAATGGAGATAAATTTCTCGATTGGGTTAAAAAGGTCGATAAAATTTTTGACCTTTACAACCATTCTGAGAAATTAAAGGTTCAATTGGCATCCTTGGAGCTTACGTACTATGCCAGCCTTTGGTGGGATAGCCTCCGAGCCCAAAGGAGGAGAGACCGAGAAGGCAAAATCACAACGTGGAGGACCATGAAGGATCTCATGAGGAAGCGGTTTGTCTCGAGCCCCTACCGACAAGAACTATTCCTACAATTACAAGGATTAAGGCAAGGTAACTCATCCGTGGATGAGTACCTTACGGATTTCAAGACACTTTGGATTCGGTGCAATTTGGCCGAACCGGAAAAAAAAATCATGGCGCGGTTCACCCGAGGCTTACACCGAGACATAGGCGATGTTGTGGAGCTGCAACCTTTGGAGTCGTTTGATACTCTCATTCAGATGGCTCTAAGGGTGGAGAGGCAAATCAAACGGAAGGGCAAAGCCATAAGTCAACGCTTGGCCCCCAAGGTGCCAACACCATACCGGCCCACGCCAAGGACTGAGGATCGAGGCCCAACACCAAACCGCAGGAGACGGTCGGCGACCAGCCAAGGACCCGAGAAATTTGATGTTTTAAATGCCTCGGGCATGGACACATTGCCGCTCAATGTCCAAACCGACGGGTCATGACAATCCTCGAGGAGACCGAGGAGATCGTGAGCGAGGACGAGCCATCCGCTGTGGCCGAGGAAGAACCAGCCCTGGCCGGAGACAAAATTTTCCATGCCCAAGATGGGCCAAAGCTAATGATGATTCGAAGAGTCCTTTAATTTTAATCGCAACAAGAAGAGTATCAACGAGAAAATCTCTTCCACTGCCGATGTTTGATCAAAGGCAAGGTTTGCTCGTTGATCATCATTGGCGGGAGTTGCACCAACCTCGCGCCCCGTGAACTCGTCGAGAAGCTCACGCTGCCCACTACCGAGCACCCGACACCCTACAAGCTACGATGGCTAACCGACCGCGAGGATGTCTGGGTAACCAAACAAACCCGGGTAGAATTCGCGATCGGCAATTACAAGGACACGGTCCTATGTGACATGGTGGCGATGAGCGCCACTCATTTGCTGCTCGGCCGACCATGGCAATTCGACCGACACGTGGTGCACAACGGCTACACCAATCAATACACACTGAAGATTAATGGGCGTAGCATCATATTAGCTCCTATGACAGCGGAGAAAATTGCTAAGGACGAGGGCGAAAGAAAGGAGGCGACGGCCAAAACAACCCTCTTTATGGGCCGAAAGGAATTAAGGCGTACCATCAACCAAGGAGACCCGATCATCATGCTTTTACACCGAGAGCATGAAGATGATGGAGAGGAGCACATTCCAGAGGTAGTTCAACCCCTCCTTGACCAATATCAAGATGTATTCCCAGAGGAACTTCCCGACGGCATACCGCCATTCTGCAGGATCGAACACCACATCGACCTCCAACCGGGAGCCACGCTACCCAACCGACCACCTTACCCCCTTAACCCAGAAGAGAGCAAGATCTTCCAAGAACAAGTGCAGAGCTTCTTGCTAAGGGCTACATACAGGAGTCCTTAAGTCCATGTGCGGTCTCGGCACTTTAGGTGCAGAAGAAAGACGGAAGCCACCGCATGTGCGTCGATAGCCAAGCCATCAATGACATCACCATCAAATATCAATTTCTGATGCCTCGACTCGACGATTTACTGGATGAGCTTAGCGGGGCTAAGATCTTTTCCTGGGTGGACTTTAAGAGCGGCTACAACTAAATCCGGATGCACAATGGCGACGAGTGGAAGACGGCCTTCAAGACGTGCTACAGGTTGTTTGAGTGCCTCGTCATGCCATTCAGACTCACCAACTTCCTGAGAACGTTCATGCACCTCATGAACCATGTGCTTCAAGAATACTTAGGCAAGTTTATCATCGTTTATTTTAATGATATTCTTGTTTATAGTACGGACATACCAAGCCACCTAGACAATTTGGAGCGGCTCTTCATAACCTTGCGGCAGACCAAGATATTCAGCAACCATAAGAAGTGCGCCTTCGTCCAACGGCACATCCATTTCCTTGGCTTCATTCTATCCGAGGACGGCGTAGAGGTGGATGGCGAGAAATCAAGGCCATCATAGAATGGCCAACACCAAAGGGCGTGTCGGACGTACGAAGCTTCCACGGTCTTGCCAATTTTTACCTGTGATTCATTAAAGGGTTTAGCACCATTGTGTCACCGTTGACCAAGCTCACAAAGAAAGGAAAGGAATTTGAGTGGTCAAAGCTTTGTCAAGCTAGTTTTGATCACATCAAGACACGGCTTTGTGAAGCACCCATGCTAACCCTTCCGGATTTCACCAAGGCATTCGAGGTGGAGTGAGATGCCTCGGGAATGGGCATTGGAGAGGTCTTGATGCAAGAGGGCCTCCCAATCGCCTATTTTAGCGAGAAGCTCAAGGGTGCAACTCTAAACTATTCCACCTACAACAAGGAGCTCTATTCCTTGTTCTGAGCCATTGGAGTATGGCAACACTACTTGTTGTCGAGAGAATTCATCATCCACACGGACCATCAAGGGAAGCTAAATTGGAGGCATGCTAAGTGGATTGAATTCTTAGAGAAGTACCCGTACACCATCAAATACAAGAAGGGCGGCACAAATGTGGTGGCGGACGGCTTATCAAGGAGGAGTGCTCTATTCACCAAACTTAAGGTGAGATTCTTTGGTTTTGATTGGATGAAGCAAGGGTATAAGGAGGATCCCGACCACGGATATCTATTCTGAGGAGGACGAATTTGCATCCCGAGAGGAAGCATCCGTGAGTCTCTTATCACCGAGGCACAAGGGGGCGGCCTTGCGGGACACTTTGGCGAGAAGAAGACATGGGAAATGCTCAAGGAGCATTTTTATTGGCCCCATCTTTTTCGAGACGAGCACCATTTTGTGGAAAGGTGCACGGTGTGCAAGAAGGCCAAAATCCGAACCTTGGCTCAAGGGTTATATTTGCCACTACCGATGGCGGATCATCCATGGCAAGCACTTAGCATGGATTTTGCGCTAGGACTACCACAAACTAACCGAGGCAAGGATGCAATTATGGTAGTGGTGGATTGGTTTTCAAAGATGGCTCATTTCGTGGCATGCTCCAAAACAGCAGAAGCATCGGTGATTGCCGACCTATTTTTCAAAGAGATCATTCGCCTACACGGGATGCCACATTCCATCGTGTCCAACCGAGACACGAAGTTCCTTACCACATTTTGGAGAACTTTGTGGGCACGGCTTGGGACTAAGCTACTCTTCAGCACGACATTCCATCCATAAACCGATGGCCAAACGGAAGTGGTCAACCGATCACTTGGAGCTCTACTAAGAAGTGTGGTGGACACGAAAGTCACGGCATGGGACACTCAATTGTCGTTCATCGAGTTCGCCTGCAACCGATGCTGCCATAATACCACGGGCATGACACCCTTTGAAGTGGCATATGGATTTAATCCATCAAAACCGATGGATTTACTACCATTGCCGAGTCAAGAACATGCTAATCCTGACGGCGACAACAAGGCCGAGATGGTCCAAAAGTTACATTAGAAAATCAAGAAGACCATCAAGAAGAAAAACGAGAAATGCGCCAAGGCGGCAAACCGGGGCTGCAAGGAGAAAATTATTCAAGAAGGAGACTTGGTTTGGCTAAAGCTGCAATATTTCAAACATAAGCACGCCAAATTACTACCAAGGGCCGAGGGTCCTTTCCGGGTGGCCGAGAGAATCAACCCGAACGCATACAAGATTGAACTACCGGGTGAGTATGGCATCACGACCACCGTCAACGTCAAAGACTTGTCTCCTTACTTGGATAAAGAAGAGAACAAAGAAAATGAAGAAGAAAGGATAGATTTGAGGGCAAATCCTCAAGTACCCGGGAGGATGATGTGCAAACGGAGCACATCACGAACATAACCCCGATGAGCAAGGGAGATTTTACTAACTTAGTTGCTTATTTTGCAGGAAACATAGTTTCGGAAATACCTTCAAAACATGATCGGGAAAGACCTAAAGTCTCGATCAAATGGTGTCCGACCACTCCCGACCCGACGCGCTCAACGAACTACATCCCGAGCACCTATCAATGACCTACGGACATTAAGTGGCCGACGTGGGAGAACGCTCAATCTAATCATCTCGGATCCCATGTTTCTCCCATAAAGACCGGGTCCTCGGCCCATAAAGACCGAGCCCGGCCACATTTTTATTTAGCCAGCAAATAAACCATAGAGAATGAAGAGAAAAGAAGCCCAAAGAAGAGGAACACACATTCCATAGGCAAAGGCCCACAAAGGACCACCGCGACCGAACCTTGATCAACCCACGGTCAAGCAACGGCCCACCTTCGGTCAAATAAGAGACCTTGATCAAATCCCATCGGCCACTTTCCTTAAATCCTTAAGTAATCCAATTATTTGGTCAAGGAAATGACAAGGTTCAAATTAGCACACGAGGAGTTATCGATGTCCGAGGCATGGACAACCGCGGTACACACTTCAAGAATCAACCGCCAACCAAGGCTTTACATCAAAAGTACCCATGCCCATACCTTCTTTCGGACCACCTAGTAAGGACTGAAATCACATTTTTAAAATGGCACGGACATATCCCTTCATGTCTGGAAAAGATTCAACCGGCTGCATTTTGAAAAGCGCCTGCGCGCGAACATAAAACGTTCATGAAACCGCCGGCGAATCACCAGGGATTTTCATCAAAAGAATCCGCTCTCAAGTTGCAAGAATCTCTTGAAGAATATCTAGCAACAAAATTCCAAAACACCGGCACGGATCCCTTGATGCCCAGGATAGAGTCAACCACCGGATCGCCATTTTGGATAAGCCCGCGCACACTCACAAGTCATTGACGGTCAACCAAGGAACCAGACCACGTGCCACTTCATGCTGACCATCGAGCCCTCGGTCAAACATGGTGTTCTTCAATTCCAGTCGTGCTTATCAATAATGGATCGAACCTTCAATCAAAGAGGAGCGTCCTGAAGATCTTCCTAAAGGTAATCCTAAGCATTCATGTATTCTAAGGGCCTAAATTGTCTTTCCTATCTTTTTACATTTTTAGTATTTAAGTGTATCAACATCTCACTTTAGAGGTAAAGAGAATTTTAGTAAACAATTTTGCATTGCACCTTCTTCCTAACTAGTCGTAGCTCTTTTCGACGTACCCTTCTCCGGTGAGTCATATCCGGCCAAGAGCGTCACCCCTCACACGTACGATCGGTGGGTCATATCTGAGTACGGGCGAGGTCTACTAAGGCGAACACTTTGATTGCTCAAGTGTTCGAATTGTCCTACCATCTTAACCCAAAATCTCTCAAGAGTCCATCCACTTCCCCGAGCGATCAACCCTTTTCCGCCACTAGTCCGATTTCACCCATCCTTCGATCATCCGAGTCAACTCATTACCTCCTCGAGCCATTCCATCGTTTTTCACTTCAATCACCCATATTTCCCTACCACTTTACATCCGCATCCAAAATCTACAATTCGCCCAAACCATTTTCCCGTTTGCCGCACAACTTTCCCTCCCGAGTTTGGTGTGTGCGTATTCTTCCGATCACAGTGTGCCGACCATTACGGATGGCACATCACTGCCGGGTATAGGTCGTGCGCTTCAACGCCATCAATTTTTGGGGCTAGTTGATTCGGCAAGTGAGTTGTTACACACTCCTTAGCGGATTTTGACTTCCATTACCACCGTCTTGCTGTCTTAATCGACCAACACCCTTTGTGGGTTCTAGGTTAGCGCGCAGTTGGGAACCGTAACCCTGCTTTCAGATCCCGCATCGCCAATTTCGCTTACCAAAAATGGCCAACTTGGAGCTCTTGATTCCGTGGTGCGGCTCAACAAAGCAGCTAAGCCGTCCTACCTATTTAAAGTTTGAGAATAGGTTGAGGGCATTGCGCCCCTGATGCCTCTAATCATTGGCTTTACGAGAAGGAACTCGCCCATGGGCTCCAGCTATCCTGAGGGAAACTTTGGAGGGAACCAGCTACTAGACGGTTTGATTAGTCTTTCGCCCTTACACCCAAGTCAGATGAATGATTTTGCACGTCAGTATCCCTGCGGGCCTCCACCAGAGTTTCCTCTAACTTCGCCCCGCTCAGGCATAGTTTACCATATTTTGGGTCCCGAAAGGCATGCTCACACTCAAACCTTTCTCAAAAGATCAAGGTCGGTCGGCGGTGCAACCCTCAAGGGGATCTCGCCACTCAGCTTCCTTGCGCCTCACGTGTTTTCTGGCCCGTTGACTCACACACATGTCAGACTCCTTGGCTGAATGGTGAGCCTGTAGGCCGATGCCTGGAGCGCGCTGATGCCTGAGCACGCAAAGGGCACGCGCTGCCATCCAAGATCGGGGCGATGACGTCTCCGCTAGCACAACAAAGGCCCAGGCTTGCGAAGCCGCCCCAATCCACGTTAGTCCACGCCCCGAGTCGATTGGCAGAATGGCTTATCGCTATTTCAAATCCGACCGGGACGCACCACCGGCCCCCATCCGCTTCCCTCCCGACAATTTCAAGTACTCTTTGACTCTTTTCTCAAAGTCCTTTTCATCATTCCCTCGCGGTACTTTTTTGCTATTGGTCTCTCGCCAATATTTAGCCTTGGACAGAATTTACCGCCCGATTTGGGCTGCATTCCCAAACAACCCGACTCGTAGACAGCGCCTCGTGGTGCGACAGGGTCCGAGCGCGATGGGGCTCTCACCCTTTATGGCACACCCTTCCAGGGGACTTGAGCTCGGTCAGCCACTGAGGACGCTTCTCAAGACTACAATTCGGACGCCGTAGGCTCCAGATTCCCAAGCTGGGCATTTCCTGGTTCGCTCGCCGTTACTAAGGGAATCCTTGTAAGTTTCTTATCCTCCGCTTATTGATATGCTTAAACTCAGTGGGTAGTCTCGCCTGACCTGGGCATTTCCCGGTTCGCTCGTCGTTCGTGTCTGACTCGCCGACGCACTGGGGTCGTCAAGAGTTCTCCAAACCGCACCTTGCGAGCACAACGTATTCGTCGAGGGCATGTGAACAACCGTCGATTGCTCCGCGAGACGCTGAGGACTCCGTTTTAGACCAACCGCAATGATTTCGCACGGGAGGCCAATGTCTGTGCCCAGACCACCTCTCCCAACCAGCCCGAGGAAGGCAGCAGCAACAAGTCTACTTCGATGCATGCAATTGACGTGGTTTTTCTTTTGGCGCGGGGGCTACAATGCATGACGCCCAGGCAGGCATGCCCTCAGCCAGCAGGCTTCGGGCGCAACTTGAGTTCAAAAACTCGATGGTTCACGAAATTCTACAATTCACACCAAGTATCGCATTTCAGTACGTTCTTCATCGATGCGATAACCAAGATATCCGTTGTCGAGAGTCGTTCGATAGTTTTATCAAGTTCACAAGTACCCCTGCATCCCAACATCGGGACGAGGGTAAGCGTTCTATGTTACACATTCCTTGACGCAACTCCTGCCGGGGTTCAGTAAGGGGCAAGAGGCTTGCGAGTCAGGGCCGCACAAAAGTGGTCACCACCTCTGACACGCCCGCACCGTCCCACGCAGTGCGGGAATTTGACAAACTAGTTCGCTGGGTGCTCTGCATTTTGTAGGAATCGGCAATGATCTTTTCGCAGGTTCACCTACGGAGACCTTGTTACGACTTCTCCATCCTCTAAATGATAAGGTTCAGTAAACTTCTCGCAATGTGGCAGGCAGGGAACCCAGCCACTTTTCCGCGATCCGAACAATTCACCAGACCATTCAATCGGTAAGAGCGAAGGTCGGTGTGTACAAAGGGCAGGGACGTAGTCAACGCGAGCTGATGACTCGCGCTTACTAGGAATTCCTCATTTAAGACCAACAATTGCAATGATCTATCCCCATCACGATGAAATTTCAAAGATTACCCGGGCCTGTCGGCCAAGGCTATATACTCGTTGAATACATCAGTGTAGTGCGCGTTTGGCCTAGAACATCTAAGGGCATCACAGACCTGTTATTGCCTCAAACTTCCTTGGCCTTGCGATAGTCCCTCTAAGAAGCTGGCCGCGGAGGGTCACCTCCGCATAGCTAGTTAGCAGGCTTAGGTCTCGTCCGTTAATGGAATTAACCAGAAAAATCGCTCCACCAACTAAGAACGGCCATGCACCACCACCCATAGAATCAAGAAAGAGCTCTCAGCAAGAAAGAGCTCTCAGTGTAGGTTGGTTAGGAGATTTCTCTCCCCAAGGCGATTTGGCGTTTCCTCACGGTTTCTCCATTTCCTCGTTGTTGGTGCCTTCCTCTCCGTGGCTTCTTGCTTTCTCTTGAATCGGTGCTATAGTTCTTCCCTTCTATGGTTTTGTGTTAAGATTCTTACTATTTCTTTCCTCCTGCGAGTGATCGGTTTTCTGGGTTAAGTCTCATTCCATCCATTGGAAACAAATTTTCTGCTTGCGGAGTTCCAGGTATTTTTAGCACTCTCTGGCTGTGACTCCCGTATTTGGTGAGTTCGTCGTTCTTCAGGTATTATCATCTTCCCTAGACTGGTACTTCTGATATATCTCTCTTCTGGTTTTTGTTGCTTTGGCCTTATTGTTTTTGGGTAGTTATTATTCTGAACAACGGAGAATCGAAGCTTGCTTCCTCGGATTATCATTTCCTTCCTGGCATTTTCTGGTTTAATCTGCTATCTCTTCAGATATCTCCTCCATCCAGGATTCTTGGCCTATTTTCCTGTGTATTCTGGGCAAAGCTATCTCTCTGCCGAGATATCATTCCCCGGGGGACCCCCGTGGGACTGAAAATCAAAATATTTTTGGTTGCTACTCCAGGGTTAATTACTCCCGTTTATTATTCTCGGATTTGATTCTTAAGTGTTTTTCATCTCCTGGGTTATTTTACTCCCGATTATTATTCTCTGGTTTTGGATTTCATTCTTAAGTGTTTTACAGTTCTCCTGGGTTTTCAATATTTGGTTCTCTCGACATTTTGCTTCCTAGGTATTCCTCACGGGGTGGACGTTTAAGTTTATTAAGCCTGCAGCTATTTCTGGATTTCTCCTTCAGAACCACGATCTTCTCCTGGGTTTACTGCGGATTATTCTTTAGCTCTGCCATTGAGTATATTCCCTGGGTGTTTCGACCGCAGATCGTTCAAATCTCCTTCTCTGGTTTCCTCGCCGGATAATCAGGCCGGAGTTGCTCCCTAGCCTTTAGCCTCCCGACGGCTTTCACCACGTGTCTCATTCTTCTGGTACCCATCCTCCTCTCATTACTTCTCTGCTGACTTCTCCCTCTATCTCTCTGCCGAGATATCATTCCCCAGGAGAGCAATAGGAATTTTGATCATTCCCGACGTTGGTCTTTGAATTTTGTTCACTCCTTACGCTTGCCGGATTATTCCTTATCCTTATTTTCTGATTCCATCTTAATTTCCATTCCCTATTCCCGTGGTATTACCCTGATCAAGCAAAGCCTTCCTGCCACGTGTCACTGTTTTCAACGTCCGTCCACATATCTCCTGCATGGCTTCCTTCCCCTCCCCTTCCTGAATGCATGAAAATTATCCTCTGTAGCCTTCATCCACGTCATCAGTCTCTCCCCTCCCCCGTCCTCCCTCTCTGAAATTACAGCCTTGCCCGAAACGCCTCTTGCTTTATCTTTTTCGGGTAAACCCCTTAAGCATCTTCCAAATCTCCTGACTATTCCCTGCTTGGCAATCTCGACATTTTGCCCCTGGGTACTCGACTCTATTCTCTGGGTAATCAACTTTATTCTCTGGGGCTGAAGATTAAGTTATTAAGTCTACAAATTTTGCTGGGTTTCTACTTCAGTATTACGATCTTCACCAGTATACCCACACTCAAGCCCTCACTGCCACGTGTCACAAAATTTACGTATTTCCTCATTTCTTCTGCATGGCTACCTCCCCCTTCCCTTCCCGAGCGCTTATTCCTTCCCACCTGTAATTTTCAGCCACGTCATCTGTCCTCCCTCTCTGCAAATCGCCCCCCTTTTTCTCCCAGCAAACCTTCCCCCCATTTCCACCATGCCAAAGAAAATACTATTCAGTGAATTCATGGCTGATATTGATGAGCCGAGTGCTCCAAAACCATCAAAATCTGGGAAACGTACTAAGGATTCAAAAAAGGAAAAAAAGAAATCTTCTGTGACTGTCACCCGACCTGAACCTGATACCTTCCCCTCTCCCTCCAAGGACTCTCCAGCATGACTTTCCTTCCCTGCTCCGCCCCTCCCCCAGCTTTTCCCCTGGAGGACACTCCTCTTAATGAAAAAGACGTATCCTCTCCTCCGCCCCCCTCCCTCCCAATCCTGGACTTGCCCCCCGAAGCTCCCTTCCATTCCCTTTCAACTGATAAGGGTCTGCTTAATAACCCGCCAATCCAAAAATCCAGCTTCCCCTCACCCTTCCTCCCGGGTTTTCAAGTCCAGCATCATCCTCCCTCCCGTCCTACCTCAAGCTTTCATGCGCCTTCATCCCCCCTCCCCCCCTGTATGCTTCATTTGTTGACATGGTTAAAAACAGAAGAAATCTTGGTTAGGGTCATATTCTCTCCTCTACCCGTTGCAACGAACAGATTATTCATCTTACTGAAGCTGAAACCCTAAATATAAAAGAAGACCTTGGTCATGTTCTGGTTGGTTTCTTCCCGAATAGACACCCGGGTAAAGTGGGACTCCACAAGATCATAAAGGGTTGGAATGTCCCGGTTAAAACCATATCCAGTGCAAGAGGCTGGATTACTTTTATTTTCCAAACTGCTGAGAGTTGCAGCAAAGTTCTTCGTGAAGGCCCCTATTCTATTTTCGGCAAACCTCTAAAATTAAAAGAACGGCCTGAATGGTTTATTTATGGAGATGAAAGCTTCAAAACTATTCCGGTTTGGGTTATCCTTGAAGAGCTGCCGCTGGAATGCTGGAGCAAAACTGCTTTGGAAAAAATCTCCTCCAACATTGGAAGGCCCTTGATGACTGATTATTTTACGAAAACTCTCGTTAAGACAGACTATGGAGGAAGGCTATGGGATTTCCAAGCTCACTTTTGATCCTAAAAAAGTGAGGAAGGGAGATTGGAATAGGGCTTAGTGGCTCTAGCAAGGCACCAACACCGTTACAAACCAAAGATCAAGGATATTACTCACCTTGAATTTGCTTTGCCGTGAGAGAAAATGGGGAGAGCTTCAAGCTTCAACATTCAACATTTTTTCTCTGCAAATGCTGAGAAAGGAAGGGTAAAAACCCTCCTTCCCACGAGCTACAAAAGGCACATGATTATCACCTATAGTCCTAAGTGCTAAACCAACATCAAGGTATGGTAAAGGGGCCCACCCTTGACTTTCATCACTAACAAGAGTGATGGTCACTAAGGGAAGGTAAGACCCATCCCCTAAGGCTTCCTAAGACCTTTCCACTTGCAGCCACATTTACTAACTTACAACAAAAGAAAAATAAGAGAGTAATGAGCTTGCATGGTTATCACGTGAACCAAAAACCTAATAGATGGGCCAAACCAATGATGGAATGCCCATAATCAAATGGACTTGAACACTTGTATCTTTTGGGTTAATGGTTGGGCACTTCCATGGGCTGATAGCTGCTGCTCCCATGAAGGACAAAGATGAAATTCAGCCTTCCTTTCCGTTGGGGCCAAACATGGCCATGGATCAGCCACCATGGGTTGGATGCTCTTGGGCCGCTCCATCTTCTGGAGGCCTCTGTAATGGCGATTGTTGGCTGGGCAGTTTTTGTCCAAAATTTATGCTCTTCCCCATTCTGGAAACCTTAAGATGTGGGCCACATTTTTGTAGAATCACGTTTGTCCAAAACAGGTCCGGAAGGTGGTCGAAACGGCTGCACAAGCCTTGAAGGTCAGCTTGGGCCGAAACCAGAAATGTTGTTTTCATCACCATGGATGTTTTGATCACCCTTCCATGCCACGGGTACACTAAGTACCCTTACATGTGCACAAATTTAAGCTACTAATTATCCTCCTAATTATTACATAAAACTAACTAAATTATTACGCAAAGTTGTCAAATGGAAAACATGTTTTCCCCTTCATGTTTTGGTGATTTGGGGCCACCTTAATGTGCCACCCTTGAACTCCTCTTCCTTCATCAAGTGTGGTTGGCCCATGAAATGCATCAACCCCACTTGAAAACTAGGGCTCACCATGCCCTTCATCTTTGGCTTCTTGATTAAACCTTTATAAAAAGAGCCTCCTACAAAATTAACAAACTCATCATAAAAATAGTTTGCTTCATCAATCGAGTGGTGCCATCCGTGGCACATCACATCCTGAATCATGCAGCCATATCTTCTTCGATTGTTGCTTCTCTCAAAAGGTTTGGAATGCTGTTAAGCTGAAATTTGGCTTCACAAGGAAAATATCGACTATTGCGTGTGCCATCAAATGGATTATTAAGGAGGGCAAGCTAGGAAACAAAAAGCGAGCTTTTATTCTTAATTGCCTCCTTGCTGCCTCGGTTTATCACATCAGGGCAGCAAGAAATTCCAGATTATTTGAGTCCTCTCACGCTCACCCGGGGCAGATTGCTGATGGTATTGAGCGTAAGGTTTATAAAATTATTTTCCTTGTCTACCCAGCCCTTACTTCAAGCGTTGAATGTCCCCCTCCTTTTTCGGATGTTCTCCCCCCGCTTCCATGTTAAGTTGGCCATCGCCTGCTTTATTTCTTCCCTAGCTCCTACTTTTGATTTTGGGCTTTATGATTCGGCTTTCTGCTTACAGGGCAGTTTGTTACTCTCTGTTTCTTCTCCCGGGGGTCTCTCAAATTCTTTTGTTTGTTTGTTCTGGCTTCCCCGAGTTTTGTTGGATGAGTCTCCATCTTGTTGTTTCCTCATCTTTTCTCGGGTTTGATGTATCTTTCTCTTCTTTATATACTCTTACTTATCAAAAAAAAGAAAGAGCTCTTAGTAAAGTGTTTGGAATTCTTCTCGTTCTCCTTGCTCCTCAAGCAATGGAATCATACGATTATAGCCCTTATTCCTAAATCCCAATCATCTACCTCGGTCAAAGATTTTTGCCCCAGCTCTTGCTGTTCTGTTTTTTATAAAGTGATCTCCAAGATCCTTGCTAGTACAATCTCCAAACCCCTTCATCGATTGATTGACCCATGCCAAGTAGCCTTCATCAAAGGCAGATCTATCACGGAAAACATCCTTTTGATGCAAGAGCTCATGAGAAAATATAATGAAAAAAAGGCCTCCCCGAGATGTATCATCAAAGTCGATCTCTCCAAAGCCTTCAACTCGGTTAATTGGTCTTTCCTTAGGAATGTTCTAGCAGATTTAGGCTTCCCTCCCATCTTTGTTAACTGGCTCTCTGAATGCTTTTCCACGACCTCCTACTTCATCTCCATTAACGGTGGCCTTTTCGGGTTTTTTAAGTGTGGCAATGGTCTTAGACAGGGGGACCCTTTATCCCCATATCTTTTTGTCATATGCCTTGAATACCTCTCAAGATTAATAAAATCTAAAACTCACAACTCCCATTTCAATTATCATCCTATGTGTGAGCGCCTGGATATCACCCACTTGATTTATGCGGATGACCTTATGCTTTTAGCCAGAGGTGATCCCACTTCAGTTAAAATTCTCCTGGATTGCATATTTGATTTTGGCTCTGTTCTGGGCTAAAGATGAACCTGGAAAAATCTAACATCTTTACTGCTGGTATCCGGCCACTAGACCTCATTGAAATTCTTCAATCGTCTGGATTAAAGCAAGGTTCCTTCCCCTTCAAATATCTAGGTATCCCCCTCTCGGCTGGGAATCTGCATTCAAGCCATTTCCTCACATTCATTAGGAAGCTCACAGACAATATCATCGGTTAGAATGCCTCCTCCCTATCTTATGCTGGCCGCCTCGAGCTTCTTAGATCGGTTCTTCAAGGAGTGGAATGTTACTGGATGTCTATTTTCAACCTCCCCGCCTCGATTAAACTAAAAGCTATCAAAATTTGCAGGAACTTCCTTTGGGGTTCGGGCAAAGCGGTCATTGCCTGGTCCACTATATGCCTGCCTAAGATGGAGGGCGGTCTCGGTCTTCGGGATCTTGACTCTTGGAATAAAGCCTTTCATGCTAAGGCAATTTGGAACATTCAAGCTAACAAGGAATCATTTTTGGGCCAAATGGATACATCATATTTATTTAAAAGGCTCAGATTTTTGGAGCTGGATCCCAGGCTACTGTATTTCCCCCTCCAAGAAAAGCCTCATTGATACATGTTCTTTTCTTCTCGAAAAGTTCTCCACTATTGACAAAGTGAAGGCCTTAATTGATGCTTGGAAGGAAAAATCAAATGGTCATGGTCTATCCCATCTTTACCACTCCATCAGACCTTCGGGCCCTCCAAGACCTTGGGCTCCCCTTGTTTGGTCCAAATGTGTTATTCCTAAGCACTCTTTCACTCTCTGGCTAACATCTCATTCGAGACTTAAATCAAAAGACCAATTAAGCTTCTTAGGAATATCAGATCTTTGTTGTCTTTGCTCTTCTCAAACTGAATCAAATCATCATCTTTTCTTCTCTTGCCCCCTCTCCACCTCGGTCTGGTATATCATCAAATCCAAATTCAGCATTCGAAGATCTCTAAGCACCTTAAATAGTGCTCTCAAATGGACAAAAAAAGAAAACAAAATCGATCATAGAAAAGCAAACTTAATGAAAATCATTCTTGCCACCACGATTTACTATATCTGGAATGCCAAAAATGTCAAAGCTTTTGAGGGAAAGTCTTGGTCAGCCGAGCACATCTCTAAAAATATTGAAAAGCATGTCTTCAAGATGCTTTTTGCTCTCCACCCCAAGATGGCTGATCAGATTCATTCCTCCCCGGCATGACTAGCTCACTCCATTTATTTGCTATTTTTCTTGCAGGGCCTGCTTATCCTCCTTCATGCTGCTTAAGGCTTGTTGTCTCCCTTGTTTTCTCCGATCTGCCAAGCTTCCCTCAGAGTTGTTTTGCCATTATGCTCGGATCTGCTGCCACTTTGCTGCTTCTCCTTCCTGCTCAGATCTATTGACTCCCTGTTCGCCACTCCTCCCTAGTTGCTGCTATCGTGCCTCCAGCTTGATCCCTAGCTGTTCATCTTCTTTTTTTGTTTCCTCCCCGAGGCGCCCTACTTGATGCCAAGTGGGTTGAGTTGATCATCTTTGTTCCTGCTGCTTTCCTATTTGAGTTTGACTTATGTTATTTGCCAATTTTTCTGGTTGCGAAGGCTTATCTCATAATTCTCTGGCCTTTTGTGATTTGGTTAGTCAGCATGTTAACTCTCCATTCAGGTCTTTGCTCTCTCTTGCTTTCATCTCGGGTTTTTCAGGGTGGTCATTCTAGTTTGTAGATTCCCCCCGGCCCGAGCTCTTGGCTTCACTCTTTTGTTTCTATTTTTGCTTTAATATATTTACCTTAAACAAAAAAAAAGGAAAGAGCTCTTGGTAGAATCAAGAAAGAGCTCTCAGTGAGTAGGTTGGTTAGGAGATTTCTCTCCCCAAGGCGATTTGGAGTTTCCTCACGGTTTCTCCATTTCCTCGTTGTTGGTGCCTTCCTCTCTGTGGCTTCTTGCTTTCTCTTGAATCGCTGCTACAGTTCATCCCTTCTATGGATTAGTGTTAAGATTCTCACTGTTTCTTTCCTCCCGAAAGTGATCGGTTTTCTGGGCTGAGTTTCATTACATCCATCAGAAAATTTCTGCTTGCGGGTTGTTTCCAGGTATTTTGAGCATTCTCTAGCTGTCACTCTCCCTATTTGGTGAGTTCTACGTTCTTCAGGTATTTTCATCTTCACTAGCGTGGTACTTCTGATATATCTCTCTTCTGGTTTTCGTTGCTCTGGCCTTATGGTTTTCAGGTATCTATTATTCTGAACAACGGAGCATTGAAGCTTGCTTCCCCGAGTTACTATTTCCTCCCCGGTATTTCCGGCTTTATTTGCTAACTCCTCAGATATCTCCTCTGTCTGGTATTCTTGGCCAATTTTTGCAGGGTTTTCTTGGCAAAGCTACTTGTTTACTCCCTCGGGGTCCCCCGTGGGACTTAAAATCAACAGATATCTGGTTACTGCTCCAGGGTTATTTTATTCCCGATTACTGTTTTTGGATTTGATTCTTAAGTGTTTTCCAGTTCTCCTCGGTTTCACTATTTGGTTCTCTCGGCATTTTTTTTCCTGGGTATTCGGTTTCCTTCCCCTAGGTGGACGTTTAAGTTTATTAAGTCAGCAGCTATTTCTGGGTTTCTTCTCCAGAATCACGATCTTTTCCAGGGTTTATTGTGGATTATTCTTCAGCTCTGTCATTGAGTAGTGCTTCGACCGCTGTTTGTTCAACTCTCCTTTTCCGGTTTCCTTGCCGGATAATCGGGCCAGAGTTGCTCCCTGACCTTCAGCCTCCCAACGGATAATTGTGCGTTTGGTCACCTTAAGGTCACCTTCATCATTCAACCACCGGAGCCGATATGGAGAAGGATGATCCTCGGTTTTAAGTTCTAGCTTCTCGACAAGTTCGGTGGATGCCACATTAGTGCAACTCCCTCCATCTATGATTAAGGAGCACACTTTATCCTTGATCAAACATCGGCTATGAAAGATGTTCTCTCTTTGGATAGAATCAGGCCGGCCATTGGTTGTGAGGGTTCTTCGGATCACCATTAGAAGGGGGCCTTCTTGTGCTCGGCACACTTCCTCTATAGGCTCGGCCAATGGTTCTTCCACTTCCTCCATAGGCTCATCTTCACTCACAACCTCCCCACTACTTTCAATGAGCACCATCACTCTCTTATTAGGGCATTGGGAAGCAATATGTCCTAATCCAAGACATTTAAAGCATTTTATTTCTCTTGACCGTGGCTTATTAGCATCTTCAATTGGTTTAGGAGTGATGTCTTTCCTTTGTGTCCACGGTTTTGATTGGTAAGTCTTGTTCTCCTGTTTTGGAGGTGGCTTATAAGGTGTGTTGAAGGTGAGAGCTGGTCTCACTACATTCTTCTTGCCTTTCTTCTTGTGTTGCCTTTCCACCCGTAAGGCTAATTGTATAGCAGCATCCAATGAGTCCACAATTTGTAACTCCACCACATCTCCTATATCTTTATGTAATCCCCTTAGGAACCTTGCTAGAATTTGTTCTTCCGGTTCCTCAAGATCACAACGGATTCGCAAGGTCTCAAACTCCATCAAATACTCTTCCACCGAAAGGTGTTCTTGTTTCAAATTTTGGAGTTGATAGAACAATTCTTGTCTATAGTGGCTAGGGACAAATCTCCTTTTCATGTACATTTTCATGGCTCTCCAAGTATTTATTTCTTCCTCACGGTCACGCCTCCTTTGGGTTTCTCAAGCTATCCCACCATAAACTTGCATAGCCGTGGAGATCCAAAGCCACTAGTTGCAACTTAGATTTCTCCGAATAGTTATAGCAATCAAAAACTTTATCCACCTTATCCACCCAAGTCAAATATGTATCTCCATCACAAGAGCCATTAAAAGGAGGAATACTTAGCTTCACATGCCTCAGATCATCCTCACGTGGTTGTCTATTCTCGTGGTTCAAAATCATCCTCTGAATCTTCTACTTCATATAATCGGGTCCGAGCACCTCCGGTTCTTCTTCCGAGAGTAACCGGTGAAGGTGGTCTTGGAGGATTTGGTGTCTCCCACCTTTGTAACAAGGCGTCCAACCTTTGGTTAATGCCATCCATTTGGTTCTGAAAATTGGACTCACGTTCTTGGGAGGACATTGGAGGTGGAGGCGGTTCACTTATTGATGGGAGGTCTCGGCTAGGCTGCAAAACCGCCCCACTTCTAGTGGTCATTCCACCACTTTTATGTGCCATAAAAAAAGGGAAATGGATGGATTAAGGGTAAGGAACAAGGGAAAGAAGAGCTGTGCTCTGATACCAAATGACAAACTCCAAAGGATGCGGAGGTTTCGGTAGAGGTAGGAGGAATGGTAATCTGCCGAGAGTCAATGAAGGAATGCAGAAACAGGGGAGTGAGTCCAATGGAACTCCAAATGCATGCGTGCGTTTGGATTAAAATTTCTGTGGACTTATACTTTAGGGAATGGACCAACTTTGGTCAAAATTTCAGAGGGGTAGCACGTGAGGAACATAAAATGGCACGAGGTCACTTTTAGATGCACACGTGGACAAACAAGGATTTTGACAGAGCAGTAGGTGAACATAAACCTCCTCACAACTCCCAATACAGACAATATGTGACACGCTCCAAAATGCGGAGGTGCCAGAAATAAAAGTGAAGATTGTAATCTGCCCGGTAGGACAGGGAATAAGGCAGAACAGGGGAGTGCAACGTTTATTTCTCCAAATGCATAAAGATTTAGGTTATAAAACTCAGCCAAATTAAACTTAAGGTCGTGGACTAAGTTTGACCAGATTTGCAGCTTAAAAGCACGTGTGGAACATTAAAATATAAGGAGACACTTTCAGATGCACAAGCA
Source organism: Begonia fuchsioides (assembly GCA_003255005.1). Classification (NCBI taxonomy): domain Eukaryota; kingdom Viridiplantae; phylum Streptophyta; class Magnoliopsida; order Cucurbitales; family Begoniaceae; genus Begonia; species Begonia fuchsioides. The sequence goes on along the minus strand of QAOC01041044.1, from coordinate 115,524 downwards.
GACAAACAGAAAGAAACAGTGCAGGAGTGATGGGAGAACTCCTACACAACTTCCAATTCAGGGAGTCTGAGATCGTGAAAATAAGCAGAAAACAACTTCAATCAAAGGGGAAGAGAATGCAAGTGTTTTTATAGAAAACACACACGTAGGCTAGGAGTTATGCTGGATAGAAACATAATGGACAGAATTGCTCGATTTCAGGAACTCGGGTAGGAAACAGTGGAAAAATACAAGCATAACTTTTAAAAGGAGGTGGCTGTGGCTAAACGGAATGAACCATTGATTCAGGCCATGAAAGTGGAACTCACTGCTTGAAATTTGGGGGCTTTTCTCACAGGAAACAAAAATGGCACAACAATGGACGATTGGAGCTCAAAGTCCACTCGGGAAAGTTCAAAAAAACAGCAAACAATACAACCAACACAAACAATTGAAAACGCAAATGGAAGGTAGGCTATGGGGGTTCCAAACTCGCCTTTTGATCCTAACAAGTGAGGAAGGGAGGTTGAAATAAGGTTTAATGACCCTAGCAAGATCACCAACACCAAGACAAACCAAAACAAGGATATTACTCACCTTGAATGAAATGCCGTGAGAAAGGAAAAAGGGGGTTTGAGAGCTTCAAGCTTTCAAAGTTTTCTTCAATTCTTTTCTGCCTCTAAAAGACGTGGGAGAGGGGGTTTTGATACCCACTCACCGATTACATCAAGAAAGAAAAACAAAAAGAAAAGAAAAAATAGGCTAATGAGTGTTTAGTAGGTGTTAGGTGGGATTGGGGTCCACCAAAGCTTCCTAAACACACCACAAAGACTCTAGATATTAAGCCACGTCCAGACATCAGCCAAGAGAGAGGCCAAGTGGGAAATTAGGGTTTCCCTAAGATCCAACTAAATGGGCCATGGATTTGGTTCAAACCGAACCAAAATCCCTCTCAAAGGCCTAAACCGGATATCAAGGTTTACAACAACAAAACAGCCCAACATATTTATAATTTACAAAAACAAAAATCAAACATCACTTGATCATTCCTTGGAAGACTTCATCTCCCCAAGTATTGGTGCATACGGTCTCCATTGTCCTTGAAACCGAGTGTAGTTATGTCCCGGGTGGTGAACTTGGCGAGGAAGATCTTGGATTTTCGACTAACTCCTTCTCTTCTTTATACTTCCATTGTAAGCAATGTTTGGGGAGTTCTTGATCATGTTGTGAAGGAATATTTAGGAGCTCCAATGTAGAAAAAAAATGTACCTGCAAAATCAACAAACATATTAGTTAAAAGTTTTGCACGGCTTCGAGTTGTTGCTCCTTCCGTTTGTTGATGAGTCCCGGGCACATCAATATGAGAATGAGAAAATTGGCAGAAAGCTTCCTCTATGGAAGGGGAATCAAATGGTGAGGGTTTTGGAGGAATCAAGCGGGTAGTCTAAAAGTTATGAGAGATTGAGTTTTGGTCGACAGAACTGCCAGATTTCAGGAGCTCGAAAGAAGGAAGGAAGAAAAAGGCATGCACAACATTTAGATCGGAGAAACAGGGAACGCAATGACAAACCAAATATCTCAAGACATGAAAGAGGAGTTCACAGCCCAAATTTTATGACATTAGCACACGGGAAACAAAATTTTACACGGATGGCACTTTTGGGACACAAACTGGAATTAGGTTAGAACACAACCGGCAGCAACCAACAAGAACAACACTAATTCCCAAACAAACAAATGGAAGGATGGCTATGTGATTTCCAAGCTTACCTTGACCCAAAAAAAGTGTGGAGGAATATTGGAATAAAGGCTAATTGACTCTAGCAAGACACCAACACCAAAAACAAAGAAAGAATATGGATATTACTGACAAAAGTCTAACCTTGCTGCGAGAAAAGGGAAGGATTGAGAGAGCTTCAAGCTTCTGCAATTTACCAAATTCTTTTCTCCTTCATTAGACGTGGGAGGAGGGATTCATACCCCCTCAAACATACACAAAAGACAAAAACAATTAAAAACCTAAATTTAGGACTAATGAGTGGCTAAGTAGGAGGTAGGTTAGAAAAGGGGCCTACCTTCAACTTGCCTCCCAACTCAAACACTCCCTAGACCTAAACCACGTCTAAAAGACTTTACAAACTCAAATTTCATGGGAAATAATACTTCCCTTAAGCACCAACATGATGGAGCATATAAATTGGTCCAATCCAAACCAATTTCCAGCAAATTGATCCAAACCGAACAAACCTCTATACATCATTTCAAGCTACTAGAATAATTACAATTTACTAGTACTCTAAACAAGCACAAAATCTCCAAGTGGTGAACTAGCAAACCTCCATTGTTGGACCAACCTCTCCTTTGATTTATTGGGCTCCAATTTGTGCTCAAAGTGAAGTGGACCTTGTCCATCGACAAATGGATATGATCACTTGCATCCTTCTTGGACCACACTTGAACAACGTCCTCTCCCATGGTGGACAAAGTGAAGTCGGCTTTCCCTTCTTTTGGAGTTGGACATGGCCGAGGCTCGGATAGGTTGTCTCGGCAAGAAGGGCTTTGGGCATCGGTTGTCAACTTCCCCTCTTCAAATTCCCAATGCAAACAATGTTTAGGAAGCTCTTTGTCAAGGGGTGAGGGATCATCTAAGAGGTCCATTAAAGGAAATCTTACACCTGCAAAATCAGCAAACAAGTTAGCAAATTGTCTTGCACGGCCACGAGTTATCATGCCCTCCGGGTGGTGGTGGCTCTCCGGCATGTCATCCCCTCCGGGCGGTTGAGGATTTGTCCTCAAATCCAGGGGTTGCTCCTCTTCATCCTCTTCAATCTCCCCCAAATAAGGGGAAATGTCTTGGACATTGACAGAGGCGGATACTCCATAGTCTCCCGGAATCTTCAACTTGTATGCATTTTTATTAATCTTCTCGGTGACTTCAAATGGTCCATCGGCTCTAGGAAGGAGCTTGGATTTTCTTTGGTTAGGAAACCTCTCCTTTCTTAGGTGCAGCCACACAAGATCTCCAACCTTAAACTCCACATCTTTACGGCCACGGTTGGCAAACTTAGAATAAGCTTCATTCTTCTTGGCTATGGCTCTTTGCACCTTTGTATGCATGGCTTGGATTTGTTTAGCCTTTTGTACTCCATCGGTATTGGCTAATTCATGACTCGGCAAGGGAATCAAATCCAAGGGCGTTGAAGGGTTGAAGCCGTAAACAACCTCAAAAGGAGAAGCTTGAGTTGCACTATGCACACTTCGGTTGTATACAAACTCCACATGAGGCAATTGTGCATCCCAATCCGAGAGCCTCTTTCCCACAATACTCCGTATTGTATGCACACTTTGGTTGCACATCATCCTCCCGGGGTACTTGAGGATTTGCCCTCAAATCTATCCTTTCCTCATCTATTTCTTCATCATTTTCCTCATCTAAATAAGGAGACAAGTCTTGGACATTAACGGTGGTTGACATGCCATATTTGCACAGGAGTTCAAGCTTGTAAGCGTTCAGGTTGATTCTTTCAACCACTCGAAATGGTCCTTCGACTCTCGGTAGTAATTTGGCGTGCTTATGCTTAAAGTATTGAAGCTTTAACCAAACAAGATCTCCCACTTGAAAGATCTTTTCTTTTCTTCCTTGGTTCGCTGTCGTGGCATATTTCTTGTTTTTCTTCTCAATGGTCTTCTTGATTTCCTCATCCAAAATGTTGGCCACGTGGTAACCTGATAGTTCACCTTTGGACGCATCTACAAAATGTTGGCCGAAATCGGGGTCCTCCTTGTAAGCCAGTTTCATCCAATCAAGTCCAAAAAATTTCACCCGAAGCTTGGTGAATAAAATGCTCTGCCTAGATAACGCATCGGCCACAAAATTTGTGTCGCCCTTTTTGTACTTGATTATATACAGATATTTCTCCAAAAATTTGATCCACTTTGCATGTCTTTGGTTGAGCTTGCCTTGGCGAACTCTTAATAAATTTCGGGGCTTTGTGGTCTGTGTGGATGATAAACTCTCTCGGCAACAAGTAATGTTGCCAAACTCCAATAGCTCGAATAAGTGAGTAAAGCTCCTTGTAATAGGTGGAATAATTAAGTATTGCACCTTTAAGCTTCTCACTAAAATAAGCAATTGGTCGGCCTTCCTGCATCAAGACCGCACCAATGCCCGTACCCGAGGCGTCGCACTCCACCTTGAACATCTTAGTAAAATATGGGAGGGTAAGTTTTGGGGCTTCGCAAATTCGAGTCTTGATGTGGTCAAAGTTTTTTTGACAAAGCTTTGACCATTCGAACTCTTTTCCCTTTTTGGTCAACTCGGTCAAGGGTGCCAGTATGGTGCTAAAACCCTTGATGAATTGCCGGTAGAAGTTGGCGAGGCCGTGGAAACTTCTTACATCCGAGACGCTCCTCGGCGTTGGCCAATCTCGGATGGCTTTGATTTTCTCTCCATCAACTTCCACGCCGCCTTCGGATAAGATAAAATCGAGGAAATGGATGTGCCGCTGGACAAAGGCGCACTTCTTTTGGTTACCGAATAGTCGGGTCCATCAAAAGGTGATAAAGAGCTGCTCCAAATGGTCTAGGTGGCTCGGCATGTCCGTGCTGTAGACAAGAATATCATCGAAATAAATGATGATAAACTTGCCTAAATATTCTCGGAGGACATGGTTCATGAAGCGCATGAACGTGCTCGGGGCATTGGTTAGCCCGAAGGGCATTACGAGCTACTCAAATAACCCGTAGCGTGTCTTGAAGGCCGTCTTCCACTCGTCGCCTTAACGCATCCGGATTTGGTGGTATCCACTCTTGAGAAAAATTTATCTCCGCTAAGCTCATCTAACAAATCATTGAGTCGGGGCATCGGGAATCGGTATTTAATGGTAATGTCATTGATTGCCCGGCTATCCGCATACATGCGGTGGCTTCCATCCTTCTTTGGCACTAGGAGTGCCAGGACTGCACATGGGCTTAGTGACTCCCGTATGTAGCCCTTGGTAAGCAAGTCTTGTACTTGTTGTAGTAACTCCTTGCTTTCCTCCGTGTTGAGTCAGTACAGAGGTCGGTTTGGTAATGTGGCTCCCGGTTGGAGGTCAATGTGATGCTCGATGCCTCAGAAAGGTGGTAATCCTTCAGGAAGCTCTTCCAGAAACACGTCTTTGAATTGTTCGAGAAGAGGTCGAACAACATCCGGAACTTGATCTTTGTCCGCATTATCAGGCTCTCGGTGAAGGGGAATAATAATGGGGTCACCTTGGTCGATGGTGCATTCCAATCCTTTTCGGCCCATAAATAGTGTCATTTTGGCCGTGGCTTCTTTCTTATCAGCCTCCTCCTTGGCCACTTGCTCCGGTGACATTGGAGCTAGAACGATGTTGCGGCTATTGATTTTGAATGAATACTTGTTCGTGAAGCCGTTATGTATTACATGGCGGTCGAATTGCCATGGTCTTCCTAGTAGTAAATGAGTGGCGCTCATTGGCACCACGTCACATAGGACCGTGTCCTTGTAGTTGCCGATCGTGAACTCGACCTGGGTTTGTTTGGTGACCCGTATGTCTTCCCGATCGGTAAGCCACCTTAGCTTGTATGGCGTTGGGTGTTCAATGGTGGGTAGCGCCAAATTTTTGACAAACTCCTTGGAAGCCACGTTGGTGCAGCTTCTGTTAGCTTTAAAAAGTTTTAAAGCAATCAATTATTTTTGATGATAACTATGTAAGATAAAATTGAAGTTTTAGCAAGTGCAGCTAGGCTCGTAGAAGCAACTTATGTCGACAGGTATGAACTTATGTCGACCGCTCAAAGACCAGAGAAGAATCGTATGTCGAC
>QAOC01041044.1:32755-91948 GCA_003255005.1 Begonia fuchsioides | reverse complement strand
GCTCAATTCTTTGAGCTCACTCCGATTGACTTACGGGTGTCAATCAAACCTTTACAGCGACTCTTCTTTAGGAGAGGCGTCACCCCTCTTACAAATTTTGCTCACAAAGTATGATATTCGAATTAACGGTTACTAACCGACTCTCTCAATCACCAAGTGAATATTCAAGATAGAAATACAAAGATTGAGAGAATGAAATGATTCTCTAAAAATTGGCAGCAATTCGGCTTTCTTTTTGCTCTCTCGAAAATCCTTCTTTCAATCCCCAGCTCAGAAGCTATTTATAGATTTCGTTCTGCACAGGCTGGATCGGTCGACATAAGTACGGTATAGGTCGACATATATATAGCCGTTTAGACACATTCAGAAATAGCCGTTGGAGGTTATCTCCTCTTTCTGCTCTAGATAGGTCGACATAATTTTGTTCGGTCGACATAAGATGTAGTGAGTTGTCGTTGAGAAGAACTTCAGTCGACATAGATATGGCCTCTGGGCATGTTTCCTGTCGACACAATAGTTTTACGGTCGACATAAAGATGGCCTCTAGATATGTATGCAGTCGACACAATAGTCTTGTAGTTGACATAAAGATGACCTCTGTATATGTATGCAGTCAACACAATAGTCTTGCAGTCGACATAAAGATGGCCTCTGTAACTTGTAGAAGTGTGGTCAACTTCATGTTGCTTCTTGTCTTGAATATCTGCGGTCGACATAAGTTAGTTGCTGCCCGAAGATAGGTCGACATATGTATAAATCGGTCGACATAAGTTTTTCCTCTGCTTGATCGGTCGACATACTTTTATTCTCTGCCTGAGGATAGGTCGACATAACCAATAATCGGTTGACATAACCTGTATCAGACTTAACAATTTCTGCAAAACTCGACCGACTTGTTAGACAAAAAAGGTACCCTTTGTTGAGGGTATTTCATATACAATATTCAAGTCGGTTAATCAATTATGCAACATATTAATATTCATCATAAAAAATAATGTTTGCTTTAATCATAATTAAAGCTAACAGTCCCTACTCCATAAAGGTGGTTGAAATCCATTGGGCGGCTTTTCCAGGAACACATCCCGATGTGGGTCGAGGACTCGGCTAAGTAGAAGTGCCTTCTTGGCTGTGACATGTTTCTTTTCGGCCTCATCCCTCCTTATTTGCTCCGGCGTCATTGTAGCAAGAGTGATAGTACGTCCATCCATCTTGAACGTATACCAGTTTGTGAGGCCGTCGTGTAATACTTGGCGGTCGAATTGCCAAGGTCGCCGGAGTATCAAATGGGTGGTGCTCATGGGCACCATGTCACAAAGGACCACGTCCTTGTACCTGTCGATGGTAAATGCCACCTGGGTTTGTTTTGTGGCCGGGATGTCTTCTTGGTCGTTAAGCCATTTCAATTGGTATGGCGTCGGGTGTACGGTTGTTGGCAGCATCAACTTCTCGACCATTTCTCAGGAAGCTACATTGGTGCAGCTTCCGCCATCGATTATTAAGGTGCACATCTTCTCCTTGATCGCGCATCGGGTGTGAAAAATATTTGTGCGTTGATGATCCGTCAATTGTTGTTGTGTGGTAAGAATTGGTCGGATCATAATGAGTCTCGGCCCATCTTGTTCGTGGCAGATTTCTCCTTCGACCGGGATTGGTTCTTCTTTGATCCGTCAATTGTAGACCTTTTTCACCCAATCGAGAAATGTGTCTCCATTGGAAGCTCCATTAAACGATGGAATGTTCATCTATGGGAGCTTCCATTCTTCTTCTCGATCCGAATGATGGTCTGGAATGAACTCTTCATCGGATCCATCTGAACCGTGGTGGTTGCCTCGGTGCTCGTCAGCTCCGGGTCTCCATGCGGGCTGGCGTGCTTGGGGTTGTCGGGGTTGAGCGGCCATTGCATCTAGCCTCTGGAGCATCGCATCCATTCTCCGGTTCATGGCTTCTAGTTGCTCATGGACTTTGTGTGAATGGAAGAGCTATGAGTCATCATGAGTGGAATGGGGCGGAATTGAGTAAAAATTTGGTGGGGTGTAAGAAATGATTCTTGGGACCTTTTGCTCTGATACCAAGATGATGTGCCATCCAGGATGGTCGGCGCACCGTGGGTCGGACTAATTTGCGCACACGGGGCTCAGAGTGAGGATGAGTGCGGTGCACGGGAAAATGGTTTCGGGCGAATGAGGAATTTATGATGTGGGAATGGAATTAAGGTTGAATGTGGGTAATCGGAGTGGAAAACAAAGAATTGGCTTGAGGGGATAATGGGTTGGCTCGGATTGCCGAAGGATGGGCGAAATCAGACAAATTGAGGGAAAGGTGAAAGTTTGGGTGAGTGAATGGACTCTTAAGAGTTTCTTGTTTTAAGATGGTTGGACAAGTTGGACACTTGAGCAAACAAAGTGTCTGATTGGTAGACCTTACCCGTACTCGGATGTGACGCACCGATCGTACGTGCAAGGGTTGACGTGCTTGGACGGATGTGACTCACCGGAGAAGTGAACATCGGGGAGAGCTTTGACTGGTTAGGAAGAAGGTGCTAAGCACAATTTTTATTCAAATTCTCTCTGCCTTTCCAATGAAGACCGATACACTTAAATAAACTTAAAATAAAAATAAAAATAAAAAGAGAAAGAATTAAAACTAAGCCCTTGGATTTGGCGGATGTCTTGGATCAATCAGGGATGATTTCTTTTGACCAAAATTAGAACAATATGCTTCCCTTCAGCTGATGGTTCAAACCAATGAAGATATGCTCGGCTGAAATTGAAAACTACCGTTGCGGACCAAGGTTTGACTAGGCTTCGGAAATGAATGGATTTGATGCGTGCCAATTTGAAATAGAGGGTCCCGATACTTTTCTCTTAAGCTGAAAATTTGAACCAACAAGGATATGCGAGGGCAATTTTGAACGGAGACCAAGTTTGATCAGGGAAGACCTTCGGTTGACCGAGGGATGCACGTGCGGCTGACCGAGCTCTGGGCATCACGGGGTTTGATACGTGCCTTTTTGAATTTAAACTCTCGGATGAACCTAGCCTGACCTAGTGAGTAGATTCATGGCTGAATTTGGATACGGATTTTTCAGTTTCTGCCGATGACTCGAAGGTGCGTGCGGCTGATTCAAAGTGGCGACTTGGAGTATCTCTGACATCCAGGGATCCACGCGGGCCAATTTGAAATGCTGTTGGCCGACGCTCCTCTGATTATTCTAGTAGCTTGAGCGTGGTCTCTTTTGAATGAGAATCCCTCTTGTTTTATCGGTGGCTCCATGAACGGCTTATGGGCATTTTCAAAATGCATCCAGCTGAACATCTATCCGGACATCAAGGGATATGTCCGTGTCATTTCTAAAATGTGTCTTCAGACACTCTTAAGTGGTCCGAAAGAATATATGGGCACGGGTAATTCTGATGTAAAGCTTTGGTTAACCGTTGATGTCCTAAAGTGTGCATCCTGGGTGTCTATGTCTAGAACACTGATAAATCCTCGCGTGCCAATCTCAAAACTTGTCCTTTCCTTGACCAAATAATTGGGTTACTTAGGGATTTAAGTAAAGTGGCCGATGGGAATTGGTCAAGGTCTTCTAGTTGACCGAGGCTTGACCGTGGTTTGACCATGGTTCGGCTGTAGCGGTCCTTTGTGGGCCTTCTGCGTTCCTCCTCTTTGAGTTGTTTCTCTTCTGTCTCCAAGGTTTATTTTCTGATAAAATAAATAAATAAAAAGTAAATATGACCGAAAGTTGGCCCATGGTCGAACACTCGATCCTTTGTAAATGGATCGGGCGTTCTTCCATGTTCGTCACTTATTCAATTAGGCCAAAATCCTAGAGGATTTTTCCAAGGCCAACGATCGATCCTTGGCGGGTCATCGGTTCATAGTCGTGGGGGTGGGCGCCAGGCGTGTGGTAGTTGGGAGGTCCGGGCGTGTTTCGGCTGGGCACGTCAGGCGTGTCGTGGTCGGGGGTGCTTAAACACCAATCGGGTTCAGTCTTTGGATGCTTCCAATCAACCTTAGAAGGTGTTTTTCCTGCAAAATTAGAAACCAAATTAGTTAACCCATGTGCGGTCATGGGTTTGTCTGGCGATGTACTCCAAATTAGTTAACCCATGTGCGGTCATGGGTTTTTCTAACTTAGTTGCTCGTTTTGCAGGTCTCTTAGCCTCAGAAACACCTTCCGAGCATGATCGGGAACGGCCCAAGCACTCCATCACTTGGTGCTCGGCCATTCCCAGCCCCGACGTGCACACCGGACCATGTTCGAGCCCAGCCCATGATGCAGCCGAGGCTTGTGACCGAGACACCCCCCACGCCCGACGGGCGCTCCACGACTCCGACCCGACGACCACCCAAGCTTCGGTCGTCGGCCTATCCGAAGTCCACTAGGGCTTCGGCCCAGCAGAATAAGTGGCCAGCGTGAGGGAACGCACGGTCCGATCCCCTTGGATCGCGCGGTCTCCCACGGAGCCCGACTCCTCGGCCCACCCAATGCCGAGCTCGGCCACCTTAGTTTATTTTCAGCATTTAGAAGACTTAGTGAAGAAAGCAAGAAGTCTAAGGACAAAGGACCCTGAATGCACCATTGGAAGCCAAAGATGGCCGAGTCTCTCACGAGACACGGCCCACTATCGGCCCATTCGAAGACTTAGCCAAATTGTATCGGCCAACTTACTTGAATACTTAAGTATTTTGGTTATTTGGCTAAGGAAAGGAAGAGATTCATAATCGCATGAGCATATCTTCGTGATGACCATAGATCGCCCATCGGACGCACGAGCATGGCCGATCACCAAACCACCAGCGAATCACAAGGGATTTTCATGCACCAAATCCAAGGAGCAGCTGTTAAATCTTCAGAGGATCTTCAATCAACAGATTTCCTCAACAAACTCACGGATCCCTTGAAGCTCGCCCATGACCGACCGCCGGCTCGGCCCATCTAGACGTGCCCGCGCACAAATTCGAGTCATCATCGGTCCATCAAAGAACCAGACCGTGCGCTACCTTATGTTGACCACCGAAGAGACTTTAGAAGCCCCGGATCCAGATTGGCTCGAACCAATCCTTCAATCGTTCAGAGCTCCGCCCATACCGACGCACTCTCGGTCAACCACAAGATAACCTCGACCGACTTTCGAATCAACCCTCGAGGAACCTACATGAATCGGATCCTCCGACCAAGAATCACGGACATGGACTTCTCCAAAGTCAACATGAAGCGTTTGATCAATCTAAAGGCCAAAAGCTTCCTTCTTCTTAGATAGTTAGTTCAATTTTATTTCTTTAAGTATTGTAATCGATTCCCATTTTCAATAGAGAGAATTTTAGTAAAAATTGTGCATTGCACCTTCTTCCCGAAAGGATCGAAGCTCCCTCCGATATTTCCCCTCCGGTGAGTCATATCCGGCCGAGTTTTATCAACCCTCGAGTGTTCATCGGTGAGTCATATCCGAGAAGACATTCAAGGTCTACCGAGTTCAATACTTTGATTACTCAAGTATTGAATTGCCTTCATCCATTACCTACACCATCTTCATCCCCGAGCCTTCAAACTCCTCCACAAGCCGATCTCAGTCCATACATTTACCACCGAGTCATCTCCACATTCTATCGAACCATTCCACATTTTCTACCACCAAACACCCTCATTCCTACCATAGTACGCTTCCGCAACATCCTAAATTGGCCCGAGCCAATTTCCCGATCGCCGTACACGCGACCTTCCCGGTTACATGAAAAGCGACAAGTCCGATTAAGTGTGTGCGATCCTTGTTCCCACTGCACACCAGGGCATGCCTTCCAAAAGATTACTCGTTCGGGACTTGGTCGTTTTTCAAAAAAAATAGAACGAGCCTCGTGGAGGTACTTGGGAGGGGAGGGAATGATGTACAACCAGCGTGCACCACCGGTCTAGCCCAAATGAGCACACCAAATTTCACTAACTTAGTTGCTCATTATGCACGAAGAACACCTTCCGAGGCTGATCGGGAGCGATCAAAGGTTGTGCACAATTGGTGGCCGAACACTCACGGCCACGGCACGCTGGCCATGACATGCCCAGTGCTCCTGGCCATGACACGCCCGATGCACGCCCCCACGACCATGACCCAAAGACCAGCGAAGAATCGGTCGTCGGCCTTGCCAAAATCCTCTAGGATTTCGGCCCAATGAAATAAGTGACCGACGTGGAAGAACGCTTGATCCAATTCATATGGATCGAGTGCTCACCCATGAAGACCGGGTCTTCGGCCATCTTGGGCCAAATTTCGGTCACATTTATTTTTATTTGATTTATCAAAAAATAATTGTTTTGAGCATGATCAACCCGAGGACGCTATTTTGGACAAGCCCGCGCGTATTCGTGAGCCCAACGGGCCTTCATCTAAATTGAATGTGCGAACGTCAACACTCAGTCAACCAAAGGAGTTGCTGTTTCAAATTGGCTCCCGCTAATCCCCTAATATCCGGAGAGGAGTCAACCCTCGGTCAACATTTTGAACGAGCCCGCGCGAGCCCATGGGCATAACGGACCAACGTGCAAATTGACCTAGCGCGGATCTTCACTCGGCCAACACAAGATTATCGGGATCTCTCATTTCAAAATGGCCCACGCGGATCCCTCGAAACCCGAAGATTGGTTAACCCTCAGTCGACCGTTTGAATTGCCCGCGTGCACTCCAGAAGCACAGCGGATCTTCTTTCAAAATAGCCCAGTGCGCACCTCCATTTGGTCAACCCAAGACAACCGGAGTGACTATTTCAAATTGGCCTGAGCCAATCCCGAGATGTCCGGAACTCGAACAACCCGAGGTTACCGATTTGAACAAGTCTGCACGCGCCCATGCACAACGGCGGATCTTCTTTCAATTTAGCTTGGCGCACACCTTCATTCGGTCAACTTCAGACACGTGGAAGCTCCATTTCGAATTAGCCCAAAAGGATCCCCCATTGTCCGGAGCGTGATCAAATCAGATCGACATTTTGAAAAGGGCCCGCGCGAGCACTTGCTTGGTCAACTGAAGGTCTTCCCCGGTTCACCATGGTCTCCATTCAAATTCAGACGCACATATCCATAATGGTTCAAACCTTCAACTGAAGAGGAGCATTTTTGGTCGCACCAAAGTCAAGGAGGATCTTCCCCCAGTTGATCCAAGGCGTCCACCGAATCATAGGGCTTAGACATTTTCTTTTTCATTTTTATTTTAAGTGTTATTTAAGTATATCGGCCTTCCACTTAGAAGCCAGAGAGAATTTGAATAAAAATTGTGCTATGCACCTTCTTCCTAACAAGTTGAAGCTCTTTCCGACGTACTCTTCTTCGGTGAGTAATATCCGGCCAAGATCGTCACCCTTTGCACGTCCGATCGGTGTGTCAAATCCGAGTGCGGGCAAGGCCTACCAACAGATCACTTTGTTTGCTCAAGTGATTGAATTGTCTAGCCATCTTAAACCAAAAACTCTTCAGAGTCCATCCCCTCCCACGAGCTTTCACTTCCTTCCCCTTTGACCGACTACGCCCTTCATTTGGCCACCCGAGCCAATCCATTATTCTCTCGAGCCATTTCTTTCATTCACAAGCCATTTCCCTACATTTCCATTCCATTTCAATCTCCCTTCACAAATCTACCATTTGCCTGAATCATTTTTCCCGTTCGCCGTAATCACTCCTAATCCGACCCACGACGTGCCAACCCTACTCAGTGGCACATCAGAGACGAACCAATGCGTCGTGAGGCTGAATCTCAGTGGATCATGGCAGCAAGGCCACTCTGCCACTTACAATACCTCGTCGCGTATTTAAGTCATCTTCAAAGGATTCTTCCTGCCGCTCAGTTGAAATAACACTTCAAGTCGGCCTGCACAACAACTTGGTTGCGAGGGCTTGGCCAACGACGCGTGCCCTTGGGGGCCGAGGGCCCCTACTTCTGGTCGGCGATCGGGCGGCGGGCGCGTGCGTTGCTTCTAGCCCGGATTCTGACTTAAAGGCATTCAGTCATAATCCAGCGCACGATAGCTTTGCGCCACTGGCTTTTTGATGCTCACGCGTTGGGCGCTGTCAGATGGGATTTCCCTGTCTCTTAGGATCGATTAACCCATGTGCAAGTGCTGCTTACATGGAACATTTCCCCTCTTCGGCCTTTGAAAGTTCTCATTTGAATATTTGCTGCTACCACCAAGATCTGCAACGACAGCCGCTCCGCCCGGGCTCGCGCCCCAGGTTTTGCATTGACCACTGCGCCCTCCTACTCATTGAGGCCTGGTACTTGCCCCGACGGCCAGGTATAGGTCGTGCGCTTCAGCGCCATCCATTTTTGGGGCTAGTTGATTCAACAGGTGAGTTGTTACACACTCCTTAGAGGATTTCGACTTCCATGACCACCTTTATGCTGTCTTAATCGACCAACACCCTTTGTGGGTTCTAGGTTAGCGCGTAGTTAGGCAATGTAACCCAGCTTTTGGTTCATCCCTCATTGCTAGTTCTGCTAAATGGCCCACTTGGAGCTCTCGATTCCGTGTCGCGGCTAAAAAAAGCAGTCGCGCTGTCCCACCGATTTAAAGTTTGAGAATAGGTTGAGGGCGTTGAGCCCCCAATGCCTCTAATCATTGGCTTTACCCGATAAAACATGCCCATGGGCTCCAGCTATCCTGAGGGAAACTTCGGAGGGAACAAGTTACTAGACAGTTCGATTAGTCTTTCGCCCCTCACCCAAGTCAGACAAACGATTTGCATGTCAGTATCACTACGGGCCTCCACCAGAGTTTCCTATGGCTTCGCCCCGCTCAGGCATAGTTCACCATCTTTCGGGTCCTGATAGGCATGCTCACACTCGAACCTTTCTTAGAAGATCAAGGTCGGTTGGCAGTGCAACCCTCAATAGGATCCCGCCACTAATCTTCCTTGCGCCTCACGGGTTTTCTGGCCCTTTGATTTGCACACATGTCAGACTCCTTGGTCCGTGTTTCAAGATGGGCCGAATGGGGAGCCTGCAGGCCGACGCCTGGAGCGCGTGCTGCCAGCCATGACCTTAGCGACGACGTCTCCGTGAGCACAACAAAGGCCCGGGTTTGAGATGCTGCTCCAATCCGCGTCAGTCCACGCCCTGAGTCGATTAGTAGACCGGCTCATCGTTGTTCCACATCCGTCATTGCCATTCCACATCTGACCGGGACGCACCGCCAGCCCCCATCCGCTTCACTCCCGACAATTTCAAGTACTCTTTGACTCTTTTCTCAAAGTCCTTTCCATCTTTCCCTCGTGGTACTTGTTTGCTATCGGTCTCTCGCCAATATTTAGCCTTGGACGGAATTTACCGCTTGATTTGGGCTGCATTCCCAAACAACCCGACTCGTAGACGGCGCCTCGTGGTGAGACAGGGTCCCAGAGCGACAGGGTTCTCACCCTCTCTGGCACCCCCTTCCAGGGGACTTGAGCTCGGTCCTCCGCTTCGAACGCTACTCCAGACTACAATTCAGACGCCGTAGGCACCCGATTCTTAAGCTGGGCATTTCCCAGTTCGCTCGCCGTTACTAAGGGAATCCTTGTAAGTTTCTTTTCCTCCGCTTATTGATATGCTTAAACTCAGCAGATAATCCCACCTGACCTGGGGTTGCTTCGATAACGTCTGCTCGTCGTTTGTGTCCGACTCGCCGACGCACTAGGGTCGTCAAGAGTTCTCCAAACTGCACCTTGCAAGCGCAACGTATTCATCGAGGGCATGTCAACCACCGTCGATCGCTCCGCGAGACACCGATGACTCCGTTTTAGACCAACCGTGATGATTTTGCACGGGAGGCCAATGTCTGTGCCCCGATCACCTCTCCCAACACGCCAGCGCAAAGTAGCAGCACAAGTCTACTTCGATGCATGCAATTGACGTGGTTTTTCTTTTGGTGCGGGGGCTACAATGCGTGAAGCCTAGGCAGGGGTACCCTCGGCCAGCAGGCTTCGGGCGCAACTTGCGTTTAAAAACTCGATGGTTCACGGGATTCTGCAATTCACACTAAGTATCGCATTTCACTACGTTCTTCATCGATGCGAGAGCCGAGATATCCGTTGTCGACTTCTTGCGATGTGGCAGGCAGGGAACCCGCCCACTTCGCGGCAATCCGAACACTTCACCGGACCATTCAATCTGTAGGAGCGACGGGCAATGTGTACAAAGGGCAGGGACATAGTCAACGCGAGCTGATGACTCGCGCTTACTAGGAATTCCTCATTTAAGACCAACAATTGCAATGATCTATCCCCATCACAATGAAATTTCAACAGTTACCCGGCCCTGTCGGCCAAGGCTATATACTCGTTGAATACATCAGTGTAGCGCGCGTGCTGCCCAGAACATCTAAGGGCATCACAGACCTGTTATTGCCTAAAACTTCCTTGGCCTAATGACATGCTACAGATTGGCATACCGAATGGAGAAATCACCCGAGCCCGAGCTCGAGAATTTTCTAACATATTTGTTAATTTTGCAGGAAAATTAATTGATGAATTATACATTTCTAAGCCAACTTTAAAGGAACAAACAAGGCCAAAACTCGTGATTAATTGGCATGAAGAAAAGGTGGACTTACAACCAAGAACCGAGCCTCTCGGAATCAAGCCTGCACATGAACCCGTTGAAGTTCACGTTGCATGGTGAGTTAAAGTCACATGCAAACGTGACCAAATGTCCCACGACTCAACTCATCAACACTTCAATGGAGTGAAGGAATTTTATTGCATTTTTTAAGTATAATTTTACGTTAATTTTTATGTTACATTTTAGGAGAACCCGAGAGGGTTTCTCGGCTAGATACATTTTAGTTATTTTGCATGCTTTTGCATGGGGTTTTGTATGAGGGATTCTTGGATGAAAGAAGGGTATTTTGGGCCAAGAAAGAATGGAAAATTGGCTGAAGGGGTTCAAGATCACGTGGCCATCACATTCTTGCATTCTCATTGGTCCAATTTTCCTTCCTTTATTTTCATTTTCAGCATGCATGTTGCATGACTTTGCCCCTTAGTTTTCCCTCCCTTTTTCCTCTCTTCGTAGCTGATAAAACCTCCCCCATTGCATAATTGTAATTTTCAATTTTGAATTTTAATTAAAGTTGCTGTAAGCATCTCCCTCTCACAGGCATTTCCAACTTCAAACCGGCAGCCGGCGCACCTCCGGCCACCGTAGGTTATCTCAAAGGAATCCTCCCTCCGAGCTGGAGATTTCTTGGTGCTTCAATACTCAAGCCTTCTTCAAGGCTTTAGGGTGAGGTTGAATGTCACAAGATGTTCCTTCCATCAATATTTTTCGTTTGGTTTTAGTTCTTTCCGCTGGCAGATTTCCGGCCACCACCAAAAACGCCGTTACTGTTCCATTGATTTCCGACCGATCCATCGGCCACCGTAGGTTATCTCAAAGGAATCCTCCCTCCGAGCTGGAGATTTCTTGGTGCTTCAATACTCCAGCCTTCTTCAAGGCTTTAGGGTGAGGTTGAATGTCACAAGCTCTTCCTTCCATCAATATTTTTCGTTTGGTTTTAGTTCTTTCCGCCGGCAGATTTCCGGCCACCACCAAAAATGCCGTTATTGTTCCATTGATTTCCGACCGATCCATCTACGTGATTTCCTTCATTTTTTTAGGACTATCACTTATGTTCTTTCCAGAGTTCCACTCAAAATTTCAGCCATAAAATCATTCTCATCGTCGAGTTATAGCCGTCCCAATTCCAGTCCCAATTCTGGAATTATCAGATTATCGTTTTCCATTTAACCTAACTTGATTCTCCCACTTCCTAAATATAAACCCCCTCCATTGCGTGTCATTTAGTATCTGAGCCATAAATCCCTCCTCACCTTCCTCTTTACATCTATTTTTATGTGATTTTAAGATTGAAGAATGGCCTTGAGAAGTGGTTCCAGCCATCAATCGAAATTGGAACCCGGTGTTGAGATTGGCTGGATAGATAGTGGACATTTTAGTGATGTTGACGTGAACTTTTTGAAGAAGAATTTCGTGGTTGTTTTCGAGCATGAAAATTTTGGAGCTAAGGAACTTTTCTTGCAAAATTATGAACTTGCTTTGCTTAGTTGCAAAATTGAGAAATTAATGAGGGACAACTTATTTGGAATTACACATGATGATTTTAGAAGCTTTTTGAATTTCGATACATTTTGTCTACATGAAATTTTGGTGATCTCAAAATTTCAGCCATAAAATCGATCTCATCGTCGAGTTATAGACGTCCCAATTCCAGTCCCGATTCTGGAATTATCGGATTATCGTTTTCCATTTAACCTAACCCGATTCTCCCATTTCCTAAATCTAAACCCCCTCCATTCCTTGTCACCTAAGCGGCCATAGTCCCTCTAAGAAGCTGGCCATGGAGGGTCACCTCTGCATAGCTAGTTAGCAGGCTGAGGTCTCGTTCGTTAACCTATTATGTCTCTTAATGAGCGCTGGAGCAATACCCATGTTTCCTCCAGAGAAATCAAAGGGCTTAGAGATTGTTGCTATTCTCTCGGCCTCCAAGAGCTTAATTCTACGGGTTGCTACTTTACCTGGTCGAATGGTTCCGTTTCTTCTAAGCTCGACGGAGCCCTTGTTAACAGCCGATGGATTCATCATTGCCCTCCCACTTCTGCCATCTTCCTTCCCCCTGGGCTTTCCGATCATACCCCATGTGTGGTCTCCCTTCATTCCTCCCCTCCTCCCGAGAATCTCACCTGGAAATTCTTTAACATGTGGACCTTGCATCCGAATTTAAGCTGATTACATCCTCCCTCTGGAATTCTAAAATTATTGGCTCGAAGCAATTTATCCTCGCCTCGAAGCTCAAGCTCCTTAAGCCCAAGCTCTCGGACCTTAACAAGAAGCACTTCCTGCACATTTCCAGCAGAGTTTCTAAGGCTAAAGATCATCTTGTGCATGCTCAATCTACCTTCCTCTCTGCTGCCTCTAATCCCCCCTCGGTT
The DNA here is from genome assembly GCA_003255005.1 of Begonia fuchsioides. NCBI lineage: Eukaryota > Viridiplantae > Streptophyta > Magnoliopsida > Cucurbitales > Begoniaceae > Begonia > Begonia fuchsioides. The sequence goes on along the minus strand of QAOC01041044.1, from coordinate 78,996 downwards.
AATCTATCTACCCTGCAGCGCAATCTCTCTTTCCTTGGAAAAGCTGAGCTAGCCTTTTACCAGCAAAAAGCCAAAAGTAAGATGCTCCTCCAAGCTGACAAGCCCACAAAATTCTTCCATGCCTTAGCCCATAGGAATGCAAAGAATAATTTCATTGCATCCCTTACTAGAGATGATGGTTCCGTGACTACTTCTCTTGACCAAATTCCAGTTGATTCATCAACTATTTTAAACATTTACTTGGTGTCTCTCATCCAGTCACTCAGGTTAAGGACTTCTATTTAAGCTCGGGCCCCAAAATATCTGCTGAAAGCTGCTCTGCCCTTGTAAAAGATATCTCCTCCACGGAAATTTTTGATGCCCTGTGTAGTATTGGCTTTGACAAGGCTCCCGACCCTGATGGTTATTCATCAAAGTTCTTTATCGATGCATGGGATATTATTGGTGATGACTTTTCTCATGTCGTTGCTTATTAAAGTAATTCAACCACGGTATTATAGCCCTTATCCCTAACTCCAGCAATGCCCAAGTGCCTAAGGATTTCAGGCCGATTACCTGCTGCAATGTTGTTTATAAAGTAATATCTAAAATCTTGGCTAATCGCTCGGATTCCCTCTGCCCAATCATTGACCAAGCTCAATCAGCTTTTGTTAAGAGGTGATCTATGACTGAAAACATCCACCTTATGCAAGAGCTTATCCGAAAGTACAATTCAAAGAAAGCCTCCCCAAGATGTTTCTTAAAATTGATCTATGGAGGGCTTTTGACACCATTTCGTGGCCCTTTCTGAATTCTATCCTATTAAAGCTGGGCTACCCTCCTAAATTTGTAAATTGGATTATGGAATGCATTTCCTCAACCTCATTCTCCATCTCTCTAAATGGGAAAATGCACGGCTTCTTCAAGGGCTGCCGGGGTCTTAGGCAATGTGATTCTCTTTCCCCGTATTTGTTTGTTATCTGCCTGGAATATCTCTCCAAGAATATTAAATCAAAGCTCCTTTCCTCTGGTTATAATTTTCATCCGTCTTGTGAGCCATTGGGAATCACCCACCTTGCCTTTGCTGATGACCTGATTCTCCTTTTCAGAGGGGACATCATCTCTGTCAAGGGTATCCTATCATGCTTATATGAATTCAGTGATGCCTCGGGCCTCTCCCTAAATATCCTCAAATCGAGCTTCTACTTGGCTTGTTCTACTAATGATCTTCGGCTTGAAATCAAAAGCCTCTCTAGCCTTGAGGAGGGGTCACTGCCTTTTAGGTATTTAGGTATCCCTCTCTCCCTTCGTTGCCTGGATTATGGAGTGCATTTCTTCTGCCTCATTCTCCATCTCCCTAAATGGGAAAATGCATGGTTTCTTCAAGGGCAGTTGGGGTCTTCGGCAAGGTGACCCTCTTTCCCCTTATTTGTTTGTTATCTGCTTGGAATATCTCTCCAGGATTATCAAATCAAAGCTTCCTAATTCCGGTTATAATTATCATCCGGCGTGCGAGCCTTTGGGAATCACCCACCTTGCTTTTGCTGATGACTTGATTCTCCTTTCAAGAGGAGACATCATCTCTGTTAAAGGAATCCTATCATGTTTATCCGAATTCAGTGATGCCTCGGGTCTATCCCTAAATATCCTCAAATCGAGCTTCTACTTGGCTGGTTCCTCTAATGATCTTCGGGCTGATATCAAAAGCCTTTCTGGCCTTGAGGAGGGGTTGCTGCCTTTTCAATATTTAGGTATTCCTCTCTCCCCCCATAAGTTAAATCAAAACAATTATGAGGAACTCTTCAGCAAAATCAGGACATACATTGATATTTGGAGTGCCAAATCCCTAACTTATGCCGGTCGGGCGGAGCTAATTAAAAGTTTCGTTCAAGGCGTGGAGTGTTTTTGGATGTCGGTTTTTGATCTCCCGGCTACTGTCCGGCTGAAAATTACGCAATTATGCAGAACCTTTCTTTGGGGTAAACGATATTCTAACATCGCCTGGGACTTATGTTGTATGCCGAAAGATGAAGGGGGCTTGGGCTTCAAAAATCTGGACGTTTGGAACTCTGCCGTTCTTGCAAAAACACTTTGGAATGTTCATCAAAAAAAGGACTCTCTTTGGGTCCGTTGGCTTCAGCATTACTATGTGAAGCCCGAAAATTTCTGGAATTGGTCCTCGGGTTACAGAGCTTCCCCTTTGATTGAAAAGCTGCTCCAAATCCGGAACTTAATTCTATGTAAATCTGGTTCGCAGCATTGTGCCGATTCCCTCCTCTTTACATGGAGTTCATATGCTCGCTCTAAGGGTCTCTCGATTGTTTATGACTTCTTCCGTCCTGTGGGTATCATCAAACCGGCCTTCAAAGCCATTTGGTCTAAGAGTTATGTTCCTAAGCATAGCTTCATTCTTTGGCTCGCCTACCATAACCGGTTGGCTACTAGGGATCGGCTCTCCTTCATTGACACTTTGAGGTGCTGCCTTTTTTGCAACTCCCATCCCGAGTCTTGCAGCCGTATCTTCTTCGATTGTTGCTTCTCTCAAGAGGTCTGGAATGCTGTTAAGCTGAAATTTGGCTTCACAAGGAAAATGTTGACTATTGTGTGTGCCATCAAATGGATTATTAAGGAGGGCAAGCTGGGAAAAAAAAAGCGAGCTTTCATTCTTAATTTCCTCCTTGCTGCCTCGGTTTATCACATCTGGGCAGCAAGAAATTCTTGATTTTTTGAGTCCTCTCACGCTCACCCGGGGCAGATTGCTGATGGTATTGAGAGTAAGGTTTATAAAATTCTTTTCCAGGCCTACCCTGCCCTCTCTTCATGCGTTGAATGTCCCCCCTCCCCGAGCGTTCTTCCCTTGATTCCATGTTAAGTTGGTTTTGCTTCTGCTTCACTTCTATGGTCTTTATATTTCGGTTTTCTGCTCTTTGGCTAGGTCGTTCTCTCTGTCTTTGTCTTTTGTGGTCTTCTAGCTTTTGTTGCTTCGACTGCATTTGCTGATTTGGTTGTCCCGGTCTCCTCCCGGGTCCCTCCATTTCTTTTGGTTGTTATTTTTGGCTGCCCCAAGTTTTGTTGGATGAGTCTCCATCTTGTGGTTTCCTCCTCTTTTCTCGGGCCTCATATGTTTCTCTCTTCTCCCTTTTCTATATATACACTTACTTATCAAAAAAAAAAAAAAATAAATTATGAGGATCTCTTTAACAAAATCAGGATATACATTGATATTTGGAATGTAAAATCTCTTACTTATGCTGGTCGGCCGGAGCTTATTAAAAGTGTTATACAAGGTGTGGAATGTTTTTGGATGTCAGTTTTTGACCTCTCGGCTGCTGTTCAGCTGAGACTTACACAACTATGCAGAACCTTTCTTTGGGGTAAAAGATATTCTAACATTGCCTGGGACTTATGTTGTTTGCCGAAAGATGAGGGGGGCTTAGGCTTTAAAAATCTTGAATTTTGGAACTCTGTGCTGCTTGTAAAAACTATTTGGAATGTTCATCAGAAAAAGGATTCCCTTTGGGTCCGTTGGCTTCAACATTATTATATTAAGCTGGATAATTTCTGGGATTGGTCTCCAGGCTATAGAGCTTCTCCTTTGATAAAAAAACTGCTCCAAATCAGAAATTTAATTCTAAGTTCTTCTGGTTCTCAACATAATGTCGATTACCTCCTTGTTGCTTGGAGTTCATCCGCTCATTCTACGGGTCCCTCGAGCGTTTATAACTTTTTCTGGCCCGTGGGGATCTCTAATCCCGCCTTCAAAGCCATCTGGAGTAAATTTTATATTCCAAAGCATAGTTTCATCCTTTGGCTCGCCTTCCATAACCGGCTTGCTACAAGGGATCGGCTCTCATTCCTTGATGATGTGGATGGCTGCCTCTTTTGCAGATCCCATCCAGATTCATCTAGCCATATCTTCTGTAACACCCGACTTTTTGCATATATCTTAAATTTTATCAACGTAGAATAATGAGCAAAGTTAACCTAAGTTGACTGTTAAGATTAATTGATTTTTGAAAAGATTGATAGATTGAACAACTCAATTTGAAGTTTATGTCTTCTTTAAAGTTAAAGTAGACTTAATAATAAAAAGAATGGCTTTTGCATCACTCAATTCGGAGCTATGCACACAAAGTTATGGGTGTTGTAAGTTAGTAGATTGAAATCTGGAAAGTAAGGGGTCGACACAACTGATTTGGTTGGGTCGAAAAAAAATTTTAGTTTCGGTGGAAACAATTTTTTGGGTTAACCCAAGTTATATACGTGGGTCGACACACTATAACCCTTTGGGTCGACCCCAGAATTTAGAAGGGGTCGACACAAGTCATTCTCGGGGAAAAACTTTCGGTCGACCCCAGCACCGAGCGGTCGACACAAATGACTCTCGGGAATAGATTGGGTAGACACAAAGATCGTGCGGTCAACACAAACAACACCTTCACCGACAGAAGTCAAAAGTTCAGCCGACCCATTCTTACCACGCAACAACAACCGGCGGATCATCAACACACCAACCTTTTTCACACCCGATGCTCGATCAAGGAGAAGGTGTGCTCCCTAATTATAGATGGCGGAAGCTGCACCAATGTAGCTTCCAAAGAGATGGTCGAGAAGTTGATGCTACCAACAACCGTGCACCCAACGCCATATCAATTGAAGTGCCTTACCGACCGGGGGGACATACCGGTTACTAAACAAACCCGGGTAACATTCACGATCGGCGGATACAATGACATGGTCCTTTGTGACGTGGTGCCCATGAGCACCACTCATTTGCTACTCGGGCGGCCTTGGCAATTCGACCGCCAAGTATTACACAACAGCCTTACCAACCGATATACGTTCACGGTGAATGGACGTATTATCACGCTTGCTCCCATGAAGCCGGAACAAGTAAGGGCGGATGAGGCCGGGAAGAAACATGCCACGGCCAAGAAGGCACTATTACTTGGCCGATGCCTTGATCCATATCGGGATGAATTTCTGAAAACACCACCTGATGGATCACCGCCCAAGCTAACGAGTGAGCGCATCATCAACCTCCAACCCGGGGAGATTTATGAAAAGACAGATTTGAGGACAAATCCTCAAGTACCCCGGGAGGATGATGTGAAACCGAGGCTCGTCATGAACCTAGCCCCGAGAAGCATGCCCAATTTCACTAATTTATGTGCTCATTTTTTAGGAAGCTTACCCTTGGAAACAATGTCCGAGGAAAATCACGAGCGGTCAAGATTTTTGCTCGGATGGCGTCCGAGCATCCCCGATCACGACACGCCCGACTGAGATGCACCCAGGGCTCTCGGCCATGGCATGCCCAGGGCTCTCAACCAAGACATGCCCGACGCCCAACGGATGCCCCACGATCACGACCCGACGACCAATAGAGACACGGTCGTCGGCCTAGCCAAAGTCCTCTAGGGCTTCGGCCCAATGAAATAAGTGACCGACATGAGAGAACACTCGATCCAAATCCCAACGGACCAAGTGTTCGCCATGGGCCCTATTTTTGGTCACACTTAGTTTTATTTACTTAGCCAGCAATTATCCTTATAGAAGGAAGAGAAAAGCAGCCCAAAGAAGAGGAACGCACATTCCATAGCAGAAGGCCCACAAAGGTGTTGACCGCTTATATCAAGGTGTCGACCGTTTATGTCAAGGTGTCGACCGCTTGTGTCAAAGTGTCGACCGGTTGCTCACCTTCGGCCCACTAGAAGACCTTGACCAAATTCCATCGGCCACTTTACTTAAATCTTTAAGTATTTTGGTTATTTGGTCAAGGAACAGACAATGTTCGAATTTGACACGGACAAATCTCAAGATGTCCGGGAAGGATCCACCGGAAGCGTGCACAAGACCGTTCAGTAACAACCGGCGAGCCACAAGGGATTTTCATCCATAAAATCCACCCTCAAGTTGTCAAATCAACAGAGGATCTTTGAGCAACAACTTTGCATAACAAACGCGTGGATCCCACAACATCCGAGATCGGGTCAACCACCAGAGCACACGTTCGGATATGCCCACGGTCACTTGCAAACCATTGACAGTTAACCGAGGAACCAGACCATGTGACACTCTTTTCAGACCACCGAGAGTACTTTAGAAGCCTCAGATCCAAATTGGCTCGAACCCATCCGTCATGATTCAAAGTCTACTCCACCCAGTGCAACCTCTCGGTCAACCACGGCCACCCTTGGTCAAGACTCAAATTCTGTCATGCATCACTATATTGGACCAAACTTTCAGCCGAAGAAGAAGCATCCTTTATCTTCCTGAAGCTAATCTTAGGCGTTCAAGACATCTAAGGGCTTACATTGTCTTTCTTATCTTTTTATCTTTTATGTTTTTAGTATTTAAGTGTATCACCCTTAAACTTTAATGAGAAAGAGAATTTTTTAGTAAAATTGTGCATTGCACCTTCTTCCTAACTAATCGAAGTTCCCTAAGACATATGCTTCTCCGGTGAGTCATATCTGGCCAAGAACGTCAACCCTCACACGTACGATCGGTGCCTCACATCCGAGTGCGGGCGAGGTCTACCAAGGAGAACACTTTGATTGCTCAAGTATTCGAATTGTCCAGCTATCTTCAAACCAAAACTCTCAAGAGTCCATCCCATTCACCGAGCAATCACCCTTTTCCTCCACAAGTCCGATTTCACCCATATTTCCATCTCCCGAGTCATCCCATTATCCCACCTAGCCATCTCCACTTTTAATCGACCATTCACCATTATTTTCATCACAATACGCTTCTGCAACCCAATTCCACAATTCGTACGAGCCAAATTTCTGTTTGCCGCACACTACCCATATCCGAGCCCCGCGTGCATGCATTCTTTCGATTAAGGTGCGCCGACTAGCAAGGAAGGCACATCAGGACCGAAGAAATTATTAGCGAGGATGAGGGCCAAACTGAGGCCGAAGAGAAACCGAGCATGATAGAAGACGAAGTCTGCCGCACCCAAGATGGGTCGAGACTTATGATGATCCGACCCATCCTAGCAACTCAACAACAACCGGAGGATCATCAACGAACAAATCTTTTTCACACCCGATGCACAATCAAGGAGACGGTGTGCTACTTAATTGTCGACGGCGGAAGCTGCACAAATGTAGCTTCCAAAAAAATGGTAGAGAAGTTGATGCTGCCAACCACCGTGCACCGAATGCCATATCAATTAAAGTGGCTTACCGACCCAGAGGACGTACCGGTCACAAAGCAAACTCGGGTGGCATTTACGATAGGCCAATATAAGGACATGGTTCTTTGTGACGTGGTGCCCATGAGCACCACTTATTTGCTACTCAGTCGACCTTGGCAATTCGACCGCCAAGTGCTTCACGACGGTCCACCAACCGATATACGTTCAAGATGGATGGACGTACTATCACACTCGCTCCAATGACGCCGGAACAAGTAAAGAAGGACGAGGCCGAGAAGAAAAATGCCACGGCCAAGAAGACACTCTTACTTGGCCAATTCATTGACACATATCAGGATGTGTTCCCGGAAAAACCACCCGACTGGTCACCGCCCCATTTAAGGAATGGACACCTCATCGACCTCCAACCGGGAGAGGTTGATGAAGAAAAGATAGATTTGAGGACAAATCCTCAAGCACCCCGGGAGGATGATGTGCTACCGGAGTACATCGCCAATCTAGCCCCGATGAGCACGCCCATTTTAACTAACTTGTGTGCTCATTTTGCAGCAAGCTTACCCTCGGAGACAATGTCAGAGGCAAATTGGGAGCGGCCAAGAGCTTTGCTCAGTTAGCGTCCGAGCATCTCCGGTCTCAACACGCCCGATGCTCCCGGCCGTGACCAAATCGGGGCTCCCGGCCACGACACGTCCGACGCCCAGCCCCACAATCACGACTCGACGACCAGCGAATACTCGATCGTCGGCCTTGCCGAAGTTCTCTAAGACTTCGGCCCAATGAAATAAGTGACCGACATGGGAGAACGCTCGATCCGATTCTCACGGGTCAAGTGCTCGCCCATGGGCCAAATTTTGGTCACATTTATGTTTATTTATTTTTATCAGCAAATGTACCTTCTTTCGGATAACCTAGGAGTGCCTGAAGTCACAGTTTCAAAATGGCACGAACATATCCCTTGATATTCGGAGAGATGTTCAGCCGGCCGCATTTTAAAAAGCGCCCGCAATTTTCATCAACAGAATCTACGCCCAAGCTACTAGAATCATCAGAGGATCGTCTGGCAACAGCATTTCAAAATGGCACGCGTGGATCCCTCGATGTCCGGGATATGGTCAACAACCGCGAGCCCTCCGAGCCATCGGCGGAAACTGAAAGATCCGTGTTCAGATTCAGCTATGAATCTCCTCACTCGGTCATGCTAGGTGCATCCGAGAGTTTAAATTCAAATTGGCCAGCGCGGATCACCTGATATCCGAGATAAGATCAACCCCAGTCAGCCGCGCGCGCACCCCTCGATCAACCAAAGATCACCCTCATTCAAACTCAGCCTTCATTCAAATTCAGCCGGGCTTATCTTTAATGGATCGAGCCTAAAGTCAAAGAAGATCTTCTTGAAGCTATTCTTAGACGTTCATGTAACCTAAGGGCTTAGATTATCTTTCCTCTCTTTTTACGTTTATAGTATTTAATTGTAGCAACCTCTCACTTTTAAAGGTAGAGAGAATTTTAGTAAAAATTATGCTTTGCACCTTCTTCCTAGCCAGTGGAAGCTCTTTCCAATGTACCCTTCTCCGGTGAGTCATATCCGGCCAAGAGCGTCACCCCTCACACGTACGATTGGTGGGTCATATTCGAGGATGGGCAAGGTCTACAAAGATGAACACTTTGATTGTTGAAGCGTTTGAATTGTCCATCAATCTGAACCCAAAAACTCTCAAGAGTCCATCCACTTTCACGAGCGATCACCCCTTTTTCCTCCATTATCCGATTTCATCCGTATTTCAACCCTCCGAGCCATTCCATTATTTCGCCGAGCCATCTTCTCTTTTATTCAACCATTCCCCATTATTCCCCTTCCATATTGCTTCCGCATCCCAAATATCCATCTCGCACGAACCATTTTCCCGTTTGACTCACAACCCGCTCTCCCGAGCCCCGTGTGCGCGCATTCTTCCGACCACGGTGCGCCGACCCTAACTGATAGCACATCATGGCCGCACCCTTCTGCTGGCACGTAGTGCCATGGCCGCATCTCGAGCGCGGGCACATTGCCATGGCCACACCCTTCAGCGTGCACGCCGTGCCATGGCGGCCCCCTCAACCTTTCTGCCTGCCCTGTCATGGCCGCCCCTCGGCGTGCCCCGACGTGCCATGGCCGCACCACATAGCCCAAACGCACCTTGCCACAGGTTCACCGTTTGTCTTTTTGCGTCAAACGGTGTCCGATTGGGCTGAAATTTTAACCACGGGTCCCACACATTACGAGGAGCTATTATTGAAGGTTTGGTGTGTTTTGGATATTTTTTTCATTTTCTCATACTTTTTGAACGTCGGCCTTGCCTTTGCACCAATTCTTTATTCATCTCACTCAAAGTTCTGCCCAATTAAAAGTTGTGCATGCATCTATCCTCTGTCCTTCACCTGAGTACCTGAATTTTGACAGTTCTGTCGACCAATTTTCAATCCCTCGTTTCTTTTATTCTACCAGTGATTTTTCCCTATAATCAAGTGAAATTCATTCCTCTTTCGTTGAAATTGGTTTCTGCCAAATTTCACCTTCTAAGGTCACCGGCATTGGGAGTTGTGCAGACATCTGTCCCACCTAATCATAGATGGAGGGAGTTGCACCAATGTAGCATCCACCGAGCTTGTTGAGAAGCTAGGACTTCTAACCGAGGAGCATCCACATCCTTATAGACTCTGATGGCTAAATGATAAAGGAGATCTTAAAGTGACCAAAAGCACAAGAATTGAGTTCTCAATTGGGAGTTACAAGGATGCTGTAATTTGTGATGTCCTACCAATGGATGCAAGCCACATTCTACTCAAGAGGCCGTGGCAATTTGATAGGTGTGCTTTGCACAATGGATTGTCAAATGAGTATTCATTTGAATGGGAGAACCGACACATTAAACTAGCACCAAGCACCCGAGGACATAGCTAGAGATGATAAAATAAAAAGGGAGAACTCCTCCAAAAAGGTTTTGTTCATTAACAAAAAGGAGCTCTCCCGGGAGTTACTACAAGTTGCACCAATTGTGTTGATCCTATTCCGGGAAAGAGTGGAAGAAATAGGAGGCGCCCCGGAAGAAGTTTTGGCACTCATAGAAGAGTATGGAGACGTGTTTCCCGAAGAGCTGCCAATCGGTTTACCTCCAATTCGAGGTATTGAGCACCGGATTGATCTCCAACCGGGAGTGGTTCTTCCTAACCGGCCAGCATATAGAATGAACCTCGAGGAGGCTAAAGAGCTTGATGATCAAGTACAAGAGCTCTTGGAGAAGGGGTACATCCGGGAGTCTCTTAGTCCTTGTGCGGTTCCTACACTCTTGGTGCCAAAGAAGGATGGCTCCTCTCGGATGTGCATTGACAGCCGGGCCATCAACCACATTACCATCAAGTATAGGTTTCCTATACCGCGGCTGGAAGATCTTTTGGATGAGCTTAGCGGGGCTGTTTTCTTCTCAAAGATTGACCTCAAAAGTGGCTATCACCAAATACGGATGCATGAAGGAGATGAATGGAAAACGGCTTTCAAAACCAAGTATGGCTTATATGAATGGTTAGTTATGCCATTTGGGCTATCTAATGCCCCTAGCACCTTTATGCGTTTGATGAATCATGTGCTGAAAGAATATTTGGGAAAATTTGTGATAGTTTACTTTGATGATATCTTGGTTTATAGTGGAGATTATTTGGCACACTTGGCACACCTTCGGTCACCATTTGATACACTTAGAAGAGCACAATTGTTTGGCAATTTAAAGAAGTGTTCTTTTGTCCAAGAAAAGGTGCATTTTCTTGGATTCATACTTTCTAAGGATGGAATAGAAGTAGACCAAAGCAAGATAGAGGCAATTCGGGAATGGCGGATCCCTAAGTGTGTCTCAGACATTAGGAGCTTCCATGGTCTAGCTTCATTTTATAGGAAGTTTATAAAGGGATTTAGCACCATTGTGGCCCCCCTCACGGATTGCACTAAGAAGGGGAAGGATTTTAAATGGACCCCAGATTGTCAACTTAGTTTTGATCGAATCAAGGATGCTCTTTGCAATGCTCCTCTTCTTATGCTCCCAGACTTCAACAAGGTGTTTGAAATAGATTGTGATGCCTCAGGGCTTGGCATAGGGGCGTTCTAATGCAAGAAGGAAGACCCGTGGCTTATTTTAGTGAGAAGCTAAAGGGGGCAGCCTTGAATTATTCTACTTATGATAAGGAGATGTATGCTTTGATGAGGACAATTGAAGTTTGGCAGCATTATCTCCTTCCTAAGGAGTTCATTATACACACGGACCACCAAGCCTTGAAGCACATTAGAAGCCAAGGGAAACTCAGGAAGAGACATGCAAAATGGGTGGAGTTTCTTGAAAGGTTTCCATACATTATCAAGTACAAAAAGGGAGAAGTAAATGTGCTGGCCGACGCCCTCTCAAGGAGGATTGTATTGCTTACCGAGCTCACTTCCCGGATCTTGGGATTTGAGTGGATCAAGACTTCTTACCAAGAGGATCCCGACTTCAAGGAGTGGTATGAAAAGTGTTTGAATAAATAAAGTTGTGCCTATCACCTAGCCAATGGCTATCTATTCAAAGAAGGACAGCTTTTGACACGCTCGGGGATAGGAGATGTGTCGGGAGAATAGAGGACAAAGGAAAATTGGCAATCTGCCGAGAACAAAGAAGGTTGGCAGAAATAGGGGAGTGAACACACTAGAGCTCCAAATGCATAAGGGCCCTTGGGCTAAGATTTGGAGGACTTAAACTTTAAGGAGTGGGCTAACTTTGGCCAAATTTTCAGAGTGAGATCACTTGGAGAACTTAAAATGGCAGGGGGTGAATTTCTGGTGCATAAACCAACAAAACTGTTTTAGGCAGTACAGAAGGTATGGAAAGATCTCTGTACAACTTTCGATGTAGGTAATCTGGGATGACAAAAATTGACAGAAAATAACTTTAATGAAAGGGGAAGAGAATGGTGGGTTTTCGGAGGCAAACTCACGACTGGATTACAAGTTATAAAAATTTGAAATCAGGTCGACAGAATAGGCCTGAATTGATTAATCCACTAGAAAGGTTGGAGAAAGGAACGTGCACAACTTCGAATTGAAGAAATCTGGGAGTGACATGTAAAAACAAATATTTCTAGATGTGAATGAGGAACTCACAGCCCAAAGTTTAGCACATTAGCACACGGAAAACAGAAGTTTGCACGGATTGGACTTTTGATGCACAAAATCCACCGGGTAAGGAAACAAAGACAACAATCACACCAAAAAACAATAAGACCCGAAAACAAATAAGGTGGGATGAGGGCTATATGACTTACAATCTTACCTTGATCCTAATCAAGTGAGGAGGAAGGTTGGGATAAAGGCTAAGTGACTCTAGCAAGGCACCAACACCAAAGGCAACAAGGAAGATCGGATATTACTCACCAAAATCCCAAGAAGCCGTGAGAAAAGAGGGTTTGAGAGCTTCAAAGCCTCTGCAAATTTTTCCAATACTTTTCTAATTGCAAATACAGAAATGGGAAGGTTAAAACCTTCCTTCCCACGAGCTACAAAGGCACATAATTGCTACCTAGAATTCTAACTACTTAACCAACAACAAGGCATGGCAAGTGGGCCCACCTTGACTTTCATCACCAACAAGGAGTGATGGGTCACTAAGGGAAGGTTTAACCCATCCCTTAGTGCTTCCTAAGACCTTTCCACTTGCAGCCACGTTTACTAACTTACAACAAAAGAGAGACAAACATACTTGCATGGTTTTCACGCAAACCATTCAAGGAAGAGTACAACCGGTTTTCAAAAACCAAAATAAATAAAAACCGACAATCTTCCTTTTTGGGCCAATGCTTTCCTTCATCTTTTCACGTGTAAGGCCGTTCCTTAGAGGCTCCAAATTGGACTCCATCCTTCAGCTCTTCATTGGACTCCATTAGGCCGTGGCTATTGATTGCATGATGGAAGGTGTGTGGGCTGTTCTCGGATAGCCACCCCTTCTGGATGCCTCTGTAATGGCGATGGTTGACCGGGAAATATTTCTCCAAAATTAATGCTCTGCAGCTTTATGGAAACCTTGAGATGCTGGTTACATTTAGTATGAAGAACGTTTGGCCAAATAATGTGTTAAACGTTGTTTAAACCGCTGCCCAAGGCTCAGAGGTCAGATTGTACCGAAGCCCAAAATGTCAACATCTTCATCTTGGATCGTTGGGCCATGGAATGCATCAATCACACTAGTAATCTTGGCCACTTCATCCCAAAACAACCTACAAAATGAAAAAACACATTAGGAAACCAATTGGGTTGGCCTTGGGTTAGAAAACCCGTGGCCAAGCCCAAGGTGGCGTTATCGCAAGGTAGGCTCTTGTTAAGGGCTTCTTGTTGCTCATCATGAACACACTCTCGAGTGCTCTCTCCCGCGGGTTCCTCTTTGGCTAAGGCATCCTGAGGCATGTCAGCTTTGCATTCCAAAATGTAACCTTCGTGAATCATTAATCTAGGAAGCTCACGGTGGAGGCTTGGCAGGGCATTTTGGGGAAAAGAAAACCTTAGAGATAGTTAAGGATCACTTCTTTTGGCCCCACATGATCAAAGATGTACACAAGTGGATAGAAAGATGCATTGTGTGCAAGAAAGCTAAAAGCCGAGTACTCCCACAAGGTTTATACATGCCATTACCAGTACCTTCTCAACCTTGGGTGGATGTGAGCATAGATTTTGTTTTGGGCCTGCCTCGGACCCCTAGAGGAAAAGAAGCAATTATGGTGGTAGTGGATCGTTTCTCCAAGATCGCACATTTTGTTGCTTGCCACAAGACCGACGATGCTAATCAAGTGGCCGACTTGTTCTTCAAAGAAATTGTCCGGCTACGTGGAGTTCCCTCTTCTATTGTCTCGGACCGGGATACAAAATTTTTAAGTTCTTTTTGGAAGACTTTGTGGAGGAAGCTCGGGACTAAATTGATGTATAGCACCTCCTTTCATCCCCAAACAGATGGCCAAACCGAAGTTGTAAACCGCACATTGGGAGCCTTGCTAAGGAGCATTGTGGGGAAAAGGCTCTCGGATTGGGATGCACAATTGCCTCATGTGGAGTTTGCATACAACCGAAGTATGCATAGTGCAACTCAAGCCTCTCCATTTGAGGTTGTTTACGGCTTCAACCCCTCAAATCCCTTGGATTTGATCCCTTTGCCGAGCCATGAATTAGCCAACCCCGATGGAGTGCAAAAAGCTAAACAAGTCCAAGCCATGCATACTAAGGTGAAAAAGGCCATAGCCAAGAAGAATGAAACTTTTGCTAACTTTGCCAACCGTGGCCGAAGAGATGTAGAATTCAAGGTTGGAGATCTTGTGTGGCTACACCTAAGGAAGGAGAGGTTTCCTACCCAAAGAAAGTCCAAGCTCCTTCCTAGGGCCGATGGTCCATTTGAAGTCAAAGAGAAGATTAACAAGAATGCTTACAAGTTGAAGCTTCCCGAGGACTATAGAGTGTCGGCCTCTTTCAATCTCCAAGATCTTTCACCTTATTTAGGAGAATTGGAGGAAGATAAGGAGGAAAAACCCCTGGATTTGAGGAAAAATCCTCAATCACCCGGAGGGGATGATATGCTCGGGCGCCACCATCCGCCGGAGGGAATGACCACCCCGAGGGGATGATATGCTATTGAGCCGCTCCATCTTCTGGAGGCCTCTGTAATGGCAGTTGTTGTCCAAACTTTATTCTCTACCCCATGCTGGAAACCTTAAGATGTGGGCCACATTTTTGTAGAAGCACGTTTGTCCAAAACAGGTCTGGAAGGTTGTCGAAATGGCTGCACAAGCCTCGAAGGTCAGCTTGGGCCGAAACCAGAAATGTTGTTTTCATCACCATGGATGTTTTGATCANCATAGGCACCTTAACTTTGGCATGGGAAAATATTAAAGCAACTCCAAAAACAAATAAACCATACTCATTGTCTAAGAGGGCATAATTACCGTAGCTCAAAAACTCATTGAGTTGAATAATCTCAATCATAATGTGGGATTGAAATCCCTTTAGCCACCAATAAGAGGTTTGAGCAAAAACTTTTGTAAGAGTGGAACCGAAACACTCTATGCAACTCAAAGGTGTGCCAATCCCACAAAAATTGACTATTGAAAATGATGGCCCATCAAAGAAAAATGCATCCTCAAATGTGCTACCACTTTTAACCCCAAATAGGCCACGGTGTTCTTTCACCTTATCATCAAAAATATGTATCACCGCATCATAATTTTCCAAGAAAAACTTCTTAACTCCCAATTTTTCTAACAATTCGGCCTCTTGAAATGCAACAAGCCAATATTTGTGGTTCCACATAGAAATATCCAAACCATACTCCATAATAACAACCACATTAATAGGCAACAATAGATTGTGATCGTTGATCAATGATTTATTAGCACCTAGTAGTTCACCCGCAATATCAATCCCAAAATTATCCTCCAACAAAATAGCATTATCATCATAGCACGGATTATCAATCCCAAAATTATCCTCCAACAAAACAGAGTTATCATCATAGCAAGGATTATCAATCCACAATTTATCAAGAACTTCATGATTCAAAGGTTGAGGTAAGTCATACCTCTCGGCCACAACCTTGTGCGGTTTGGCCCCTTCAATCTCTTGGCTAATTTCACATTGAGGGATGATTACTAGGAGCTTTTTAAGCTCCTCCTTAGCTTCCGTGCATCGGTGTGAGGCTTCCATACGAAATGGATTGGAGATGTCCAAGTTTTGCTTCTCGGTCACTTAGATGAGAGCATTTGCATGCTCGGTGAATGGCTTCATTTCCTTTTTCTCTTTAACATCCGTGGAGGCTACCTTAGCATAACTCACTCCTTCTTTGGTGAGGTAGTAAAACCCCTCTTCGCTCGGGTTGCTTCTAAGAGTGGTATCTTCCATTATGGTCACTGCTTCTTTGGTGGAACATGGGGAGCTCGTATAGTCTAGGCCGAGAGATTTCAAGTTCATAGTCTCTTTATTCCATGGCCGAGTGCCTTCTTCATGTTCATGCATTGGGCTGCACGGCTTCATCATGTCTGGTTGTTCCTTGACCATAGACATGGGCGTGGAAAAAGGAAAGAATCGGTTTGGTGTTCATCGGATTCTTGCAACCGAGCTTTTCTTTTGATATCATCGGACCATCTCTTTGAAGCCGAGATTTTCAGTGACTTTCTTGGTGTTGTGGTTCTATCCAAACGTTGTATAAAAAGGTCTAGCCTCTGGTTGATGTCTTCAAGTTGACTTTGGAGTCTTGACTCGGAGCATCTTGGAATGGGAGTCATCGGTGATCGTTCATATGGTGGAACAATGCTTCGGGTTGCTTCACGGGTTACTCCATAATGTCTCCTCATGTTTTAATCTTGCAACCTTAATAAAAAAAATTAAAAACGGAAGGCGTGGCAAGGGATGCCTTTCTATGATACCAAATGATACGCTCAGAGATAGGAGAGGTGTCGGGAGAATAGAGGACAAAGGAAAATTAGCAATCTGCCGAGAACAAAGAAGGTTGGCAGAAACAGGGGAGGAAAATGGTTAAGGCCACAAATATACACGTGCGTTTGGGCTAATATTTGGTGGACTTAAACTTTAAGGGACGGTCTGGGCTTGGTCCAAAATTCAGAGTTATAGCACGTGTATTACTTAAAATGGCACGGGTCTACTTTCTGTCACACAAACAGACAAACCAACTTTGACAGAATAGAGGTATGGGAAAGACCTCTGCACAACTCCCAATGTAGGAAGTCTGAAAACGTGAAAATTGGCAGAAATCAACTTCAAGAAAAGGGGAGGGAAATGTAATTGGTTTTGGGGAAAAAAACGCACGGGTAGATTAAACGATATGAGAGATTGAAAATCAATCTACAGTATGGTCAGACTTCAGGCACTCGGGTGAAAGACAGTGGAAGGATGAATGCACAACTCATAAATGGAAGAAACAGGGGACACAATGAAAGACCAAATATTTTAAGACACGAAGCAGGAATTCACAGACCAAATTTCATAAAATTAGCAAACGGAAAACACTAGTTGGCAAGGGGGTGGCTTTGATGCACAAAATCCACTCGGTAAGGAAACCACAACAACAATAAACACCAAACAGCAAAAGATCCGAAAACAAATGGGATGGAGTGAGGGCTATGGGACTTCCAAGCTTGCCTTAATCCTAATCAAGTGAGGAGGAAGGTTGGAACAAAGGCTTAGTGATCCTAGCTAAATCACCAACACCAAGACAACAAAGAAGATTGGATATTACTCACCAAAATCCCATGAAGCCGTGAGAAAAGTGGGTTGAGAGCTTCAAAGCTACTTCAATTTTTCCAAATCTTTTCTTCCATCAAAATGCAGAGAAGAAAGGAATAAAACCCTTCTTCCCACGAGCTACATGGAGAAAAATAATTACTACCTACATTTCAAAGTACCTAGCAAACCTAAAAGCATGGCAAGTGGGCCCTCCTTTGACTTCTACACTTCAAGGAGAGATGAAACTCTAAGGTATGGAGTACCCCCATTCCTTTAATGTTCCCTAATATTTCCCACTTGCTTCCACGTAATTTAGCACAAAAATAAAATGGATGACAAGCTAATAGATGGGCCAAACCGATGATGGAATGTCCATAATCAAATGGACTTGAACACTTGTATCTTTTGGGCTAATGGTTGGGCACTTCCATGGGCTGCTAGCTGCTGTTCCCATGAAGGACAAAGATGAAATTCAGCTTTCCTTTCCATTGGGGCCAAACGTGGCCATGGATCAGCCACCATGGGTTGGATGCTCTTGGGCCGCTCCATCTTCTGGAAGCCTCTGTAATGGCGATCGTTGGCTGGGCAGTTGTTGTCCAAAGTTTATGCTCTACCTTAAGAGGTGGGACACATTTTTGTAGAAGCACGTTTGTCCAAAACAGGTCCGGAAGGTGGTCGAAAAGGCTGCACAAGCCTCGAAGGTCAGCTTGGGCCGAAACCAGAAATGTTGTTTTCATCACCATGGATGTTTTGATCACCCTTCCATGCCACGGGTACACTAAGTGCCCTTACATGTGCACAAATTTAAGCTACTAATTATCCTCCTAATTATTACATAAAACTAACTAAATTATTTCACAAAGTTGTCAAAAGGAAAACATGCTTTCCCTTTCATGTTTTGGTGATTTGGAGCCACCTTAATGCGCCACCCTTGAACTCCTCTTCCTTCATCAAGTGTGCTTGGCCCATGAAATGCATCAACCCCACTTGCCAACTAGGGCTCACCATGCCCTTCATCTTTGGCTTCTTGATTACACCTTTATAAAACAAGCTTCCTACAAAATCAACAAACTCATTAGAAAATAGTTTGCTTCTGCTTCTAGATGTGCTAATCCGTGGCACATCAGAAGGTCTTCCCTGGTCAACCACAGTCTCCATTCAAATTTGGCCGAGCATATCCATAATGGTTTGAATTTACAGCTGAAGATAAAGGCATCAGGACCCTCCATTTTAAATTGGCAAGCATCAAATCCATTGATGCCCGAAGTGTAGTCTAACCATGGTCCACAACGGTCACTTTTCAAAGTCAGCCAAGCATATCTTCATTGGCTCGAACCATCAGCTGAAGGGAAGCGTATTGGTCCAATTTTGTCAAAGAATATCTCTTACCGGTCAATCCAAGACGTCTGTTCAATCCAAGGGCTTAGTTTAATTCTTTTCATTTTATTTTGACCTTTAGGTTTAAGTTTATTTAAGTGTATCGGCCTTCATTGGAATGGCAGAGATAAATTGAATAAAATTTGTGCTTAGCACCTTCTTCCAAACTGTTGAAGCTCTTTCTAACGTAGCCTTCTCTGGTGAGTAATATCTGGCCAAGAGCGTCAGCCCTTGCACGTCCGATCGGTGAGTCACATCCGAGTGCGGGAAAGGTCTACCAACTGGACACTTTGATTGCTCAAGTGTCCGACTTGTCCACCCACCTTCCTCCCTAACTTCTCACTAACCCATTCCATCTCCCGAGCTATCAATCCTCCCATTCTTCCGATTTATCTTCCATTCGGCCTCTCGAACCATCCTCTACATTCCACCGAGCCATTCCCATATTTTCCTCTCCGATCACCCACATTTCCACTCCATCACACTCCCACATCTCGAAATCCCATTTAGCCAGAGCCATTTTCCCGTGCGCCGCATTCATCCAAAACCCGAGCCCCTTGTGCGCGTAGTAATCCGACCCACGGTGTGCCGACCACCCCAGATGGCACATCATCTTGGTATCAAAGCCAACGGTCCCAAGAACCCATTTCTTTTGTTCTCCCCACCAAGTTTTTTACTTCCGCCCCTTTTTACACATGATGACTCGGAGCGGTGCAATTCACACCGGTGGCTGCGACCAAGCAACAATGAGCGAGCAAACCATGTTCTCCGAGCCTCGAGAACCCAAGCACAACGTCCAGGAGCAACTCAAAGCCATGAACCGTAGAATGGACACGATGCTCTAGAGGCTAGACACAATGGCCGCTCAACCCCAACAACAAGACGCGCCCCGACCCGCACGAAGACCTGGAGCCTGAAGACCCCGAGTCAACCATCGCGACTCGGACGGGTCCGTTGATGAGATCCACTCATACCATCATTCGGATCGAGAAGAAGAATGAAAGCTCCCAAAAATGAACATTCCATCATTTAATGGAGCTTCCAATGGAGACACATTTCTGTATTGGGTGGAAAAGATCGATAAAATTTTTGACCTTTACAACCATTCGGAGAAATTGAAGGTGCAATTAGCCTCCTTAGAGCTCACGGACTACGCCAGCCTTTGGTGGGATAAACTAAGAGCCCAAAGAAGGAGAGAGCATGAGGAAGATATCACAACTTGACGGGCCATGAAGACCCATATGTGGAAAAGGTTCGTACCGAGCCATTACCGCCAAGAGCTCTTCCTTGACCTACAAGGACTTCGACAAGGTAACTCATCGGTGGATGAGTACCTTACAGATTTCGAGAAACTTCAGATTTAGTGCGACTTGGCCAAACCTGAAGAACAAATCATGGCCCGATTCACCTGAGGGCTTAATGTGCCATCCAAGTGTGAGTGGCGGACCGTGGTCGGAAATGGGCATACACGTGACCCGAGTGAGGTACCGTGCACGACAGTCGGAAAATGGGCTCGGGTGAATTTAGGAGTTGGAGTGCGGAAGTGTAATGGGAATGATACGAGGGGGATTTAAGGAAAGAATGGAAGAATGGCTCGGGAATTTATGGAGATGAGTTGGAGGGAAAGATATAGACCGAAATCGGCTTGTGGAGGAACTTGAAAGCTCGGGAAATGGAAATGGGTTTTTGGGAAGGGAATGGTCGGACGATTCAAACACTTGAATGATCAAAGTGTTGGAATCGGTAGACCTTGGATGCTCTCGGATGTGACTCACCGATCGGGCACTCAAGGGTTGACGGTGTTTGGCCAGATATGACTCACCGGAGAAGAAACCATCGGAAAGAGCTTCAACCAAAATTGTATGAAGGTGCAAAGCAGAATTCTATTAAAATTCTCTCTACCTTCTAAGTGAAGGTCGATACATTATTTAATGCATGAAAAATAAAAAGAGAGGGAAAGGCTTTGGGCCCTTGGATTGCATGAACGCTTGAGATTGGCTCGGGAGAGATCTTCATGGACTCCAAGTTGACCAAGGATGCTCCTCTTCTGCTGAAGGCTCGATCCATTAAGGTTTTGCGCGGCTGAATTTGAAGCTTGACTGAAGGAGACTCTATGTTGACCGAGAGGTGGCACCGGGTGGGATAGCTCCGAACATGTGAAGGTTGGTTCGTGCCAAATTGGATAAGAAGTCTTCAAAATGCTCTCGGTGATCAGAATTAAGTAGCACGTGGTCTGCCTCCTCGGTTGGTCGGTGATGGCTCGTGGGTGTGCCCGGGTTCTTTCAAAATGGCGGCGGAGTTGACCATGTCTCGGATTTTGTGGGATTCTCTCGGGCCATTTTGAATTGAAGATCTTGGTCGACTTTTAGTTGACTTGAGAAGAGGTGTGCATGGATTCATTTGAATTTAAATCATCGGATGACCGATGATGACTCGTGGGTGCGCACGGCTCGTTCAAATCGTTGACCGGGGTTGACCTTCTTCCGTGCACTTCGGGATTTGCTCGGGCCAAATTCAAACATAGCTCCCATATAGCTTACTGATGTCTAGATACATGCGCGCACGGACCTTATTTGAAAGAAGATCCTTGGCGGTTTCTGATGGTCGAGGAGCGCGCGCGGCTTGTTCAAAATCACGACCAAAGTTGACCTTATCTCGGACTTCATGTGATCTGCGCAGGCCAACTTGATTTCAAACTTTTGGATGAACCTAGGCTGATGAAGTCAGAAGATTCATAGCCGAATATGGACGTGGATCTTTCTGTTTCCGCGGATGGCTCGAAGGTGTGCGCGGTAACTTCAAAAATGCCGACCGGGCGTTGACCTATCTCGGACAATGGGGGATCCACGCGGGCCATTTTGAAATGCGGTTTCCAGACACTCCTCCATGAATCTGGACACTCTGAACTTGGTCTCCTTTGATTAAAAATCTTGGATTTCCTGCTGGTGGTTCAATGGACGATCTTCAGGCGCACGCGGTGCATTCAAATGTTGGCCGGTTTGAACTCCACTCCGAACATCACGGGATTTGTCCGTGCCATTTTGAAAAGAATTCTCTGGCCATCTTGTGTTTTCCAAATTCAGACATTGGCACGGTCAATTCGGCTTCAAAGCCTCGGTTGACCATGGATGTCTTCATGTTACAAAAACTCATGGATAACACTAGAAAAGTGAATTATATGATCCAAATATGTTACAAAAACTCATGGATCAATATGCATGATTAGGAAAAGGATTTGAGTGTCACGAGACGAAGATGAGGGCTATGCTAGCTTAGATAGGACTCAAGTTTGGTTGAGGAAGACTGATCCCAAAAGCTATTGGACCTGTCTTGACTATAACTGAGATTGAAAAAGCAGCATACGAATTTGGAATTTTCAACTATGCAAGGATTATACCAGGTAGGTCTCACATCGAGGTCAAAAAGTTCATATGGATCCCAATTAAGTGAAGGAGATGAAAATAGTATAGGGAGTTTAGGTTTGAACGTAAAAGTTAAATGTTGAGGCTAAACAAAGGTTAAATTGGGATACAAATACAAAAGGATGAAGATAAACCAATAGTTTAATACAATTGAATGACTTACAAAATAATAGAATGAGAGTTGTGCTTGAACGATGATTGATTAATGAATGGAAAGAAGGATTGATGTTAGATTGAAAAGAGATGAAGGGTTTGTATAGGTAGAGTAGTTGAGATTTGATGAGGAGATATGAAAAGATGTGCGATCAAATTAAAAGAAGGAGAAATAGAAGGTTGAGTTATTTAATGCAATTGGGATTGAAGGAGACAATTAAAAGGTTACGGAAAATGAAGGAATAGTAACTATGGATCAAATAATAAAGAAAAGTGTAGGAGATATTTTGGCTACTTAGGATTTTGTAGTCGGATTGCCTACAACAAACAGTGGAGCAGGTGAAAACCATACAACAAAGAATGAAAGCTACTCAAGATCGTCATAAAAGCTATGTAAATTAGCAACAAAGAGCACTAGAATTTAAGGACACAGATGAAGTGTTTTTGAAAGCTTCGGCATTCAAGGGTATGATGAGGTTTGGACAGAAGGAAAAGTATCTAGAAAGGGTTGAGGTCTAAATTTTGAGGACAAAATTTTTATTAAGGAGGGTAGAATGTAACGACCCTCATTTTATTTTAAGAATTTGCGATTTTAAGACGAAAATGTTTAAGATTTTGTTTTATGGATGTTGGATAAATTTTGAGGTATTAAAGTATAGTGGATATTAGTAAATTAGTAGATTGGAGGTGATAAAGAGAATAATGTTTAAGGGCATATTGGATGAAGTTATTAGGAAAGATTAGAAAATTAGAAACACGTGAATAGGTTACGATTAAGAATAATTAGAATAAGAATACTCTGTTTAGGGTGTATCACACCGTGCACCAGCCCAAGTGCTTGGGTTTGATTGGTGTTTGTTTGATGGTTGGTAGGTTTAAGTAAAGTAATGAAGTAAGTTGGGTTCAATATAGTAAAGAACTACCTTCACGTAAGTTTCGGTCGACCCCAGGAAATAGGAGGGGTCGACACAAATGGAAGTTTTGGTCGACCCCAGGATCGAGGAGGGGGTCGACACAAAGTAACCTTTCGGTTGACCCAGGATTTTAGTATGGGTCGACACAAGTGTGTATTTTAGGTCGACCCCAGGATTGAGAAGGGGTCAACACAAAATAGTCCTTTAGTAAAGTTTCGGTCGACCCTGTGATTGAAGAGGGGTCAACACAATATATAGTTTCGGTCGACATAATAGACGTACGGTCGACACAAGTTTCTCTCTGGGAACACGTTCGGTCGACACAATAGATGTGCGGTCGACACAAGTTTTTCTCTGGGAATACTTTTGGTCAACACAATTAGAAGAGCGGTCGACACATTCATACATGCTGTTGAAAAGTCAGCCGAAACGTGGAGAAATCCGATCGGTGGACGTAAGGGAAAGGTTTATTTTTGTATAATTAAGGACGTAAAATAGGCATGGTTTTCCATTTCCCTACCAGCATGGTTTCTTCTCCCTACTTACTCATAGTTAGAACTCTCTCGTTGATCAAGAGAAGAGTGAGGTCGAGAAAGAAAGGGAACATCGTGAGAGAAAAGAGCGAGAGAGCGAAGGGAAGTGGAAAATTCTGAAACTTTTGTAGAAGCTGAAGCTCAAGGTAATATTTTATATCCTCTGAGTTCCTTTTAGGATTCAGTAAGGTTAATGTGAATGTATTGGATGAGTTGGTGGATAAATAGGAATGATTTCATGTTAATTACTGTGAAATCAGCCATTTATGAACAAAGTTAGGGTTTAGGAGATTCGGTCAGGTCATATCACGAATTTGAGTTTATATCCCTTACAAAAGTTGAAGTAGACTCTTAGAGTAATTTATTGCCATTGGAGTCACTCGATTCAGAGCTATGTAGGAAAAGTTATGGATGTCGTGAGTAAGTGTACGGAAACTGGGAAGAGTTTGGGTCAACCCTTTGTAGTTTGGGTCGACCGAAAAGAAAACACAGTCTCTGTTTTGTCGACATGTGTCGACCCATCATAGTTTATGTCAACCCAATCACTGTTCAAATAGTGAATGCCCTCTATTTTGTCCACATAAGTCGACATGCTTTAGTTTTCTGAATTTGGTGTCTTTTAAGAAGTTATAGTAGACTGCTTAAGGAACAATTTGACACATTAAGTATCAGGAATGGATCAATATAGAGGAAGTTATGAATTTTGGAAGTTATAGTGAAAATAGTTACTCATGGTATAAAACTTATTTGAATGGTTTGGCAATATAGGTTCTCAAGCCTCTAGTGTGCATTGCCAAGTTGAAACCAAAGACATCAGAAATCAAGGTAAGTATGTGTTGCATGCGTTTGGCCTATTAGAGGTCTACATTGAAAAAGGTTATGTATTTTTATGATTTTTGATTGATGATAAATTTGTTGGGGTGTAATGCACAATACACCGACCTCAAGTCATTTGAGGATTGTTTGTGTGCCTTATAATGATTGATTGAAGGATTTCTGTGGAATTTTTATGGATATGTTTATATGACTTTTATTTGGATTAGGTTAGATTTTCATGAATTAAGGATAAGATTGTATGTGACATGCTATGGATATCATGCATCATGTTTTCTACGAATGACAACGAAAATGAATTTCCATGCATGAAAACTACGAATTATAATAAGTGAATCGTAGGGGGATGGCAGATTGAGTGTTAGGTTGCCCATGGGGGTCTTTGATGCCTACATTCATCCCCACAATATCTCTATTGATTCGATGAAGACATCTACGATACAAGAGAGTAAAGACGCCCTCGGCAATGGCTATGGGTCCATGTTACCGTGAGCCCAATGGGTATCGACGGTAGGTTGTTATATCTCCTAATGATATAAGTTATGTAAAGGAGAATAAAGACGCCCTCGGCAATGGCTATGGGTCCATGTTATCGTGAGCCCAATGGGGATCGACGGTAGGTTGTTATATCTCCTAATGATATAAGTTATGTAAAGGAGAATAAAGACGCCCTCGGCAATGGCTATGGGTCCATGTTACCGTGAGCCCAATGGGGATCGACGGTAGGTTGTTATATCTCCTAATGAAATAAGTTATGTAAAGGAGAGTAAAGACGCCCTCGGCAATGGCTATGGGTCCATGTTACCGTGAGCCCAATGGGGATCGACGGTAGGTTGTTATATCTCCTAATGAAATAAGTTATGTAAAGGAGAATAAAGACGTCCTCGGCAATGGCTATGGATCCATGTTACCGTGAGCCCAATGGGGATTGACGGTAGGTTGTTATATCTCCTAATGATATAAGTTATGTAAAGGAGAATAAAGACGCCCTCGGCAATGGCTATGGGTCCATGTTACCGTGAGCCCAATGGGGATTGACGGTAGGTTGTTATATCTCCTAATGATATAAGTTATGTAAAGGAGAATAAAGACGCCCTCGGCAATGGCTATGGGTCCATGTTACCGTGAGCCCAATGGGGATTGACGGTAGGTTGTTATATCTCCTAATGATATAAGTTATGTAAAGGAGAATAAAGACGCCCTCGGCAATGGCTATGGGTCCATGTTACCGTGAGCCCAATGGGGATTGACGGTAGGTTGTTATATCTCCTAATGATATAAGTTATGTAAAGGAGAATAAAGACGCCCTCGGCAATGGCTATGGGTCCATGTTACCGTGAGCCCAATGGGGATTGACGGTAGGTTGTTATCTCTCCTAATGATATAAGTTATGTAAAGGAGAGTAAAGACGCCCTCGGCAATGGCTATGGGTCCATGTTACCGTGAGCCCAATGGGGTTTGACGGTAGGTTGTTATCTCCTAACGATATACGTTATGTAAACAATCAAGTTTTGTGGATGGTCGTCATATGGGGGACGGATCCACACCACGAAAATGAAATGAGCTACATGGTTTTAAATCATATCATTCATTACATCATGCATGTTTTATTTGCACTACTTACTGAGCTTTAAGCTCATTAGTTAGACTTTGCAATGTAGGTGATGACTTGAACGTTGAAGAAATGTCACCTAAGGATTTAATATGAAGGAGGAGGAGAGTGTCTTCCGTGGAGCCTTGCCGTTGTTAAGCGAGATTTTGACCGGTGGAGTAAGCTCACTAAAAGACACATGTTTTGAAGAGAACTTGTAAAAAGTTATTTTGAATTACAAATATGTAGTGTTTGTAAAGTTTTATATTTTGAGAATATGACCTATGTTTAACTACTTTTAAGTGTGATTTGAAATGTTAGCTTCCGCTATGCATGTACAAATTTATATGTATAAATTTGATAAAAGAATTTTCAACAAAAAGTTTTTAAAGGTTATAAAAAAAAAAGGGATATTACAGTTGGTATCAGAGCACTTCGGGTTTTAAAACTATTTCTGTAGACTGCTTAACAATGCAAGCTTCACAGAGATGTTCTCTCCACTGTAAGTGTGTTTGATAATTTGTTTAATTACATTGTTTATGTGTATTGTGTGTTTAACTCTAGGATTAAATAGAAATGAAAGGAGTCAGAAAATTAATGGATAACGAAACTAGTCAAGTGGATGAAAATGTCAGCAATAGGTTGGTCAGCTTCGTAAGTCATCGATTTCCAAGTAGAAAAGAATATAGAGAAATGTTTGCTTGACAGGGAAAAAGATGAATAATCAAAATGAACCAAGTGATGAAGGTTTGGATCACCTATGCCCAACCATTCTTCACAGCCAGTCTAGGCTGAGGAACAGATAAGAAATATTTATCAGTCGCAAAGTCGAGTCTTGATGTGGTCAAAACTCGCTTGACAAAGCTTTGACCACTCAAACTCTTTGCCCTTATTCGTAAGTTCGGTCAATAGAGCCACAATTGTGCTAAACCCTTTGATTAAGCATCGGTAGAAGTTGGCAAGCCCGTGGAAACTTTGGATGTCCGAGACGCTCTTCGGTGTGGGCCAATATCGGATGGCCTTGATCTTCTCAGAATCTACTTCAACGCCGCCTTCGGATAATATAAAGCTGAGAAAATGAATTCGACTTTGGACAAATGCGCACTTCTTCCAGTTACCATAAAGCTTGGTCCTCCATAAGGTGATGAAAAGCTCCTCCAAATGTTGCAAATGGCTCGGCACGTCCGTGCTGTATACAAGAATATCATCGAAATAAATGATGATAAACTTTCCAAGGAACTTGCGTAGCACGTGGTTCATAAGCCTCATGAATGTGCTCTGGGCATTGTTGAGTCTGAATGGCATAACAAGCCACTCGAACAGCCCGTACCTTGTCTTGAAGGCGGTCTTCCACTCATCGCCCTCGCGCATCCGGATTTGGTGGTAGCCGCTATTAAGGTCCACCCGGGAGAAGACCTTCGCTCCGCTTAGTTCATCTAGCAAGTCATCGAGCCGTGGCATAGGGAACCGATATTTGATGGTTATATCGTTGATGGCTCGGCTATCCACGCACATACGATGACTTCCGTCTTTCTTCAGCACTAGAAGTGCCGGGACCGCACACGGGCTTAAGGACTCTCAGATATAGCCCTTCGTGAGGAGTTCATGTACTTGCTCTTGCAAGATTTTTCTTTTTTGGGATTGAGCCGGTACGGTGGTCAGTTTGGCAAGGTTGCGCCTGGTTGAAGATCGATGCGATGCTCGATCCCTCATAATGGTGGTAGACCGTCAGGGAGCTCGTCCGGGAATTCGTCTTTGAACCTGTCAAGTAGTGGTCGCACGACCTCGGGAATAATCTCCTCGTCATTGTCATCGGGCTCTCGGTGTAAGAGCACGACAATTGGGTCTCCTTGCCCAAGGGTCCGAGCTAACTCCTTTCGGCCCATGAAGAGGGCCGTCTTGGTTGTGGCCTCTTTCCTTTTGGCCTCGTCCTTGGCAATTTGTGCGGGCGTCATGGGGCCCAAGATGATATTACGCCCGTTCATCTTGAAGGTGTAGTGGTTCGTAAACCCGTCGTGTATAGCATGCCGATCAAATTGCCATGGCCAGCCGAGCAGTAAATGAGTGGTGCTCATTGGCACCACGTCGCAAAGGACCGTGTCCTTGTAGTGGCCGATCGCAAAGTCTACCCGGGTTTGTTTGATTACTGGATATCTTCACGGTCGGTGATCCATCGTAACTTGTATGGAGTCGGATGCTTGGTGGTAGGCAGCGCGAGTTTCTCGGTCAACTCGCGGGACGCGACATTGGTGCAGCTCCCACCGTCGATGATCACGGAGCATACTTTGTCCTTAATGAGACACCGGCTATGGAATAGGGTCTCCCGTTGGTAGTTCAGTTGTTGCGGTTGTGTAGAGAGGACTCTTCGGACCATCATCAATTTCGGCCCGTCATTCGCGCGACAAATATCGTCTTCATCGATCGGGACCGGAATTTCAGCAGCTATGGTGGTCGGCTCATCCTCGCTTCACGATCTCCTCGGTCTCCTTGAGGATGGTCATGACACGCCTGTTCGGACATTGCGCAGCTATGTGTCCGCACCCGAGACACTTGAAACATCTGATTTCTTGGGTCCTCAGTTGATCGGCTAGTGTGTCCAGCTGTTTAATGTCCGTGGCTTGCTTGGGGGCCCACGGCTTCGGTGTTGGGGCTAAGCGTTGATCGACCGCTTTGCCGTAGAGCCATTTGAATTATAGTGTCAAATGATTCCAAGGGTTGGAGCTCCACCACATCAACTATGTCTCGATGAAGTCCACGGGTGAACCGCGCCATTATTTGCTCTTCGGGTTCGGCCATTTCACGAGGAGAGAGAAATAAGAGTCCAAAAGGGTAGGGCCATGTTTTATGATATTAATGTCAGGCTTAGGAAGGAAACTCGGCTGCCCAAGAAGATTCTTATAGTAGAGAAAAAAATCTTCATGAACTTGGTCAATAGAGTTCGAAGGGAGACCATTTTGAAGAATGATAGAAGGGATGAAATTCTGCTTTTGATTTTTCTTGACAATGGAGTGGAAAAATTTGGAGCATTTATCACTTTCAAGGATGTATTTTCTTTTAGCTTTTGGTTTATAAAAAGACTTGTCGGCCAAAGCAAGGCGGATTGCTTGGTTCCGCAGATCGGGAATTTGGGCAGCCAACATGGAGTTTCCGGGATGGGTGTCAAGGGTGGATTGAGCTTCCTTAAGCTTGGATTTTGCACAATCGGCTCTAGAGGAATTATGAGAGAAGTGTTTAAGGTTCAACTCTTTGAGCTTTGATTTCAAAAGGAGCAGTTTGGACATGAGTTGAAACTGGTAGGATCCGCTCAAAGGGAGGCTCCAAGAATCAGAGACAATTTGCTGGAAATTGGGATGCTCGGTCCACATATTGAAAAATGTCCAATTTGAGTTCTTACGGGGGCGGAAGTTGTGAATTTTCATGAGACAGGGGGAATGATAGGAGATACCAAGAGGAAGAAACAAGGAGGTTGCATTGGCAAAAGAGCATTTCCAAACATCATCAACCATGGCCCGGTCTAGCTTTGATCTGGCTTTATTATTTGTCCATGTGTAAGAGAGCCCAGTAGAGGGAAGATCATTGAGGCCTAGGTAAGGGAAGATCATAATCAACTAGGTGTAAAAGTGAAGTAGAAGAATCTTTTACAATGGAAGGGGCTGAAACGCTAGGAGGGGGAGGGGGAGGGAGGGGTGGGGGACAGGTCTATGCTTGCAATGTTAAGCTTTGTGTCCAATTGAGGAGCAAGAAGGGCAATAGTCCGGTTCAGATTCATAGTGGACCTCCTGGTGGATTATGGTTCCATTCGGGGTACTGATTTTTATTTCTCTGATCAATTCCTTTGAGATATCTACTTCAATTAAGACCCTAGCACAACCGAGATGACCAAGAGACTTAGTAAGGAGATCCGTCATCAACGGCTTACCAATCCTCGATGAGATTTTACTCAACGACCTTTCGGACCAACATTCAAGAGGGAGGTTATGGAAATTTACCCAAGTGGAGATCGTTCTGATTTCATCAACACCGAATTTGAACTAAGGAGGGAGTTTCTTCAGGAGGAGAGATTGACCATATATTGAGTATGGGCCCCGACATAAGATAGATTCCCGATCAACTTCCGATTGGAAGATGAAAGAGATCCATCCATTCATGTTTGGAATGACTTTTACATAAGTTTTCCAGCCATCCACTATTCTCTTAAGGCCATCTTTACCGGGGTGTCTATTGGGGAAGTAACCTACAAGAGCATATCCAAGATTCCTATCAACATCTAAGAGGTCATCGGCCGAGAGAGGAACAACATCAACTATATTCAGATCATAGGATAATTGGTGGCCTTGACCTTGGTTCCTACTATTCTTGACCATGTCAGCGAAGGATAATTGAGGTTTTCCAGCAAGAGCATTTGATGAATCACCTGTGAAAAATCCAGGCATACTTATCTCAGTAATTTCGGCCACAGTTTGAAAACATCAACAGTATCAACCGGCATATTATCAAGATTTTCCGAAGGGAGAGCGATAACAATACCTGCCTTACCTTTCACCGGAGAAATAGAACGGGGTCGGTTATCCGGTGCAGTGGGCGCTCCGGTCACGAGGGAAGATCGTTGATCATCAGAGATAGCAACACCGGACAGCCGAGCGGGAGTACCTTTGGTTTTTTTTTGCCATGGAGACAGAGAATGTAGGATAACACAAGGATGGGAGATGTAAATTGAAATTTTTGAGGTCCGGGTAGGTACTTTCCGGCCATCGCCAAAGGTCATGCAGCCGCCATAAATGGCTAAATTAGCCAGAAAAGGCTAATTTTTGTCAGAAATGGCCAGTAGCAAACGACGACGGACGAAAAAATGTGACAAAAACAGACACCACTTGAACAACAGAATGTGGGGGAATTTTGATTTAGGGCACAGGTGACCAGAATCGGGGTTTCAATCAGCGACAACAAATCGGAGTTTCAAACGGCGACAACAAGAGTTACTGAGACCAACCGGCGACAGACAGAGAGGAAAAAAAACCAGTCCGACAACTACAAGGAGCCGTCGCCGGCGAGAAACGAAGAACACTGTCCGGCTGAGGCAAAATAGCATCCCACAACGTCTGGGAACTAAATCGACAACAACAGCAAAAATGGGTTCAACGTGGAGAGGAGAGCAGCACGAAACCAGATCTGCTAGAGTAACTCAACGAAAATCACTGAGGAGAAATGAATCTGGGAAAGAAGACAACGTCAAGGCGCTGGAACGGATGAGAGATGGACGAAAATATTCGGCTGAAAATTTCCAAACCAGGGAGAAAATTCTCTCTCCTAACCTTGACTACATCCACCTCTTTGACTGAGAGCTCTTTCTTTTTTTGTTAAGTAAAGTGTAAATATAAAGTGCAAATGCACAAATAGTATAGCAAGGCAGCGGATTAGGGGAAGCATTCGCAAACCCCCACGCAAACCAAGAAACAAAAGTATTACAAGTGTTCAGCCCCTAAGGCAGATCTAGGATTGACCAAGAGCCAAGCACAAGGCCAATAACAGATCTGACTCAGACTGATTAGGCAAGACATTACATTACACGCCCAAACACTAGGGCTCCATCCAGGCAAGGGAATGTGGAAACATCAAATAAATTTGCTTAAATACTAGCCTCTCGATATGATCTGCAATCTGTGCTGGGGAGGAGAAAGTATCCTCATACTTCTGAGAGTTCTTGGCTGCCAATATGTAATAAATCAAGGTAGCCAAAAGCATTTGCAAGATCTTTGTATCTCTTCGATTGCTTTTGCATTTATTAAACCTGATGGACCATTTTATGGCACCGACAATCGAAGATAGATGTTTTGCAACGCAGAATTTCTGCTTGTAGATGTTTCATTTCTCATTTGTGAACTGGCACACAAAAAATAGATGGGAAGTCGTTTCTTCATGGTCTGCACAAAATAAACAAGGCTGGGAATCCGGGATCCAAGAAGGAAGTACCTTGTCATGAGCAGCAAGCCATAACACAAAAGAGTGCTTTGGCACAAGATTATGATTCTAGATTATCCAGAAAGATGGCTTGGGGACGCCCCTTGGCCTAAAGAAATTATAAACCTCCGATAAATTGCCGTTGCTATTTGCCTCTTTCCATCGTGCTAGAGTTCCTGTAGCAAGATCAGGAGATCCTAGCTTTAATACAAGGTCATCCCTAATGAGCAAGATCTTCTTGATGAGAGGAGAGGCCATATAACCAGCTTTCCAACTACACAAGTCCGATTGTTTCATATATATTTGATCAATCCAGCGAACCCAAAGGGTGTCCTTCTTGGCCTGAATGTTCCAAAGGATTTTGACAAGGAATGCATTATTCCAGGCTTCAAGGTCTCTAAATCCCAGACCGCCTTCACTTTTTGGAAGACAACATTTCTCCCATGAGATATTTGCGGGGGAACTACCCCACAAGAAATTCTTGCAAATTTGATTAACTTTGATTCTAATTGTCGTCGGTAAATTGAGGATTGAAATCTAAAAACATTCGACGCCTTGAAGAATTGATCTAATCAGTTCGGCTCGTCTTGCAAAAGAGAGGGAACTAGGATTCCATGCCTCCACATTGGATCTCAACTTGAGAATCAAAGGAGCATAGTCGACAGTTCGCAATCTGTTTGCAGAAAGGGGGATCCCCAAATAACGAAAGGGGAACTTACCCAAGGTGATACGAATAGAACTCACGATTTCAGGAAGATTTGAGTCTTCGATGCCCGTTGAGTAAAAGTTGGTCTTGTGGCGATTCATATGAAGTCCCGAAGACTTGCTAAATTCATCAAGACAGGAAAGAATCACTTTAATCGAAGTGATGTCATCACTGGCCAAAAGAATAAGGTCATCGGCCAATGCAATATGCGAAAGGTTTAGCCGATCACATAAGGGATGATCCCCTAACTTTGTAAGCATCAAGTTAGTCAACCTCGAGAAATATTCAAGGCAGATAGCAAAAAGTTAAGGAGATAAAAGATCACCTTGTCTTATGGCTTTTCCGCCTCTGTAAAAGCCATGTAACTTCCCATTTAACTAGATGGAGTAAGAGGCCGATGTAACGCATTCCATAATCCAGTTGACAAACTGGGGAGGGTAGCCGAGAGCTTGTAGCATGTCTTGAAGAAAATAACATGATACCGAATCAAAAGCCTTTGTTAGATCCACTTTAATGAAGCATCAAGGGGATGCCTTGCGAATATTATATTTCCTTATGAGTTCCTGCATAAGGTGGATGTTTTCCATCATGTTCTTGCCCCGAACATAAGCAGATTGCACTAGATCTATTATAGATTCAAGGGAATCAGAAAGCCGGTTGGCAAGAATCTTTGAGATCACCTTGTAAAAAACGTTACAGCAAGAGATCGGCCAATAGTCGCTAGCCATGTTAGCCTGACTCGATTTAGGTATTAAAGCAATGATGGAATGATTCCACTGCTTAGAAGACTGCCCGAGCTAAAAAATTCTTGGATTGCCGAGATAAAATCATCACCAGTAATTGCCCAAGAATCTTTAAAGAACTTTGAAGTAAAGCCATCCGGCCTGGGGGCTTTTTCATTGTGAATGCTATTCAACGCGTGAAGAATCTCATCCGATGAGACTTCTCCAATAAGACCCGACCAGGCTTCCGGCTTGATCTTCCAGCCATATTTGAAAGCAGCTAAGTCAACCTGGGAGACATTTGCTGATGTCCCAAGAATATCTTTGAAATGGTTTATTAAAACCGAACTAACCTCATGCAAGGAAGTAGTGTGGGAACCATTCGGCTTCAAGATTGATGCGATGAAATTCTTCCTTGCAATTTTCTTGACTCTAGCATGAAAGAATTTTGTTGGCTTGTCGCTCAAAAGTAGATTCTTGCACTTTGCTTTTTGTTGATAAAACATTTTTTCAGCAACGCTAAGTCGAGAAAACATGCTACAAAGGCTGATAAGGGCAGCAGGGGACACATCAGATCCACCCGATAAGAACTCAGCTTGAGCTGATAATAAGCTCTCCTTGGCCCTTACAACCCTAGCCGATATATGAGAAAAATGCTTCTAATTTAGATCCTTGAGCCCCTCCTTAAGAGACTTGAGCTTCTCTCGGAGGATAAATTGTCTCGAGCCTTGGACTGGAATCTGCAAGCAGGCATTCGTTGTATCACAAAAATCTTGATGCTTCGTCCACATGTTGAAAAAATTCCACGGAGATCTCCCTGGGGAGAATGAGGAATGAATCTCAACTATACATGGGGAGTGATCGGAGACACCAGGAGGCAGGAATGAAGCCTTTGTTGGCGGGTAGTCACACCTCCATTTAGAGTTGACCATTGTGCGATCTAATTTGGAGCAGACATTGCCATTCGACCAAGTAAAAAAAGTGTCGCTTTATGGCAGGTCCAGGATGCCCAATGAACAACAACAATCTCTAAAGTCATCTATCTCATGACTAGAGACTCTAGAATTATTGCGGCGCTCATCCAGGGAAAGCACCGCATTAAACTCTCCCATGACTAACCATGGACGGCTGTTGAAGTCAGAGTGACTTAACAAATTCTGCCACAGCAGCCTCCTCTCGCCTATGGAATGCAGACCATAGACAAAGGAGATATTCCTAGACTCTTTCGAGATCTTGCAATGAACTGAAATGTGTAAAGCTTGTTGATCAGCTTCAATGATATCCACGAAGGATTTCCTAGAGTCCCACAAAATAGCAATCCTGCTGCTGAGGTGAAGTGTTAGCTTTAAAAGAGTGTTTAAAGTAATCAATTGTTTTTTATGATAACTATGTGATGAGTGTGAAAGATAAAATAAACTACTTTATAATGCTTAAATTAGACTTAACCATTCATGTGAAATACCATCTTTGAAGGGTACAATTAAAGTCTAACAATTTGTTTAAAGTGCTGCAGAAATTTCACATATATATGCAGTTTGTGTCGACCCCTAGCTTGTTTGTGTCAACCCTTAGATAAATACAAAAACTTAGCTTTCTTAGTTTGTGTCGACCCATAGTGTTTGTGTCGGCATATTGAATTGTTAACTAAATCAAAGACGAGATAATCGTTAAATTCTTGAACTTACGAAAAAGTTTAGTTAACCTAATCCCCTCCCCCCATTTAGGTTAATCTCGATGCTACATGAAGGTCAAAGTTTGTGGAAAATTTCCAACCTGGCAACCTTTTGACCACAAAATCCAGGATGACCTCTGGAGCCGACTTTGTTTCAAGTAGACAGAAAATATCAATTTTGGAACCAAGGATGAGGCGACAAACCTCATCCTGCTTAAGGGGCGATTTATCCTCCAGGACAAAAACCTCCTTGCCCGGGCGACTAGGCACGGGACCCTCCAAAACCGCTTTGGGCTGCTTAGATTTTTCCTTTTTGCTCTGAGCCTTGCCGTGAGAAGGCAACAAGGCATCTTTAGAGGATGGTGCCAAAAATTTCCCACTCTTCTCAGGGACTTTGGATGGATGCTCGGGGATAGTGCCTTTAATAGGCTTCAAAACTGCGGCAGGTGGAATTGAAGGCACTTTGGCTTGTTTGTCATTCCTTTTCCTCTGACTCAAGATAGGGGGATCAGAGAGAGCGCAACACTCTGAACCGTGCACGCGGCGGTATTGCTAGTGGCCAAGGGCGCCATGGCATTACCTTTTGAGGGCGTTGGCTTGGCCACAGCAACTGCCTGCTGGATATTTACAGACCGAGCAACATTCACCTTACTAGAGGAAGTGGCATGCCCGATTGTCTTGCATTCAGCACAAAAAGGCGGCACTGATTCGTAGACAACCTTTTAGATAATAAGGTTGCCTTTAAAATCCCAAAGCTTGACCTCCTTAACAAGGTCCACCGACACGTCCACTTGAGCAATCAAAGTGTTCTCCTCGGTAGACCTCGCCCGCACTCAGATGTGGTGCACCGATTGTACGAGAGGGTTGACGTTCTCGGCCGGATTGACTCACCGGAGAAGTATACGTCAGAGGGAGCTTCGACAGGTTAGGAAGAAGGTGCAATGCACAATTTTACTCAAAAATTCTCTCTACCATTAAAGTGTAAGGGTGATACACTTAAATACTAAAAATGTAAAAGATAAGAAAGATAATCTAAGCCCTTAGATGACTTGAACGCCTCAGATTTAGCTATGGAAAGATTTTTGGTTGACTTTAGGTTTGGTTCAATAGGATTTGCACGGTTGACCTTGAGTCTTGACCAAGGGTGATCGTGATTATCTGAGAGGTGGTACCGAGTGTAATAATCTTTGAGCCATGAAAGATTGGCTCGAGCCAAGTTGGATCCGGGGCTTCTAAAAGGCTCTCGGTGCTCAGCATGAAGTAGCACGTGGTCTGGTTCCTCATGAGTGCACGCGGGCGCATATGAAAAAGACCGAACCGGTGGTTTCTTTATTCGATCATCAAGGAATCCATGCAGCTGTTTTGCAAAGTTGCTTCTCGAAGATCCTCTGATGATTTGATAACATGATAATGGATTTTATAGATGAAAATCCCTTGTGGCTTGCCGGTTATTGAGTGAACGGTCTTGAGTCCACGTCTGGTGGATACTCTTCGGACATCTTGAGATTTGTCCGTGTCAAATTCAAACCTTGTCTTTTCCTTGACCAAATAACCAAAATACTTAAAGATTTAAGTAAAGTGGCCAATGGAATTTGGCCAAGGTCTTCAAGTGGGCCGAAGGTGGGCAATCGGTCGACACTTAATACAATCGGTCGACACCTTGACATAGGCGGTCGACACCTTGACACAAGCGGTCGACACCTTGACATTAGCAGTCGACACTTTGACATAAGCGGTCGACACCTTGATATAAGCGGTCGACACCTTTGTGGGCCTTCTCCTAAGGAATTTGCGTTCCTCTTCTTTGGGCTGCTTTTCTCTTCCTTTTCTAATGACTTTGCTGAAGGAAATAAATAAAACTAAATGTGACAGAAACTAGAGCCCATGGGCAAACACTCGATCCGATGTGATTTGGATTGTGCATTCTCCCACGTCAGTCACTTATTCATCGGGGTGAAGCCCTAGAGGACTTCGGCAAGGCCGATGACCGTGTCTCCATTGGTCATCGGGTTGTGATTGTGGGGCGTCCGTTAGGTGCCGGGCGTGTCTTGGTCGAGAGCCCCGTCCGTGTCATGGGCTGGTGCGTCGGGCGTGTCTTGGCCGGGCGTTGTCGGACACCACGTGATTGAGATCTTAGGTTGTTCCCAATCATGTTCGAAAGGTAGTTCCGAGACTATGTTTCCTGCAAAATAAGTAACTAAGTTAGTAAAATCTCCCGTGTTCATTTGGTCCATGTCTGTGATGTGCTCCGGTTGGACATCATCCTCACGGGGTACTTGAGGATTTGCCCTAAAATCTATCTCTTCCTCATCATCTTCCATGTCAAAATAAGGAGACAAGTCTTTGACGTTGACGGTGGTTGTGATGCCATGCTCGCCCGGAAGTTCAATTTTGTAAGCATTCGGGTTGACCCACTCGGCCACCTTGAAAGGACCCTCGGCCCTTGGTAGTAACTTTGCGTGCTTATGTTTCAAATAACGTAGCTTTAGCCAAACCAAGTCTCCTTTGTGAAAAAATTTCTCCTTGCGGCCTTTATTTGCCGCCGCGGCATACTTGGCATTTTACTTCTCGATGGTCTTCTTAATTTTCTTGTGCAAATTTAGGACCATCTCGGCCTTGGCTTGACCGTCGAGATTTGTGTGCTCTTGGCTCACCAATGGTAGTAAATCCATCGGTGTTGATGGATTAAATCCATATGCCACTTCGAAAGGCGTCATGCCCGTGGTACTATTTCGGCATCGGTTGTAGGCGAACTCGATGAACGGCAAGCGTGTGTCCCATGCCGTTACCTTTGTCTCCACGACACTCCGTAGTAAGACACTGAGTGATCGGTTGACCACCTCGGTTTGGCCGTCAGTTTGTGGGTGGAATGTTGTGCTAAACAAAATTTTTGTTCCTAGCCGTGCCCACAAAGTCCTCCAAAACGTGCTAAGGAACTTCAAGTCTCGATCGAATATGATCAAATGTGGTATTCTGTGTAGCCGGACAACTTCTTTGAAAAATAGATCGGTAATGACCGGAGCCTCGGCCATCTTCAAACATGCTATAAAGTGGGCCATCTTTGAAAACCGGTCGACCACTACCATAATTGCATCTTTGCCTCGATTGGTTCGGGGAAGGCCGAGAACAAAGTCCATGCTAAGTGCTTGCCATGGGTGATCCGGTACTGGGAGTGGTAAGTATAATCCTTGGGCCAAAGTCTAGTTTTTGGCCTTTTCGCACACCGTGCACCGCTCCACGAAGTGATGCACGTCCCAAAAAGATGTAAATGCTCCTTGAGCATCTCCCATGTCTTTTTCTCGCCAAAATGTCCCGCAAGGCCGCCCCCATGTGCCTCGGTAATGAGAGACTCATGAATGCTTCCTCTCGGGATGCATACTCGTCCTCCGCGGAAAAGATATTCGTCGGTCACATGATAACCAGTCAATTCACCTTTAATTGCAGCCTCGAAACATGGGCCAAAATTGGGGTCATCCTTTTATCCAAGTTTCATCCAATCAAAGCCAAAAAATCTTACCTTGAGTTTGGTAAATAGGACACTCCTTCGTGATAAAGCATCGGCAACAAAATTTGTGTCCCCCTTTTTCTACTTGATGATGTATGGATATTTTTTCAAGAATTCAATCCACTTTGCATGTCTCCGATTTAGCTTTCCTTGCCCCTTAATGAATTTAAGGGCTTGGTGGTCGGTGTGGATAATGAATTCCCTCGGTAATAAATAATGTTGTCATACTCCAATGGCTCGGATCAAGGAATAAAGTTCCTTGTCGTATATAGAATAATTTAGGGATGCACCTTTGAGTTTTTAGCTAAAATAGGCAACCAGGCGGCCCTCTTGCATGAAGACTGCTCCAATGCTTGTTCTCGAGGTATCACACTCTACCTCGAAGGCCTTTGTGAAGTCCGGAAGGGTGAGCACGGGCGCTTCGCAAAGCCGTGCCTTGATGTGATCAAAACTAGCTTGACAAAGTTTTGACCATGCAAATTCCTTCCCTTTCTTGGTGAGCTCGGTTAATGGTGCTGACACGCTCCAAAGGATGCGGAGGTGTCGGTAGAGGTAGGAGGAATGGTAATCTGCCGAGAGTCAACGAAGGAATGCAGAAACAGGGGAGTGAGTCCAATGGAACTCCAAATGCATGCGTGCATTTGGATTAAAAATTCTGTGGACTTAGACTCCAACTTTGGTCAAAATTTCAGAGGGGTAGCATGTGAGGAACATAAAATGACACGAGGTCACTTTTAGATGAACAAGTGGACAAACAAGGGTTTTGACAGAGCAGTAGGTGAAGAGAAACCTCTGTACAACTCCCAATACAGACAATCTGAGAATGAGAAAATTGGCAAAAACTTCCTCTATGGAAGGGGAATCAAATGGTGAGGGTTTGGGAGGAATCAAGCGAGTAGTTTAAAAGTTATGAGAGATTGAATTTTGGTCGACAGAACTGCTAGATTTCAGGAGTTCGGAAGAAGGAAGGAAGAAAAAGGCATGCACAACTTTTAGATCGGAGAAACAGGGAATGCAATGACAAACCAAATATCTCAAGACATGAAAGAGGAGTTCACAGCCCAAATTTTAGGACATTAGCCCACGGGAAACAAAACTTTACACGGAGGGCACTTTTGGGACACAAACTGGAATTAGGTTAGAACACAACCGGCAGCAACCAACAAGAACAACACTAATTCCCAAACAAAAAAATGGAAGGATGGCTATGTGATTTCCAAGCTTACCTTGACCCAAAAAAAGTGTGGAGGAAGATTGGAATAAAGGCTCAGTGACTCTAGCAAGACACCAACACCAAAAACAAAGAAAGATTATGGATATTACTCACCAAAATCTAACATTGCCGTGAGAAAAGGGAAGGATTGAGAGAGCTTCAAACTTCTGCAAGTTACCAAATTCTTTTCTGCATTCATTAGACGTGAGAGGAGGGATTCATACCCCCTCAAACTTACACAAAAGACAAAAACAATTAAAAACCTAAATTTAGGACTAATGAGTGGCTAAGTAGGAGGTAGGTGAGAAAAGGGGCCCACCTTCAACTTGCCTCCCAACTCAAACACTCCCTAGACCTAAACCACGTCTAAAAGACTTTACAAACTCAATTTTCATGGGAAATAATATTTCCCTTAAGCTCCAACATGATGGAGCATAAATTGGTCCAATCCGAACCAATTTCCAGCAAATTGATTCAAACTGAACCAACCTCTATACATCATTTCAAGCTACTAGAATAATTACAATTTATGAGTACTCTAAACAAGCACAAAATCTCCAAGTGGTGAACTAGCAAACCTCCATTGTTGGACCAACCTCTCCTTTGATTTGTTGGGCTCCAATTCGTGCTCAAAGTGAAGTGGACCTTGACCGATTGTCCATTGACAAATGGATATGATCACTTGCATCCTTCTTGGACCACACTTGAACAGCGTCCTCTCCCATGGTGGACAAAGTGAAGTCAGCTTTCCTTTCTTTTGGAGTTGGACATGGCCGAGGCTCGGATAGGTTGTCTCGGCAAGAAGGGCTTTGGGCATCGGTTGTCAACTTCTCCTCTTCAAATTCCTAATGCAAACAATGTTTGGGAAGCTCTTTGTCAAGGGGTGAGGGATCATCTAAGAGGTCCATTCAAGGAAATGTTACACCTGAAAAATCAGCAAACAAGTTAGCAAATTATCTTGCACGGCCACTGATTATCATGCCCTCCGGGTGGTGGTGGCTCTAAGGGCATGTCAGGTGCCATAATGGTGCTAAACCCCATAATAAACCGGCGGTAGAAATTGGCAAGACCGTGGAAGCTTCGGACGTTCGAGACGCCTTTTGGTGTCATCCATTCTTGGATGGCCTTAATTTTCTCGTCGTCTACCTCTATGTCGTCCTCGAATAACACAAAGCCGAAGAAGTGTATGCGCCGTTGGGCGAAGGAGCACTTCTTGTGGTTGCCGAATAGCTTGGTCCGCCGCAAGGTGATGAAGAGCCGCTCTAAATGATCGAGGTGGCTTGGTATATCCATACTATAGACAAGAATATCATCAAAATAAACAATGATAAACTTACCTAAGTACTCTCGGAGCACATGGTTTATGAGGCGCATGAACGTGCTCGAGGCGTTGGTGAGTCCGAACTGCATGACGAGCCACTCGAACAGCCCGTAGCGTGTCTTGAAGGCCGTCTTCCACTCGTCGCCTTCACGCATCCAGATTTGATGGTAGCCGCTCTTTAGTTCTACCCGAGAAAATAACTTAGCCCCGCTAAGTTCATCCAATAAATCGTCGAGCCGCAGCATCGGGAACCGACACTTGATGGTAATATCGTTAATGGCTCGGCTATCGATGCACATGCGGCGGATCCCGTCTTTCTTTGGTACTAAGAGTGCTGGGAGTGAACATGGGCTCAAGGACTCTCGGTTGTAGCCCTTAGCAAGAAGCTCTTGCACTTTCTCTTTCAATATCTTACTTTCTTCCAGGTTGAGGCGGTACGGTGGTCGATTAGGTAGCGTGGCGCCCGATTGGAGGTCGATGTGATGCTCGATGCCTCTGAATGGCGGTACGCCATCGGGAAGCTCTTCCGGGAATACGTCTCAGTATTGGTCGAGGAGGGGTCAAACTATCTTGGGAATAAGCTCCTCTTCTTTATCTTCATGTTCCCGGTGTAGAAGCATTATGATCGGGCCCTCTTGCTTGACGGTACGCCTCAATTCTTTTCGGCCCATAAAAAGGGTCACCTTGGCCGTCGCCTCTTTTCTTTCGGCCTTATATTTAGATATTTGCTCCGGTGTCATGGGAGCCAATAGAATGGTATGCCCGTTCATCTTGAGCGTATATTGATTGGAGTAGCCATTGTGTATCACGTGTCGTTCGAATTGCCACTGCCGGCCGAGCAGCAAAGGGGTGGTGCTCATCGGCACCACGTCACACAAGACCGTATCTTTGTAGTTACTGATCGCAAAGTCTACCTGGGTTTGTTTGGTGACCCAAACATCCTCGCGGCCGGTAAGCCAATGTAGCTTGTACGGTGTCAGGTGCTCAGTCGTGGCTAGCGTGAGCTTCTCGACAAGGTCGCGTGATGCAACATTGGTGCAACTCCCACCGTCGATGATCAATGAGCAAACCTTGCCTTTGATCTGATCAAGCATCGGCTATGGAAAAGGTTTTCCCATTGATATACTTCTTGTTGCGGTTGAGTTGAAAGACCCCGTCGGATCATCATTAATTTTGGCCCATCTTGGGTGTGACAAATTTCGTCCTCGGCCGGGGCCGGTTCATCCTCGGCCTCGGCGGTCGGCTCGTCCTCGCTCACGACCTCCTTGGTCTCCTCGAGAATAGTCATGACACGGCGATTTGGACACTGAGCGGCTATGTATCTGCGTCCGAGACACTTAAAACACCAAATTTCTCGGGTCCTTCGCTGATCGCCTACCGAGTCTTGTGGTATGGCGCCCGTGTCTCGCCTTGGGGTGGGCCGGTACGGTGTTGGCGCTTTTGGTGCCGCGCGTTGACTCACCACTTTGCCCTTCCGCTTGATTTGTCTTTCGACCCTTAGAGCCATCTGAATGAGTGTATCAAACGACTCCAAAGGTTGCAATTCTACTACATCGCCAATGTCACAATGTAAGCCTCGGGTGAACTGCGCCATAATTTGTTCTTCGGGTTTTGCCAAATCACACCGAATCCCGAATCCGAAGCGTTTTAAAATCCGTAAGGTGTTCATCCAGGATGAATTACCTTGTCTCAATCCTTGTAGTTGGAGGAATAATTCTTGGCGGTAATGGCTCGGTACAAACCTCTTGTACATGAGATCCTCCATGGCACGCCATGTCGTGACCTCTCCTATTCGAATTCTCTAATAAGACCCAAGCAGGCTTCCGGCTCGATCTTTCGGCCATATTCGAAAGCAGCTAAGTCAACCTGGGAGACATTTGCTGCTGTCCCAAGAATATCTTTAAAATGGTTTATCAAAACCGAGCTAACCTCCTGCAGGGAAGTAGTGTGGGAACCATCCGACTTCAAGATTGATGCGATGAAATTCTTCCTTGCATTTTGCTTGACTGTACCATGAAAGAATTTTGTTGGCTTATCGCTCAAAAGCAGATTCTTGAACTTTGCTTTTTGTTGATATAACATTTTTTCAGCAACGCTAAGTCGAGAAAACGAGCTTCGAAGGCTGACAAGGGCGGTGGGGGACACATCAGATCCACCCGATAAGAACTCAGCTTTGGCTGATAATAAGCTCTCCTTGGCCCTTACAACCCTAGCCGATATGTGAGAAAAATGCTTTTGATTTAGATCTTTGAGCCCCTCCTTAAGAGACTTGAGCTTCTCTCGGAGGATAAATTATCTCGAGCCATGGACTGGAATCTGCCAGCAGGCATTCGTAGTATGACGAAAATCTTGATGTTCCGTCCACATGTTGAAAATTTTCCACGGAGATCTCCCAGGGGAGAACGAG
Source organism: Begonia fuchsioides (assembly GCA_003255005.1). NCBI lineage: Eukaryota > Viridiplantae > Streptophyta > Magnoliopsida > Cucurbitales > Begoniaceae > Begonia > Begonia fuchsioides. Next base: position 35,245 of record QAOC01041044.1, on the reverse strand, counting down.
GAATGAATCTAAACTATACATGGGGAGTGATCGGAGACACCAGGAGGCAGGAATGAAGCCTTTGTTGGCGGGCAGTCACACCTCCAATTAGAGTTGACCATTGCGTGATCTAATTTGGAGGAGACATTGCCATTCGACCAAGTAAAAAAAGTGCCCCTTGATGGCAGGTCCAAGATGCCCAGCGAACAGCAGCAATCTCTAAAGTCATCCATCTCATGGGTGGAAACTATAGAATTATTGCGGCACTCATCCGGGGAAAGCACCGCATTAAAATCTCCCATGACTAGCCATGGACGGCGGTTGAAATCAGAGTGACTTAGCAAATTCTTCCACAACAGCCTCCTCTCGCCTATGGAATGCAGACCATAGACAAAGGAGATATTCCTAGACTCTTTTGAGATCTTGCAATGAACTGAAACGTGTAAAGCTTGGTGATCAGCTTCAATGATATCCACAAAGGATTTCCTAGAGTCCCACAAAAGAGCAATCCTGCTGCTGGGGTGAAGGTTAAAGTATGTGGAAAATTTCCAACCCGGCAACCTTTTGACCACAAAATCCAGGATTACCTCTGGAGCCGATTTGTTTCAAGTAGACAAAAAATATCAATTTTGGAACCAAGGATGAGGCAAAAAACCTCATCCTGCTTAAGGGGCGAATTAAAGCCCCTTGTATTCCATGAAGCATAAATCATTTAAGAGAGAGGGATATTGCTCAGGATCCTTCGATCTGTTTCTACCTTTCTTTCGGGAGGTGACCAGACTGAATGGAGTTTCAATGTGCTGGCTGGCAGGTGAGGGAGAAGAAGAGCCCCACGCCGACAGAGAATCCTACGAATCAGTATTAGAAGAGGCATTCAAGTCCTAGGGATTATCCTCCGAGACAAAAACCTCCTTGTCCGGGCGGCTAGCCGGGCGACTAGGCATGGGACCCTCCAAAACCGCTTTGGGTAGCCCAAATTTTTCATTTTTTCTTTGAGCCTTGCCGTGAGAAGGCAACAAGGCATCTTTAGAGGATGGTGCCAGGACATTCCCGCTCTTCACAGGGACTTTGGATGGATGCTTGTGGATAGTGCCTTTCATTGGCTTCAAAACTGCGGCAGCTGGAACTAAAGGCACTATGGGGCGTTTGACCTTCCTTTTCCTCTGACTCAAGATAGGGGGGATCGGAGAGAGCACAACGCTCTCAACCGCCGTGCGCCGGAATTGCCGTTATCAAAGGGCGCCATGGCATGGCCTTTTGAGGGCAATGGCTTGGCCACAACAGCTGCCTGCGGAACATTAACAGGCCGAGCAACATTCACTTTACAGGAGGACGTGGCATGCCCGATTGTCTTACATTCAGCACAAAAAGGCGGCACCAATTCGTAGATAACCTTTTGGATAATAAGATTGCCTTTAAAATTCCAAAGCTTGACCTCTTTAACAAGGTCCAACAACACGTCCACCTTGACCAGCAAATGGGCAAAAGCAACTCTTTCAAGAGTTCTAGTCAGCAGATCCGTCATAATCGGATTGCCAATTTTTGACCCAATTTTGCTGAGGATGGGGGCACTATAGCATTCAATGGGTAGCTTTGGAAGTGACATGATCCGAGATGCGGAGGTGTTGGGAAGAGAGAAGTTGGCAACAATCTGCCGAGAGAGAGAGGTTAGGCAGCAACAGCGGATTGGAGCAAGGAGAACTCCAAATTCATACAGGGACTTGGACTAGAAATTGGAACACTTAGTCTTTAGGTAGTCGACTAAGTTTGGGCACATTTTCAGGGCAATACACGTGGGAATATTAAAATGGCACGGGGATACTTTTGGGTGTACAAAACAGACACAAACAAGAAAACAGTGCTGTGGATATGGAAAGACTTCTGCAAAACTTCAAATGCAGGAAATCTGGGAAGCTGGAAATTGGCAGAAACTAACTCCAATGAAAGGGGAAGAAAATGAAAGTGGTTTGAGGGAAAAGGCACAATTAGATTAAAAGATATGAGGGATTGAAAATTGATAGACAGAATTACCAGATTTCAGGAATTCGGGTAGGAGGCAGTGGAAAACACATGCACAACTTTGATGGGGAGGGCCTGTGGATAAAAATAGAAGAACAGATGTTTCAGGACAGGAAAGTGGAACTCACAGCCAAAACTTTAGGGCTTTTGTTCACGGGAAATAGAAAATGACATGGAGTGGACTTTTGTTGCGCTAAAACCACTCGGGTAGATGACAAGGCAGCAAACAACACTCAAACAATCACAATTGCAAACAACAACAGGATGAGAGCTATGGGGTTTCCAAACTCACCTTTGATCCTAAACAAGTGAGGAAGGGAGGTTGGAATAAGGCTTAGTGACTCTAGCTAAGACACCAACACCGTTACAAACCAAAAATCAAAGGATATTACTCACCTTTGAATTGCTTTGCCGTGAGAGAAAATGGGAGAGCTTCAAGCTTCAACATTCAACATTTTCTAATCTGTAAATGCTGAGAAAGGAAGGGTAAAA